>SJYA01001351.1:99453-248913 GCA_006410615.1 Neotragus moschatus | reverse complement strand
TTTTTTTTTTTTGCTAAGTCACTTCAGTCGTGTCCGACTCTGTGTGACCCCATAGATGGCAGCCCACCAGGCTCCCCCGTCCCTGGGATTCTCCAGGCAAGAACACTGGAGTGGGTTGCCATTTCCTTCTCCAATGCATGAAAGCAAAAGGTGAAAGTGAAGTCGCTCAGTCATGTCCGACTTAGTGACCCCATGGACTGCAGCCTACCAGGCTCCTCCCTCCATGGGATTTTCCAAGCAATAATACTGGAGTCGGGTGCCATTGCCTTCTCCTAGATATGACTTAAATTCTGAGAGCTGAACTAGAGAGTTCTGGGAGGTGAAAGGCAGATAGAGACCACCATCCTGCCGTTTTGCTGTTGTATGCTGCCTAGCGAAATCCTAGACCCTTGGGTCAGGAGCAATTGCTTGCCTATTACAAGAGCATTGCAGTGTCTGGACCCCAAGTTCATGGATGTTGAAGGGCAGTTTTGGCGGTGGGAGTGGCAGCAGAGAAGGTGGCAGCACCATAGCTTCCACAGGTGGCCTCCTACACCTTTGAGGATTCGGTGGGGCTTCCCTTAGGAAGCCGGTTACAAGTCCTGAGTCTGAGAGTCATCTCTGGAGACCCCGCCTAGGTTTCCCATTCAGCAATATTCTGTACAGTAACAAATGGGCATCATAAAGAGGGAGATATTTCTGGATGTCAGAATACAGTGGCCAGCCCTGGTGCTCGACCTCTGTGGGAGGCCTGCTGGGAGGCGGGTGACATCCCCAAACACCGTGCCCCAGTGCTCTGGCCCCACTGCCAACAAGAAGGGAACATCACAGGGATGCAGGAACAGAGCAGTGACCCTGCCCTGCGGGGTGAACTAGGAGACTCGGATGACTTGCTGGTTCCAGCTGAATCTTAGGTAAAGTTCCTGAACCTTGAAGTTCTGAAGATGTCTTTGGTTCCCTGCTGCCTTCACCCAACTGGGAGTCCACTTAGAAGCAGGAAACCACAGAGAATGGAGGGGGACTAGCACTTGAGTTGGAATCACAGACATGTTCAAGCTTGGGTTCCACCTCTGACCAGTTGTGTGACTCTGCCCCTTCTGGTTGGCTTGCTGCCTCACCTGCTGCTGATGACCATTGCTGATTAACACGTTATTGTTATTCAGTGGCTAAGTCATAGCTGACTCTTTGTGACCCCATGGACTGCAGCACACCAGGCTTCCATGTCCTTCACTGTCCCAGAGTTTGCTCAGGTTCGTGTCCATTGAGTTGGTGATGCCATCCAACCATCTCATCTTCTGTCATCCCCTTCGTCTCCTGCCCTCAATCTTTCCCAGCATCAGGGTCTTTTCCAGTGAGTTGGCTCTTCACATCAGGTGGCCAGAGTATTAGAGCTTCGAGTTCACCATCAGTCCTTCCAGTGAATATTCAGTGTTGATTTCATTGAATGAAATACAGAAACAAAAAAATACAATAAAGGCCTACAATGAATTATATATAATTTGAGGGTGTTTGGAAGAAGACAGAAAGGAGTTAATGCTACACAGGGAAGACATTCAGGCTTTCTCCAAAATCTTGCTTTTCTCACAATAATTACTCAAGTCTTGTCATCTGCCTACCCACTCATGCAACACATGTATATATTAACACTCTGCCCAGAATTTAGTCAATGCAGTGTCTTTCCCTGGGGCTCTAGAATTCCTCTACCCCGGGGCGGATGGCGACTTCCTCTACCAGGGGCGAGTGGCAGGGGAGGGGTGCATGGAGGAACTGCGTGGTGTGATGTCTCCTAGAGCGTAGTGTGCTGGGTACCTGGTGTGGCTGTGTATTTTGCTGTTTTTTGTTTTGCAATGGGCACTCCTCCACATTTTATTTTTAAGTCAAGGGTTTATGTTGGGAGGGCTGAAAGGGCCACTAGACATGCAGGATCCCTCACTCATTTACACACCTGTAATCCCAGAAGCCCTTGCTTTCCCAAGGACATCACTGTCCTTGCTGAGGAAGCAAGGACTGTCCTAAAAGCTCTATCTGCGATTCATCCTTAGGGATGTGTCTCCTCTTGAGACCAAAGAGGAAATGGAGACAAAAAGCTAGTCTTGCTCCAGAGCCCTCCCACCAAATAAGAAAGGGGTGGGGGCAAGTCTCCAGGCACAGAAGACACAGAGCTGCCTCAGTTTACTGGTCTTCCTTTTATAAAGGATGGTGACAAGAAAGGGTCAGAGCTAGTGGTTTAATCAGGGAATTAAGACAAGAGTGTTGCCCAGCTCCACTGGACAGTGAAGGAGAGAGAAGCCTGGTATGCTGCAGTCCATGGGGTCACAGGTTGGACACGACTTGAGTGACCGAACAATAGCAATCTCCCAGGAGCCTGCCAGTTTGTCACAGACCCTGCTCCTTAAGCCCCTTGTGATAAGGCTGGAACCCCTTGCTGTGATACATGGTGGGATCCACAGACTCCTTGTCCTATGGATGCCTGTGCCATCCTCCCTAGCAGCTGCCCCCTGCACTTTCATGGATGAGGCTCAAAGATGCCAGTTTCCCCCTTCTGTGGTCATTTCCACACTCACTCAAGAGCCTATCACCTAGTGGATGTCTCAAGGCCCCAGGGTGGAAGGGGGAGCAGAGGGCAGAAGAGCCCTGAGGCCCCAGTGGAAGCAAAGTATTGGCTCAGTTTTGGGTAGGGTGTGCCAGAATGGTGTGTTTGCATGGTGATCTTGAGCCCTGCATGGCCACCCACCGAAAGAGACTGTACCTGTAATCGTTCCCTCTCCTCAGCCTTTTCCCACAAATATACTGAGTCCTTTGTAGCCTAACAAAAGCCCTCTTTCTGGCTCCACACCTTAAACTATTGCCCTATTTTACTCCTCTATCCTGAAGTCCCCAAAAGAATGATTGCCCCGGCTACCCCTCCTTCACTAGACTCCTGAAGACTTCCTGTGGTTTCTATCTCCTGCACCTTTCTAAAGAAGCTCTTGAAAAGGTCACCCATGACCACACTTCCAGATCAGCCCATCTCTCCCAGCACAAACCTCTCGACCCGGCCTCCTCTGGAATTCCTCCCTTACTTCCGCTCTCTTCCTGCCCTTCTAACAATGCTCTCTGCCTCTTTCTCCGCCTCTCCTTCCTCCCCACAGGATGTCCTCAGTGCCCCTTATCTTCCCTTTGGTCCTCGCTTCAATTTCCATTTTCCTATTCCCAACCCTGGCTCAGTTTTCAATTCTGACCATTTCTCTGCACTCCAGTCCCATATTTTCTTGTACCTCCCAGATACCTCAGTCAGTTCAGTCTCTCAGTAGTGTGCAACTCTTTGCAACCCCATGGACTGCAGTATGCCAGGCTTCCCTGTCCATCACGAACTCCTGGAGCTTGCTCAAACTCATGTCCATTGAGTTGGTGATGGGTCTTTTCCAATGAGTCAGTTCTTCACATCAGATGACCAAAGTATTGGAGCTTCAGCTTCAGCATCAGTCCTTCCAATTAATATTCAGGACTGATTTTCTTTAGGATTGACTGGTTTGATCTCCTTCCAGTCCAAGGGACCCTCAAGAATCTTCTCCAGCATCACAGTTCAAAAGCATCAATTTTAGTGCTCAGCTTTCTCTATGGTCCAGCTCTCACATCCATACATGACTACTGGGAAAACCATAGCTTTGACTATACGGACCTTTGTCGGTAAAGTAGTATCTCTGCTTTTTAATATGCTGTCTAGGTTAGTCATAGTCAAGGAGCAGGTGTCTTAATTTCATGGCTGTGGTCACCATCTGCAGTGATTTTGGGGCCCAAGAAAACAGTCTGTCACTGTTTCCATTGTTCCCCATCTATTTGCCATGAAGTGATGGGACTGGATGCCGTGATCTTCGTTTTTTTAATATTGAGTTTTAAGAGACCTAGCTCCGCCTGAAGCTCAGACAGTGGAGCAAGGTCCTAGGGCCATCGTCACAAAACACCCTAAATGGGCAGCTTGAAACAACAGCATCATACTGCCTCATAGCTCCGGAGGCTAGAAGTCCAAGGTCAAGGCATTGGCAGGGCCACGCTCCTTCCAGAGAGTCTAAGGAAGTGCCCTTCCTGGCCTATTCCTAGTTTCCTGTGGCTCCCTGGCAATGCTCAACACTCCGTGGCTTTAGATGTGTCGTTCCAGTCTCTTCCTCCATCGTCACATCCCTGTTTGTCTCCATGTCTACACGCACATGTCCTTCTCCTTTTTTTCTATATTCATTTATTTAATTTATTTATTTGGCTGCATCAGATCTTAGTTGCAGCACAGGGGATCTTTGTTGCATCATGCAAAACGTTTCATTGCAGGGCAGAGATTCTCTAGTTACAGCGTGCAGCCTCAGTAGTTGTGGCACATGGGCTTAGTTGCTCTGCAGCATGTGGGATCTTAGTTCCCCAACCAGGGATAGAGTTTGCATCCCCTGCATTGGAAGGCGGATTCTTAACCACTGGGCACTGGCTGCTGCTGCTGCTGCTAAGTCACTTCAGTCGTGTCCGACTCTGTGTGGCCCCATAGATGGCAGCCCACCAGGCTCCCCCGTCCCTGGGATTCTCCAGGCAAGAACACTGGAGTGGGTTGCCATTTCCTTCTCCACTGGACACCGGGGAAGTCCCCATTTCCCTCTTCTTGTTAGAACACCAGCCATATTGGATTAGGGGCCCATGCTACACCAGGATGATTTCATCTTAACTTGATTGTATTTGCAAAGATATTTCCAAATAAGACCACAGGTTCTCAGCAGACATGCGTGTTGGAGGGGCACTACTGAGCTCAGGACAGGGGGGTAGAGAGACTAGAGCTACAGACCAAGGTGGGAGATACCTGGGTTCCAGTCCTGACTCAGATTCTTTGCCCCCAGTCCTTTGATCTGTGAGAGGAGAAGCTGGACCCAATGAGGTGCTGAGTGCTCTCCAGCTGAATCTTTCAGATCTAAAACTGAATTCATAACATTTCCTCCTACTTGGCAACTCCTTCTAACGCTACTTTTTCCTGTACATTTTACTTCTGTTTTACCAGGTGACAGATATTCAAGTTCAGTCATTCCTGACTCTTCTTTTGGATCCTTTCAACTGGGGGAAGATCAGGCCTCTGAGAGAATGTCACTTCCAGCTATGGTGACTATGTAATTTATCATCCAAACTGGTATACTTTTTGAGTGACAAGGGGCATCTGTGAGAATTCCACCAGGACAGAAAAAGGTAGCTTTGGAGAAACTAGGATATGGTCACTGTACTTCTAGCCAGACCTTGCTTTTCCATCCCTGAAAAGAGAAAGTGTTTGTCACTCAGTCGTGTCCAATCCTTTGCGACACATAGACTGTAGCCTGCCAGTCTCCTCTGTCCATAGAATTCTCCAGGCAGGAATAATTTCGGAAATACCCGTCCCTGAACATCCTCCCTAAACCCATGGTCCTACACCTTCCAAAGGGAGGGCTCTTCAGGTTTTTACCTGTCAAAGGTGCTCATTTCTCCGTTCAGATGCTTCCCCTTCCAGGAAGCCTTCTCTGACCCTCAGAAGTGAGCTGAACCCCACCACTCTTTCATGCCTCCTTCACGGCTCTCCCAACCTTCCATTTATTCTTACAGATATATGGTCTTAAGTTCCTTGGGGATGTGAAATTGAGTGAACACTCAATATTTATTGCAGGAATAAGCGTTTCCTTCAAAGGAAGTCCATATTCTTATAAAATAACAGTAAAATTCTGCATGCATCTGTGATCTCCAAAAAGTTAAACTATGTTGCACTGTAGTTCCCAAGGCTCTGAACACAGAAAGTTGGTGGAGAAGAGAGAAAAGGGGACATTTGCTTTTTGTCCCAAGCATATGTCACAAATGCTAAAGGAAGGTGCTACACTTTTCTTAGGAGTGTGGATTTGCAAAGCTTGAGAAGTAGAAGAGACCTGGACTATGACAGCCGATAAGCCCATGGACAGAGGAGCCTGGCAGGCTACAGTTCATGGGGTTGCAAAAGAGTCGGACAGAACTTAGTGACTAAACAACATAAACCCAACCCACAAGTGACCAAAGAAATCTGACAGGTAAAATAACTTGTCCACGGACACAGGAGTGGATAGTGGCAGAATTGGGGTAAAAACCCAGGTGTTCGATTCAGTACTTTTTCGTTCACCTGCTTTTGAAATAACCCTGGAAGCTGATAAGGCTCCTTTATTGCTGTCATTAGTCTTATCTGAGATGCCCGTTCGGTAAAAATCAATAGTCATCAATGCTCCTCTCTAGTCATGTTCACATGACACAGCACATTAGCACACAGCCTTATTTGCCAGATTCCACAGGGCAGTGTCAAACCAAGCCCTACCATCATTAAGAATTTGTTGGGCTTCCATGCTGGTTGGGTGGTAAAGAATCCGCATGCCAATGCAGGAAACTCAGGCTCGATCCCTGGTCCAGGAAGATCCCACATGGAGCCACAAAGCCTGTGCGACACTACTGTGCTCTAGAGCCCAGGGTCCACAACTTCTGAGCCCATGCCCTGCAACTACTGAACCTGGCACTCTAGAGACTGTGCTCTGTAATAAGAGAATCCACCATGTTGAGAAGCCCGGGCACCACAACTAGAGAGTAGGCCCTGCTCTCTGCAACTAGAGAAAAGCCCACACAGCAACAAAGACCCAGCACAGCCAAAAATAAAATAAATAATTAAAAAAAATTTCTTGGGAAAGGTAAAGGATTTGGTGTTCATGATCCTCCAGGAAGCAAAGTTGTCATATTTCCAGATGGTTGAGCATAGCGGAGGAGCTCTTTGCTGCTAAGTCACTTCAGTTGTGTCCGACTCTGTGTGACCCCATAGACGGCAGCCCACCAGGCTCCCCTGTCCTAGGGATTCTCCAGGCAAGAACACGGGAGTGGGTTGCCATTTCCTTCTCCAATGCCTGAAAGTAAAAAGTGAAAGTGAAGTCGCTCAGTCGTGTCCGACTCTTCAAGACCCCATGGACTGCAGCCTACCAGGCTCCTCTGTCCATGGGATTTTTCCAGGCAAGAGTACTACAGTGGGGTGCCATTGCCTTCTCCAGGAGGAGCTCTTTAGGAGGTGATATTCCCATATCTGAAACCTCCAGGGCTTGTTCTTCCCATGGACAGATTCTGGTCTTTCAATTTCAACTCTAAGGTCATTTCCTCAGAAAGAACAATGTAAACCTGTCCCACAATCTCACTTTTAAAATGTTGATTTTTTTTTATTTGTTTGTTTTTGTTTTGACTGCCCTGGCTCGTCTTTGCTTTTGCTCAGGTTTTCTCTGGTTCCGGTGAGTGGGGGCTACTCTTCATTGCAGTGCGTGGACTCTGGAGCACAGTCTCAGCAGTTGTGGCACGTGGGCTTAGTGTCTAGCGGCATGTGTGACCTTCCCAGACCAGGGATAGAATCGGTGTTCCCTCATTGACAGGTAGATTCTTTGACCACTGGACCACCCAGAAGCCTCGTGATCATTTTTTAAAAATGTATAGCACTGATTACTTTCTTAAATTATCTTATTTGATTATTCTGTTTCTTGCTCTCTCTTCCTATCTCTCTCTCTCTCTCTCTCTCTCTCTCTCTCTCTCTCTCACACACACACACACACACACACACTTCCCTTCTTATCAAATGGTGAAGTAGATAGCATCTGTCCTTGGTTCCTTTTCCAGATTTCTTCTCTCTACCCACTTTCCACTCTATTTTCCCTTCTCAGTGTCTTTCCATTTAAACCAGATGACAAAATTAGCATTGAATTCAATAGTATTCTCCCCCNCACACACACACACACACACACACTGTAAGTTTCAAGGAAACAGACACTGGCTACCACATCTTCACAGCTCTGTCCTCCGTGCCTAACACCATGCCTGGCACAAAGTAGGCTCTGATTGAATAAATGCAAATGAATTAATAAAAATCACCTCTTCCAGGAAGCCTCCCCTGAACCTGACAGCCCCCACATAGCTTTCTTCAGTGAACTTCTCTAGGAGTGTGTGCTACCTCACCTACAGGACATTCATCACTTACTTCCTGGTACGTAGTTTGTTTCATTGCACACCTTAGTCCCCCATCTAGGTCCTAGGTCCTGGAAAGCAGAGTCTCTGGATTATGCTCCTTTATAGACCCAGAACCTAGCACAGATTCCCGCACATAACAGGGGAGTAACTGGCTTGTGTTTACTCAGTCGAGGAGGAAACAGAGCATAGCAGAAAAGGTGAACTTTGAACTCAGAAGTCCTGACGTATCACTTACTACCTAGCTGTGTGTCCTTGGAAAAATTACTTAGCATCTCTGGGTCTTGTTTCTCAATTGTAAAATGGACACATTAATTCCTATGTTGTAGGATTAAAAAAGAAATATAAACCACGCTTTATATGTATGTATATATATGTGTGTGTGTGTATATATATTTATAAATATATTTGGGGGCTTCTCTGATGGCTCAGTGGTTAAGAATCTGCCTGCAGCGCAGGAGATGAAAGTTCAATCCCTGGGTTGGGAAGATCCCCTAGAGAAGGAAATGGCAAGCCACTCCAGCACTCTTGCCTGGAAAANTGTGTGTGTGTGTGTGTGTGTGTGTGTGTGTGTATATTTATAAATATATTTGGGGGCTTCTCTGATGGCTCAGTGGTTAAGAATCTGCCTGCAGCGCAGGAGATGAAAGTTCAATCCCTGGGTTGGGAAGATCCCCTAGAGAAGGAAATGGCAAGCCACTCCAGCACTCTTGCCTGGAAAATCCCAGGGACGGAGGAGCCCGATAGGCTACAGTCCATGGAGTCACAAAGAGTCAGACACAACTGAGCGACTTCACTTTCACTTTCACTGATGGCTCAGTGGTTAAGAATCTGCCTACAGTGCAGGAGATGAAGATTCAATCCCTGGGTTGGGAAGATTCTCTGGAGAAGGAAATTGTTACTCATTCCAGTATTCTTGCCTGAGAAAAAAGAGTCAGACACAATTTAGAGACTAGACAACAACAACAATATATATATTCAGAAATGTCATTTCCCTATTTGTGTTTGACAAGTGTTTGTCAGCTCTTACTGTGGCCATGGACATTTTTCATAGCATGCTAATGTTCATTAAGGGTTTTCTGTCTCTTAATCAGTTAATTTTGCTTTTAAAGTGTTCTTTTCTTTTTTTTTTTTTTCAAAAATGCAAGTCTATAACATTTTTATCAAAATGTTTTTGATACATGCAAGCATATTTAATAAGGGCATGAACACGACTTGCTACATTTAACAGCAGTCCCCAACATTTTTGGCACCAGGGACCGGTTTCATGGAAGACAACTTTTCCACGGGCTTGGGGCAGGGTGGAGGGTCGTTTGAGGATGATTCAAGCACGTTACATATGCTGTGCACTTTATTTCTATGATTATTACATCAGCTTCACCTCAGATCATCAGGCACTGGATTCTAGGGATATGAGACCCCTGATTTAACAGACTTCTTTTCCATATGATAATTGCTTACTTGCTTGTTCAGTCCAATTTGTGTCCAACTCTTTGCAGCCCTATGGACTATAGCCCGCCAGGCTCCTCTGTCCATGAGACTTCCCAGGCAAGAATACTGGAGTGGGTTACCATTTCCTCCTTCTGGGGATTTTCCTGACCCAGGGATTGAACCCACGCCTCCTGCGTCCCCTGCATTGCAGACAGATTCTTTACCCCTGAGCCATGAGGGAAGGCCCCATAAGATCATAAAAAGGACCAATTCAGAGTCTCACCATTTGCGTCATGTTCATATAAGTCACTTCAAGAGCTATAGCCTTCTCTGGAAACGCATCAGTGTGGCGTGAGTAAAGCATGTTTCTTTGAAAAGGCTGTGCACTTACTCAGGTGTGAGGTTCTTTACAAGGCTGCACATTTATCCAGAGGGAAATACAGAGAGGCTGCTCTGTCATTTAATCACCTGGGCTGTGGCAGCAGTGTGCTCATTTAATCTCCACGTTTCTCCATTCCCAGAAGCTTGGTGTCCAAGTCATGCTGAGCAATGGCAGCTTGTTGAACTCCGGAGAGTTTTCTTTATTCCTTCCTTTCGTTCGCCTTCCTTCTTTCCCTCCCTCCTCCCTTCCTCCCTCCTCCCCTCCCCTCCCTTTCTTTCCTTCCCTCCTCCCTTTTTTTTTTTTTTTTTTTTCCTGGCCAATGATAGTTACCATTCACAGAACAGGTTAGCAGTTGTGGAGAACTTTTAAGTTCTTTCTCATATCTTATCTCATTTGACCCTTAGGGCTGTTATTGTAGAGTTAGATGGAGAAATGCAGGCCATGTAACATTATCTTATGGTTGGATTGATTTGTAAGCTGTCCTACCCAAGGAGGTTGATTAATAGGGCTAATATAAGCAAGAAAGGTGTGACATGGTACGCTGTCCTTGACCAAGTTCGGTTCAACTATTTTTTTTATCAACTACTGGAAAAAGTCATGGACTGCAAACTTATCAACCCCTTAGAAGACACAATACTGGGAGGAGTAGCTCCTTGGAAGGCTGAAAGTCAAGGTTGTGTTTTAAGTCTGTAAAAACACAAAATTGTACCCTTAAATCCTGAGCCTTGTAGACATACAAGGCAGGATGGAGTCCTCCTGGACTGATATGACTTTACGTGATACCGGAGTTGCCTGTCTGCTGAGGACAAGCTACAGCTGCCTGGATTTTTTTCCTGCCTCTCTTCACTTGGATGGTGGCTGTTTGTCCTTCCAGTCTCCAGTTAAATGCCACTTCCTCAGGGAAGCATCCTGACCTCACAGCTTTGCTTCTAGTTCTCAAGCTGAAAGCTCTGGAGTCATCTCAAAATCCTAATTGTCACTCATATAGGATGTACAATTTATCAAGAATCATCCTACTCTGCCTCCAACAGACAGTAGAGTTGTGTTTATTATTTATTCATGTAGACTAATTATTATTATTTATAGTTGCATTTATTGTTGTTGTCTGTCTCCTATCAGTAGAATGTAAGCTTCTCAGGAGAGAGATTTCTGTTTTGTTCATAGATACTTCCCAGAATCAGCAATCATACCTAACACTAGTAGGAACTCAATATAGTTTTTTTACTTTTTTAAAAATATTTATTTTATTGATATATGGTTGACTTACAATGTTGTGTTAGTTTCTGGTATATAACCAAGTGATTCAGATGTACGTATATATAATAGCTTGTGCTGCTAACTCCAAACTCCCAACCCATCCTTCCCCCACATCCCCTCCCTCTTGGCAACCACAAGTCTGTTCTGTGAGTCTGTTTTTGTTTAGTGGGTAAGCTCATTGGTGTTGTATTTTAGATTACACATATAAGTGATATCCTATGGTATTTGTCTTTCTCTTTCTGACTTACTACATTTAGTATGATTTTCTGTAGATCCATCCATGTTGCTGCAAATGGCATTACTTCATTTTCTTTTTATAGCTGACTAGTATTCCATTTTGTGTGTGTATATATATATATATATATATACACACACAATATGTGTATATATATATACACAATATGTGTATTGTATGTATATATATGTGTGTGTGTATATATGTGTGTGTGTGTGTGTGTGTGTGTGTGTGTGTGTGTGTGTGTGTATCTCACATCTTCTTTATCCATTCGTCTGTTGATGGACATTTAGGTTGCTTCCACATCCTGGCTATTGTAAATAGTACTGCAATGAACACTGGGGTGCATATATCTTTTCAAATTATGGTTTTCTCAGAATATATGCCCAGAATATACGGGATTGTTGAATCATATGGCAACACTGTTTTTAGTTTTCTGAGGAATCTCCATAAGTTCTTCATAGAGGCTGCATGAATAAGAATGTATTCTTAGTGAGTAAGTGAATAAGTGGGGGTGAGTTAGGTGCCCCCCTGCTGTGCCCCCACCTCACCCTGCAATCTTTTCATAAGACTTCATACCCTGTAGTGTAGTAGGTGTTTTTCTACTTAAAAACATATCTTTAACAAACCATGAATAAATTCTGGTTGTCATGTAATGGTTAGCTTGTCTGACCATTTTCTTAGACTGGGAACCACAAAGAGTCCAGAGCTGGTTTGCCTGGCTGACTGCTTAGCCCCAGCTCCTGGCACAGTGCCCTATGCAGAGAAATAGCACATTTATTGAGTTCCAGGAACACTTCTCATGTTTGGGCACTAATTCATGTAATCCTCACAACCACTCAGTGAGGCCAATTCTGTTACTACTATTATTATTTTATAGATAAGGAAGCAAGGCCCTAAGAAGTTGAAGTCCAATGACTCATTGTAAAGGATGGATCTCGGATTCTGACCTAGGAAATCTGGCCTCCGAGTTCAAGCTCTAAACTACTAACTGAATTGCCTCACCTTTACGAGCCAACCAATAAAACTTGTTCAGTAAATGAATTGGTGAAATAAGGCTGCCAAGAAAAGGCAATGCATTCTTCAGCTGTGTGAGTAAAGGGTCAAGGAAAGGGAAGTTAATCCTGGAGTAGAGTATAAGTCAGTTCAGTTTATGGTCATTCCTTCTGAATACGAGAAGCTTCCTACATGTATGTGTTTAGGGTGATTCCTTTTGAACATGATATTAGGAAGTTTCATGAATGCATGCTCAGTCACTAAGTCATGTCCGACTCTTTGTGACCCTATGGACTGTAGCCCTCCAGGCTCCTCTGTCCATGAGATTTCCCACACAAGAATACTGGAGTGGCTTGCCATTTCCTATTCAGGGGATCTTCCTGACCCAGGGATCAAAACCATGTCTCTTGCATCTTCTTCATTGGCAGGCAGAGTCTTTACCACTGTGCCACGGGGGAAGCCCCTCTGTATCAGTGTTGTTGTTCAGTAACTAAGCCATGTCTGACTCTGTGACCACTTGGACTGCAACATGCCAGGATTCTCTGTCCTTACCATCTCCCAGAGTTTGCTCAAATTCATGTCCATTGAGTTGGTGATGCTATCTAGCCATCTCATGCTCTGTTGCTCCCTTCTCCTTTTGCCTTAAATCTTTCTCAGCATCAGGGTCTTTTCCAATGAGTCGGCTCTTCACATCAGGTGGCTAAAGTATTGAAGCTTCAACGTCAGCAACAGTCCTTCCATCAGCAGTCCTTCAGGGTTGATTTCCTTGACTGGTTTGATCTCCTTGCAGTCCAAAGAACTTAAGTGGATCCGAAGACTTAAACCACAGTGGCAGAAGGTCTGGAAATTAGGAAACACTGCTCAGTCTTTGACGAGGTGGTGGTTCACATCCAGGGACTTTTGTGGGCAAGGACCCAGCTGATGCTCTCGCTCAAGGGCAGACCTGGGTAGATGGGTTTAAGTCACAGGAAGGCACGACTGAGCTTACTTGGTGGCAGAATTGATAGTTAGAGACATTCAAAACCTGAGGGTCAGGACTTCCATGGCACTCTGGTGATTAAGACTCCCCCTTCCAATACAGAGGGTGCAGGTTCGATCCCTGGTCAGGGAGTTAAGATCCCACATGCTTCACGGCCAAAAAACTAAAACATGAAACAAAAGCAATTCTGTAACAAATTCAATAAAGTCTTTAAAAATGATCCACATCAAAACAGTCTAAAAAAAACCTTGAGTGTCCATCAACAGATGAATGGATAAACAAAATGTGATATGCACATACCATGGAATATTATACAACTTTAAAAAGGAAAGAAAGTCTGACACATGCTACAGCATAGATGACTCTTAAAGACATTGCACTAAGTGAAATAAGCCAGACACAAAAGAACAAATGCTATGGGGTTCCATGTACTTGAGATACCTAAAGCAGTCACATTCATAGAGACAGAAACAACGATGGTTACCAGAGTCTGGGGGGACCAGAGAACGAGGAGTTATTGTTTAATAGGTACAGTTTCTGTTTCACATAATGAAAAAATTTTGGAGCCGGATGGTGGGAAGTTCATATAACAACAAGGAAATGTACTCAATGCCACATAACTGTACACTTTAAAATGATTTAAATGGTAACATTATGCTGCTGCTGCTGCTGCTACTAAGTCACTTCAGTCGTGTCCGACTCTGTGTGATCCCATGGACAGCAGTCCACCAGGCTCCCCCACTCCTGGGATTCTCCAGGCAAGAACGATGGAGTGGGTTGCCATTTCCTTCTCCAATGCGTGAAAGTGAAAAGTCAAAGTGAAGTTGCTCAGTCGTGTCGGACCCTCAGCGACTCTATGGACTGCAGCCTTCCAGGCTCCTCCGTCCGTGAGATTTTCCACGCAAGAGTACTAGAGTAGGGTGCCATTGCCTTCTCCAACATTATGCTTGTTTGTCTTTAAATTTTATTTTATTGTGATTAAGTAAGTAACATTATGCTACTTAATCACAATAAAATAAAATTTAAAAACAAACAAACAAGGTCTACGCTATGAGATAATAGGATTCTCACCATTGGCAGTGAACAAAGGGAGGCCAGATATGAGGGGAAATACATGGACACTCGTGAGTTTGGGTGGGAGTTGGACTAAGTGGTCTTTAAGATCCTTTTCAGTTTGTAAGTTTTTATTTGTCTTTAACATTTTGGAGGCATTTACTAGGCATGAATTCTCTTGTTGAGTTTCTATCAGTCTGTAAGAAAGCACTGTCCTAGTCTCCGGCTTATAAACAGGCAACGGAGGCATAGAGATCTCCAGTCTGTGCTCAAGCCCTTCGGGTTCTAAGGCTGAGGATGGGGACTCCAGAGACAGCACTGTGGCATAGCACAAAGACTGCACTGAGGATGAAACCTAGAGGCTTGGTGACTTATATGAGGCTGCACTGAGCTAGCCAGGTCTTCCAGTAACTCCATGCTGCCTCCCTACTCTTTATTCCTCCTCCCTGGGGGCATCAAACGCCCCCAACAGCTTCTGAGGATGTTAAGAAGGTCAAGATGTCCTATCAGAGGCATAAAGCCTGAACCAGCACTGACTGTATCATTATTGTCTTTCAGGGTCAATTTCTCTGATTAATAAGCAGGCTGCCTTGTTATTTCCATCACAATTTCCCATGTCACCACCTCTATGTTTCTTTACTTAAAAGGTGATTGAAAACAATGGCTGAAGAACATAATCGCCTCCATACACTCAATGCCCATTTTAATTTTATGAGCATTGCACTCTGTATTTGAGATGGTCTTTAAATGCTTTGAAGCAGAGTTGACCAGCACTGCCCAATAGAAATACAGTGCCATGAATGTAATTTTAAATTTTCTGGTTGCCACATTAAAAATAGTAAAAGAAACAGAGAAATGAATGTTAATGATATATTTTGTTTATTCCAATTTATTCAATATTTTTATGATGAGATATTTTATATTCTTTTTTCAAGCATGCATGCTCAGTTGCTCAGTCATGTCTGCTATAGCCCATCAGGCTCCTCTTGTCCATGAGATTTTCCAGGCAAAAATACTGAAGTGGGTTGCCATTTCCTACTCCAGGGGATCTTCCCAACCCAGTGATAAAACCCATGTCTCCTGCATCTTCTGCATTGGCAGGGAGATTCTTTAACTCTGTGCCACAAGCTCACTTTAACCATTTTTCATATTGTCCTTGAAATCAGTGTGTATTTCATAAAGCACATCTCAGTTTAGACCAGGCACGTCTCAGGAAGTCTACTCAACACTCTGTAATGGCCTGCTTGGGAAGAGAATCTTAAAAAAACTGGATACATGTATATTCCTGATTTGCTTTGCTATACACCTGAAACTAATATAACACTGTAAATCAACTATACTCCAATATAATTTTTTTTAATTTTTAAAAGTTATGTTCATACTCTACTGTAGTCTATTAACTATGAAGGTGATCCCTGGGTTGGGAAGATCCCCTGGAATAGGAAATGGCAACCCATTCCAGTATTCTCACCTGGAGGATTCTGTGGTCAGAGGAGCCTGACAAGCTACAGTCTATGGAGTTGCAAAGAGTTGGACATGGTGAGCACACACACATAACATTATGTCAAAACTGCAAACCATCATCTGACTTTGCAGGGTGGCCACAAACCTTCAATTCATTAAAAAAAAAAATAATAAATGCAATATCTGTGAAGCATGATAAAGCAAAGTGCCATAAAGCAAAGTATGCCTGTATTTTAAGTCATTTTACTCTTTTATGATTCCTTATTTCCTTCACTCCACCCCAGCTTTCCTTAATTTTTCTGGTTGCCATCATTGTGATAACACGAGCACAGAGCTGAGACTCAGGTCCCCTACAAGCCAGTCGCAGGTGCCATTGCTATGCTATGTGACTCAGCAAATCAACATCTGCTGTGGCTTCAGTTTCCTCCTCTGTACAATAAGGAGGTTGGGTTATTCAAGTAGTCGTTCAGTCCTTCAGACAGTCAGTCAACAAACATCAAGTGCCTGGAAGCACTGACCACAGTCCTGGGTGTTCTCTGATCATCACTTCCTTCTGATTCTATGGTCTTCTGCTTCCTGTGACTTCTGGGTGGTTGTTTCTCTGTTGCCATGTGCTGGATCTCACAGATTGAAGATTTCTGTTCCCAAAAGAAACCAGAGACTCCTCAGGCAGATCAGACAGTCCATGCTAGTGAATTTCTCAGTAGCAGTGGCCTCCTGAGATGACTTTAGAGGTTTTGACCAACATCCATCTAAGCTCTTCATAATATACCCATGGCACTGAGAGGGCAGAGGGAGGAAAAGGTGAAACAAACAAACAAATAAAAAATCCCTAAATTGATATTCTGCCTAGAAATATGATTTATATGATTTATAACTGTTGTCAGTTAGTTCTTGGGGGCTTCCTAGGTGTCACAGTGGTAAAGAATCCTCCTGCTAATGCAAGAGACTCAGATTATCTTCCCAGGTGGGGAAGATGCTCTGGAGAAGGAAATGGCAACCCACTCCAGTATTCTTGCCTGGAAAATTCCTTGGACAGAGGAGTCTGGTAGGCGACAACTCATGGAGCTGCAAAGAGTCAGACNATCCTCCTGCTAATGCAAGAGACTCAGATTATCTTCCCAGGTGGGGAAGATCCTCTGGAGAAGGAAATGGCAACCCACTCCAGTATTCTTGCCTGGAAAATTCCTTGGACAGAGGAGTCTGGTAGGCGACAACTCATGGAGCTGCAAAGAGTCAGACATGACTGAGCATGTATGCCAGTACTTGGTAGGGGGGCATGGGGTGGCTACAGAACGATACGCTTCACCACTTTGGCAAGGAGGGAACTTTAGCTTCCTTCTGGGTGTTATAAGTCCAAAGTTTACTCACATCAGAGGTGGGCTGTCACCTGAAAGAGAGGGGAGGATGCCCACGTTCCCAAAATCTGACTGATAATGGTTTGAAAGTAACAATTTTCCAGTTAAAGGGGGAAAAAATGGACCTTGAAGGCATTTTGCTAAATAAATCCATTGTATGTGTGGGTGCTAAGTCACTCGGTCGTGTCCGACATTTTGCAAACCTGACTCTTTGTGACCCAGTGGACTATAGCCCACCAGGCTCCTCTGTCAAAGGGCTTCTCCAGGCAAGAATACTGGAGTGGGTTGCCATTCCCTTCTCCAGGGAAATGAACCCGAGTCTCTCACCTCTGCATAGGCAGGCGAGTTCTTTACCACTAGCACCACCTGTAAGTAAATAGACAGAAAAAGCCAAATATCACATGATCTCATATAGATGTAGACTCTAATAAAACCTAACTCAGAAAAAGAGAACAGATTTGTGTTTCCAGGAGGTAGAGAGGAGAGGGGAATTGGATGGACTCAAAAGGTACAAACTTCCAGTTACAAGATAAGTCCTGGGGATTAATGTACCATGTGATGAATACAATTAACGCCACTGTATAATATATATGAAAGTTAGTAAGAGATATAGATCCTTAATGCTCTCATCAGGAGTAAAAAATATATTGTAATTGTATGAGGTGATGGATGTTAACTAAACTTATTTTGGTAACATTTTGCAACATACATACTTCAAGTCATTAAGCATACAGCTTAACAGCACACAGAACTGTGTCAATTACATTTCAATAAAACTGGGGGAATAAAACAATGGGCTGTTCAGAAATGGTCTTGAAATCTGGAAATGAAAGGAGAGTCAGAGATGGAAACCTCAGCAGCACCTGTCTGTGCAGAGAGGTAGGAAGAGGCACCCTCTGTAAAGCCTCAATGTCCCCGCCTGTGACAGCCCCCTAGAACCAGGACACATTGGAATTGTGAGCGCNTTCAATAAAACTGGGGGAATAAAACAATGGGCTGTTCAGAAATGGTCTTGAAATCTGGAAATGAAAGGAGAGTCAGAGATGGAAACCTCAGCAGCACCTGTCTGTGCAGAGAGGTAGGAAGAGGCACCCTCTGTAAAGCCTCAATGTCCCCGCCTGTGACAGCCCCCTAGAACCAGGACACATTGGAATTGTGAGCGCTGATGGCAGGACTATATTTTGGTGCCTATAGCTGGTTTTATTGTTGTTGTTTAGTTGCTAAGTCATGCCTGACTCTTTTGCAATCCCCATGGACTGTAGCCTGCCAAGCTCCTCTGTCCATAGCTTTTCCCAGGCGAGAATACTGGAGTGGGTTACCATTTCCTTCTCCAGGGGATCTTCCCAACCCAGGGACTGAACCTGTGTCTCCTGCATTTGCAGGTGGATTCTTTACCTCTGAACCACCAGGGAAGCCTGTCTTTGGCTGGGCAGTTCTGTTAAATCCTGTTACTTACCTTGTTGCCCTGAGAAATCTGATTCACTTGGTCTCCCTGGTTCTGGTTGTCTGCTCACTAGGTCACCATCTGGTCACCCTTTGGTTTCTAGGAGGATTAGCTCACCGAAAGAGAACACGTGAGGCCCCAGCACATTTATTTTTCACTGTGATTCCTGGTTAACTTGGCATTCCAGTCCCACATATCAGTTTGGGGAGTTTGATAAATACAAATCAGCCCCTCATCATCAAAATACTCTCAAGGCACCAACAAAAGCAGGGCTGCTGAATCTAGAAGTCTGCAGCTCCTACCCTGGACTGTGTGTTCAATGAATGCCATTTAGCAGGAAGTGGCTGTGCCTCCAGTGGTCACCCTCAGATTGTTGTTGTTCAGTCGCTCAGCCGTATCTGACTCTTTTGTGACCCTATGGAGTGTAGCCCTCCAGATTCCTCTGTCCATGTGATTCTCCAGGCAAGAATACTAGAGTGGGTAGCCATTTCCTTCTCCAAGGGATCTTCCCAACTTAGGGATAGAACCCGTGTCTCTTGCATTGGCTGGCGGATTCTCTACCACTGAGCCACCAGGGAAGTCCCACCTCCATATAGTGGCTTATTATCTGAGACATTTTTGAGCACTGTCTTAGCTGCTAGACACTGAGCCGAGTTTGGGCGAACACCAGACTCCTGCTTCCTTGGAGCCTGTGGTTTTGTTTTCTAGAGCAAATTTCAGAGACATTCAAATAACAACCCTTTCTGACCTCTCCACAAACCTAAAAACTACCTTTAAAAAAAAAATAGGTGCAGATCAAAGGGAAGTTCTGCAGCTCTCTTTTGTTATACCTGGGGTTTTGCTGACATGAAGGCTGTCTTTTAATGAGTGCTTCTCTGCGACGGAGCCTCTCTTGAAATCTGGCTCCATCTTTGCTGTTGCTGCCTGGGCAGAGGAGAAAGTAATACAGCTGGGCACTCTGAAGCCCGGTAAGGACCTGCTGGGAGGCAGGAAGGGAGAAGTCCAGTGCGTGAGCACACAAGAGACAGATCCTCCCTAACCTTGAGCCATTATGGAGTAACCAGGGATCCAGCTGGGCTCAGAGGTTTTCATCTCTTTCAGATGAACTCTGCTTGGACATGCCCAGCCCAGCTGATGTCTTTGTGCAAAAAGCCCTTCGTGGGCATTATGCGGAAGCTGCTGGCAACCCCATCACTTGTTTACATACCCTTTTTAACCTCCCAAGAGGCTTCTACAGGGACGAGCTCAGCTTTACTTATCTCCCATGGACCTGACAAGTCATTCTGCGTTGATTAAGAGAAGGGTGGGTTCAGTCCCGTATCAGAATCTATCTACTTTCAGGCCAGGACACTTGTATGAAACCAGATGTCTCAGAGAGGTGGCGGGGACANCTTTTTAACCTCCCAAGAGGCTTCTACAGGGACGAGCTCAGCTTTACTTATCTCCCATGGACCTGACAAGTCATTCTGCGTTGATTAAGAGAAGGGTGGGTTCAGCCCCGTATCAGAATCTATCTACTTTCAGGCCAGGACACTTGTATGAAACCAGATGTCTCAGAGAGGTGGCGGGGACAGTAAGATAAGCTGGGAGTGACCTGCAAAGGAAAGCACACCCATCCCCAAACCCAGGCAAAGAGAGGCTCTTAAAGGGACCACATGAACTGTGTTTGTTTCCCAAATGTGCTTTGATTGTTCAGAACATTCAAGGAGATGATGGTGCCCTAAGGAGGCTGACTGTCATACAGTGTAGCTAACTGAGGACATGACGTTGTCTGGTGGCAACTAATAGCATGTGTTCTTTCCATATTCTCTAGATGATTCCTTAAGGGTAGCCATTTGACACAGGCAATTTAGAAGCAACACTTCGAGGTATTGTTGAAATAAAGCAGAGCTGTGTCCGAATCGCCTCATCCTTGACTTCCCTCATCCTTCCCTCATCCTTGACTTCCCATCCTTGACATCCTTAAGAATCCACTTGCCAGTGCAGGGAACACAGATTCAATCCTTAGTCCAAGAAGATCCACCACAACTACTGAACCCCATGCACCTAGAGTCCGTGCTCTACAACAAGAGAAGCCACCGCAAAGAGAAGCTTGCCACTGCAGCTAGGGAGTAGCCACTGCTTGCCACAGCTAGAGAAGGCCCATGTGAAGCAATGAAGACTCAGTGCAGCCAAAAAGAAAAAAAGAATTGTTTCATCCTAAAATACAGATTCTCAGGGACTTGCTCCCAAAGCTTGTGATTCAGGTCAGGGAATGTGCATTTATATAATCAGCTTCTTCACCAACACCTCCCTGGTGCCCCCATATACATGTCAGGTGATTCTGACATGCAGTCTCAGAGGACCTCACTTTGAGAAAGTCTGTGAAAAGGGCCCTGGGCTCATCAACTGAAGCCATGTATTTGAAAAAAGCCATGTGACCTCAGAGAAGTCCATTCACCTCTCTGGGCCTTCATTTCTGTGTCTATGCAATGAGGGAAGTGATCTTCAGACCCTTTCCAGGACTCATATTCTAGGAGTTCAGGCATATTCACAATATCCCCCCAAGGCTGTAGTTGTTCTGAATCTCCTAGAATGGGAACCAACCTTCAGACTGAGCTTACCCTAAAGGGGAACAGCTGATAAACCAAAGAACTTTCTCCTGTTCCCTTGCAAGGATTAGGTCTCTTGGGAGAGACAATTGTTGTTTAGTTGCTCAGTTGTGTCTGACTCTTTTTGACCCCATGGTCTTTAGCCTGCCAGGCTCTTCTGTCCATGGGATTTCCCAGGCAAGAATACTGGAGTGAATTGCCATTCCCTTCTCAAGGGATCTTCCTGAGCCAGGGATGAAATTCGTGTCTCCTGCACTGGCAGGCAGATTCTTTACTACTGAACCACCAAGAGGAGCCCAAGAAGAGACAATATGATACTTCATTTTAACACAGTCACATTTGTTTCCAAGTAACTCTAAGCACTTCCACAGGCATCACTTATTTTTGCCTTTTCTAAGGCTGGGAAAGGATGAGCTTCCTCGTTTACTGAAAAAGGACTGAAACAAAGGGAGATGGGAGAGACAGCCCGTCTATCCCTAATTCCTATGGTTTCATCTCCATCCTCTTTGAATCTTCAGAGTAACAACATCAACTCACTCGGAGCCACCATCTGCTCTGTGTCTGCTAGCGATGAACATCGTATCTCTGTATGAGATACCTGAACAGGCCATCTCTCTGCTACAGTATTCTGTGAGTTTATCTCACATGACCACATGGCAGGAGCAATTTGTACAAGTCCTGTACTCTTTAGAGTGAGCACAACCCTTCTGAAAGAAATTTGAAACTTCTGTCCTTAGTGTTTTTATTAGATTTGGTCACTACCACCCCCAGCTAACTGATAACATCAAATGAGCCCTAACTTCCTGACTCAGAGCCTTGGAATGTAGTTCTGAATCATCACTTCTCTGTGCTGCTGCCTGGTTATTGCAATCGGAGGAAAAATGAAGGACATGACACGTGCATAAGAAAAGACCTTACCTGTGATTCTTGAGGTTCGTAGCTCCATTTCATACCCTCTGTTCCCTTCCCCTTTCTGGTTTTACAAAGAGTAGGCCTGAGATTATAGATCTAGCTCTGTATGAACCCTCTTGGACCCCCACCTTACTCAGATGTACAGGCTATTCCCAGGTGGCTCAGTGAGTAAAGAATCTGCCTGTGACGCAGGAGACTCGGGAGATGCAGGTTCAATCCCTGGGTTGGGAGGAGCCCCTAAAGAAGGAAATGGCAACCCTCGCCAGTATTTTTGCCAGGAAAAAATCCCATGGACAAAGGAGCATGGCAGGTGACAGTCCACGGGGTCACAAAGAGTTGGACACGACTGAGCACAACACTTGTATGTATGTATAAGGCTGTTACTTACAAAGGCTTCCTTATTAATCACCTGCTGTATCTTGGGGAATTCTTGTATGAGATCACAGAATTTTCTAGCAGATGCAGTACAGTTGCTATAAGGTTATGGTTTTTGTCTTCATTTAGAATTATTAGATCCCTGGGTTGGGAAGATCCCCTGGAGGAGGGCAAGGCAACCCACTCCAGTATTCTTGCCTGGAGAATCCCATGGGCAGAGAAGCCTGGCAGGCTACAGTCCATATGGTTGCAAAGAGTTAGACACAACTGAAGCAACTTAGCACATGCATGCATTTCATCTATTGGTAGCTCAGTTCTGTGGCAAGAGCCCTGTGCCAACAGCTAAAGCTTTGATCTTGATAGAGATCACTGTTTTACAAGAAATAATCCTGTTCTTTCTTCTCTACCTGTATCACCTTCCAGGCTTGCAGCCAGCACTTTCAGAACGTCCCTGAAAACCAGAAAGAAGAGGAGGGGAAAAGGGGGATTGTGAAAAAGCCAGAATAGATGCCATGAAGTTTGTGTGTTCTTTTATCTGAGGCAATCCTCTTCATGTGAGCCCCATACACTGATCATTTTACAAACAATTCCAAGAAGTTGACTTCTAAAGCCTTAGCAGGAAAGACAGTGTTGCTGTAAGGCAGATCCTGACAGTGTACCATATGGCAACCTTTAGAAATAGCAAAGTTGGAAAAGCTGAAACTCGATACACTTTTCTGTTGAAGAAGGCAGAGAAGTACCTAAAACATTCTTGACATTTTTCTACTCCAGATCATTACAATGTAAAAACGTAAAAGAGATGAAAATCTCTCAGCTATTTGAGAAGTTTCATCCCCCGAAAGTAGCTAAATTTAACCGTGGTTAAACATTGATTGTCAGTAAATCTTAAGTCTCTGGAGTGTCCTGGTTAATGGAACATCAGTGAGTTAAAAATAAGAGCTATTTCCCCTGATCCCCCTAAACTAAGCTAAATAATTCCCAGAACCTTTTTCTTTACTTCCACAGTTTGGGGAATGTACCTAATTTTGCAATAAAACGTGCCGTCTTCCCAAACATGTGCTACGTATTTAAGTTGGTGGCGGAAGAAAGGAGGGTATATTTAAAGGTAACCTAAAGCTAACCTTTTAAGAATTTTTGCACTTTCAACAATCCTTGACAGATAACTGGTTTCCTATTGCAAATGTGATGGGCAAATACTGTGAAAATTTTAGGGAAAAAAATATGTATTGTTGTTGTTTAGTCACTAGGTCCTGTCCAACTCTTTTTTAACCCCATGGACTATAGCCCACCAGGCTCTTCTGTCAATGGGATCCTCCAGGCAAGAATACACCTGTGGGCTGCCATAACCTCTTCCAGGCGATCTTCCCAACCCAGGGATCAGAACCAGGTCTCCTATGTTTCCTGCATTGGCATGCAAGTTCTTTACCACTGTCTCCACTTGGAAGGCCCTCCAGAACCTTATCATTGTATATTGATGTATTTGTGTGCTATGTTTACATAAAAGGCATTATACTATAGGTGTGATTTTATAATTTAGCAGTATTTTTGGAATCTAATTGTGTTGCTATATTGACCAAGTGAATTTCTTTTAACTGCTGAGTAGTATTCCGTTGTATTACTATACCGTATTTTATTTATTATCCTCTCTCTTTTTAGTGGATACTTGAAAGTGTCAATCACTCAGTTGTATCTGATTCTTTGCGATGCCATGGACTGCAACCTGCCAGGCTCCTCTGTCATTGGAATATTCCAGGCAATATTTCTGGAATGGGTAGCCATTCCCTTCACCAGGGGATCTTCCTGACCCCAGGATTGAACCTGGCTCTCCTGTATTGCAGGCAGATTCTTTACCACCTGAACTACCAGAGAAGCCCTAGTGGATACTTAGGATTGTTAACAATTTTTCACTACCTCCAACAACATTGCAATAAACGTCCTATGTGCCTTTTCTGTGTCTCAAGACTCCAAATTCCTACAAGAGGAAATTTTGGATCCAAGGCTATGCCCACATTGCCTCTCAAGTGGCTCCACCATCTTGAACTATGAAAACAGAATCTAGAAGTTCCCATTTCTCAGCAGTCTCAATAATGCTTCACCTACTAGACATTTCGAAATGCTTAGTATATTAGGTATACAATGATATCTCTTCAATGTTTTCATTAGTAGACGCCTGATGAAAACTGTGTTCGAGCATCTTACGTGTTTTTCCTCTTTTATGAATTGCTTATTCATATCCTTTGCTCATTTTCTAAAGGGTGTTTGTTTGTTTTCCTACATATATCTTTATACCCATTCTTTGTTACATAAGTTGCAAAAATTTCTCCTAGTCTTCAGCTTGCCTTTCATGTTGTTTGGGAGATCTGGTTTTGTTTTTAAAATTTTTTTTTTTGAAATATAGTTGATTTGCAATGTTGTGTTAGTTTCAAATATACAACAAGGTGATTTGGCTCTACATATTTGTGTGTGTGTGTGTGTGTGTGTGTGTATATATATATATATGCACTTCCCTGGTGGCTCAGTGGTAAAAAACCACTGAGGGGTTCCACCCCTGGGTCAGGAAGACCCCCTGGATAGGAAGTGACAACCTACTCCAGTATTCTTGCCTGGGAAATCCCATGGACAGAGAAGAGTGGCAAGCTATAATCCTTAAGGTCTGAAAAAAGTCAGACAGGACTCAGTAACCAAACAACCACAATATATAAGTATATATATATTCTTTTTTCCTTGGTGGCTCAGAGGTTAAAGCATCTGCCTGGAATGCAGGAGACCCGGATTCGAACAAGCCCCTGGAGAAGGAAATGGCAACCCACTCTGGTACTCTTGCCTGGAGAATCCCATGGAGGGAGGAGCCTGGTAGGAGGTAGGAGTCCATGGGGTCACAAAGAGTCGGACATGACTGAGTGACTTCATTTTTTTTTCCCCCATATTATTTTTTTCTCTTCAATTATAGGTTATCTCAAGACACTGAATATAGTTCCCTGTGTTATATAGTAAGTCCTTGTTGGTTATCTCGGAGAAGGCAATGGCAAACCACTCCAGTACTCTTGCCTGGAAAATCCCATGGATGGAGGAGCTTCGTAGGCTGCAGTCCATGGAGTCGCTAAGAGTTGGACAAGACTGAGCGACTTCACTTTCACTTTTCACTTTCATGCATTGGAGAAGGAAATGGCAATCCACTCCAGTGTTCTTGCTTGTAGAATCCCAGGGACGGGGGAGCCTGGTGGGCTGCCGTCTATGGTTGATAATCATGTTTGTTTTCTATGTTGGGCTATCTTTTATTTTTCAGATCCTTTTTTTATACTTTAGATAACATTTATTCATTAATTTGATTTAAATTGTTAGGCCTTTTACTGTGTGAGTTTTGCTTTCCATGACTTACTTAAGGTTCCTTCTCCCTGGGATCATAATGATATTTTGCTGTACATGTTTTCCCTAATATTCTATAATTTGTATTTTTGAAGGTTGAAGTTTTTAATTCACCTAAATTGTAATTTTGTGCTTTTATTTTTTTATCTATATATATACAATTCTCTCAATACTATTTATTAAATAGTCCATTTTTCTCTATTGAATTGAAATGCTTCTATATTGTATACCAGTTTCCTAAGATTGTTTCTGAATTCTTTTTTAAATCATGTGTTTTTTTTACCTAGTTCTAGTCTAGTCTTACAACAAAATGACACTGATTTACCTGCTCTGCAGTGTGTTTGTTTACAGCTTGAATCTATATGTGTATCTATATACATATCCTGCTGCTTTTACTGAGAAACTCCAGCAGGAAAGAGTAGGCACAATCTGACAGTCACACAATGGAATATAGCAATTAAAAGAAACTAAAGTTGTTCATATCAACATGGATAAACTTCCCAAATGTACCACTGAGTAAGAAAAGCAAGCTGCATAAAAATGTCATGGAGAATACCCTTTATATAAAGCTCAACAATATGAAAAACAATATTCAATGTAGTTTAGGCAGCGGCAGCAGCAGGAATACATAAACAGGATAAACTAAAAGGAAATACATGTGAGTGATAAAAACCAAATTCAGAATTAAAGGTGGAGTTACCATGAAGTCACTGCCTTGTGTAACTCAGTGACGCTATGAGCCATGCTGTGTAGGGCCACCCAAGACTGACAGGTCATAGTGGAGAATTTTGACAAAACATGGTCCACTGGCAGAGGGAATGGCAAACCACTCCAGAATCCTTGCCGTGAGAACCTCATGAACTGTATAAAAAGGCAAAAAGATAGGACACCAAACAATGAGCCCCCTAGGCCAGAAGGTGTCCAGCGTGCTCCTGGGGAAGAGTGGAGGACAATTACTATTAGCTCCAGAAAGAATGAATTGGCTGGATCAAAGCGGAAATGACATCCAGTTGTGGATATATCTGGTGATGGAAGTAAAATCTGATGCTGTAAAGAACAGTATTGCAAACTCAGGGGGATGGTGAGGGACAGGGAGGCCTAGTGTGCTACAGTCATGGGGTGGCAAAGAGCTGGACACGACTTGGTGATTGAACAACAGCAACTGTGAAGCTTAAGTTCCGGCCTCTCACTTACACAGAACCTTTTCAAGGTCCTGTACTTGAATTTGATTTTGTAATTTTGTACTTCTTTTTTCAAAGAGGCTCTCCTCTCCCAAGTGTATTAGCCTCAGGCCTATCCCTACAGGAAGACAAGGAAGGGGATTGGAGGGAAGAGAGAAAGAGAAAGGAGGAAGGTGAGGAGAAGAGGAGAGGGGTGAGGAAGGGAGGGGAAGCGAGGGGAGCACAGTCTCTCCCCAAAGATGCTGGCTCCCCAGTGCCTGCCCTGGAGTTGCTGTCCAGCTCTTGGGCGCTCGTGCCTGACGGCATGTTTACCGTAAACTGGAGGATGGGACAGTTCTTGGATTTAACTTGATTGACAGTCCAGGACCTTGCACAGCTCCAGGCCTGGAGGACGTGGAACAGAAGCCACATGACAGGGAGAAGTTCCCAGGAGGGCTGGGCTGCTATATTTCACCCTCAGTCCATTCTTCCAGCCCTGGTATGCCATGTACACCAACATGGAGCACACAAATGCAGAGCGTGGCCAGGAGTTCTTCAGACCAGAGGCTGAGTGCTCCCAGGTTGTGTCCCGGAGAATGGTTTGGGACACCAAGCCACACTGGAGCCACACTTCTGCTCCAGCTCCAAATGTCCTTCTTTTACTCAAAATGTATACCATTAAAGAAAGAACAAACTAACCAGAACAAAGGAGTTATTGTAACAACAGCAACAGAAATATACACCTTGAATACCTTTCCATGTGATGAAATATTCTTCTACAATATTTAAAAAGAATTTATTGACGTATAGTTGACTAACAATGTTATATTCACTTCTGGTGTACAACAAAGTGACTCAGTTATGCATACACATACATTCTTCTGCATATTCTTTTCCATGGTTTATCACAGGATATTGAATATATTAATGGTTCCTTGTGCTATACAGTAAGTCCTTGTTGTTTATCCATCCTACATGTTACAGCTTGCACTGCTAATCCCAAACTCCTAATCCATCACNCTCACTAGCTGGGTGTGATTGGCCTTTGCCTGCTGCCTCCAGACCTGGAAAAATCTGGCATATTCACAAATCGGCCCTACTTGAAATCCAGGAAGAGGTGTAATTACAGTGCTCAGGATCTCAACTTTCTGCGTTGCCCTGAATCCCAGCATACAGCATAGTGAGAGACGTCAGAAAATAAACACTGGCTTTCCAGGCAGGGAGGAGGCCGGATGCCCGAGGGAGGAGGGGCTGGTGGAACCTCTCTGAATTTCCATTGGCGGAACATGAGCATGTGGTCCTAAGAGACCTAGGATCTTCACTGAGCAAGAGCACACAGACGTTTACTCCACTAGTTCATTGTCTGTGGGCCAAGCCCATCCCACCTCTGCTTTCTATTAATCTAATCTCTTAGAAGGTAAAATCCAGCTTGAAATATGTTACATACATGTCACACACTGCTAGTCTTCCTGGCAAGTAAAGTCACTGAAAAAACACACAGCTGCCAGTTTTATCTGNGTTCATTGTCTGTGGGCCAAGCCCATCCCACCTCTGCTTTCTATTAATCTAATCTCTTAGAAGGTAAAATCCAGCTTGAAATATGTTACATACATGTCACACACTGCTAGTCTTCCTGGCAAGTAAAGTCACTGAAAAAACACACAGCTGCCAGTTTTATCTGAATGTTTGCCACCATATAAGGATAAGAGGTGGTGTTGAATGCTTTATTTTTAAAAAACTTAATTGTAGGATCATTGATTTACAATGTTTTGGTCTCTGCGGTACAACAACGTGAACGAGCTGTTAGTATACGTATATCCACTCCCTCTTGAATCTCCCTCCACCCCCCTAGGCTGTCACAGACCAGGGGCTTGAGCTCCCTGTACTATACAGCAAATTCCCACTGGCTGTCTGTTTTACAGATGGTTATATATATGTTTCGATGCTACTCTCACTCCATCCTGCTCTCTCCTTACCCCACTGTGTCCACAAGTCTCTTCTCTATGACTGTTTCTGTTGAGCAGTGCTTTCTTATTTTGGTCTGGCTGGCTAGGAAGTAGATCTCTCTTTGCAAAGTGTACCATCTTGAGCCCTGTGTATAGTCCTGAGCCCCAGGACGGTCAGATGAGAAGGATGTGAGTGATGAAAAAGAGAGCCATCGGGATCCAGGCTCCAGGCTGGGTCCTCCTTCCTTCAGGAACTCTAAGCCCTTAGTTGGACACACCCATGCCCTTCTCCCTTACCCCTTAGCCTCCACTAAGGTTTGAAACAACATTTGCTGAATGCTTAACTTTTCCTTCATGTATCTTTTCTCCCAAAGTCAGCCATCTTCCTCACAGCTCATCCCTCTGCTCGAGAGGAAAATAACAGTTCTTTTTTAAAAAAAGATATTTATTTTTAAAAAATTTATTTATTTGGCAGTGCTGGGTCTTAGTTGTGGTATGTGGGATCCAGTTCCCTGACCAGGAATCAAACCTGGGCCCCTGCACCACCCAAGCCACTGGACCACCAGGGAAGTTCCAAAAATAAGGGTTCTTGAATGAATGAACAAACCTCTAGCACTCATTTGACAGGTTTTTAGTGAGAAGCTGCGCCCTGTGAGAATGTTTCTGTAGACTGAGCAACCCTGAGGAAGCTTTTTAGGTCAGAATAAAAATAAATAATATGATTTTCAATTAAGAAGCTAGAAACCCAACAAAGAACTGGATCTTTATATTCTACTCTAAACCTTTATACTCTGGATTAGAATGTCCCTTCAAAGGTCATTCTTGAGCTATCTAATGGTTTCAGATTCTTTTTTTAAAAGCATTTTTGATGTGGACCATTTTTAAAGTCTTTTTTATTGAATTTGTTACAGCTGTTCTTGTTTAGTCCATAAGTCCTGTCCCATTCTTTTCCAGCTGGTGGACTGCGGCACTTTGTTACAGTATTGCTATGTTTTGGTGTTTTGATTTTTTGACCATTAAGCATACAGAATCTTAGCTCCCCAATCAGTGATTGAACCTGCACTCCCTGCATTGAAAAGCAAGAAGTCTTAAACACTGGACCGCCAGGGAAGTCCCTGATTTGAGATTATTAAAAAACATTTTAGCATGGCAAATTTTCAGCAAATTCAAGAGAAGAAAGAGCCCTCCCAGATCTACCGCTCAACTTCAACAAATTCAACTCACAGCTGACTTTGTATCACTTACACCCCATGTGTTCATTGTGGAACCCCACCCTGCTCCCAACCAGGATTATCTGGAAGCAAACAGGTCACATCATTTTATTCCTAAATATAAAGTGTCCCTCTGAAAGGTAACATCCCATTTTTTTTTTTTTTTTTAAATTTCTTGGCGGCACTGGGTGGCTTATGGGATCTTAGTTTCACCACCAGGGATTGAACCCACAACCCCTGCATTGAAAGTGGCGAGTCTTAACCACTGGGCCACCAGGCAAGTCCCAGATAACATCTCGTTTTGAATAATTATTTCTGTGTAGACTCTGAAGGCTAATGAGCTCCCTCAAAAATACACATGGGCCAGGTGCTTATTACTCATTATGTGGGACTCTATGAATGCACTAAAATTATGGTTCATACTTACCCTACCACTAGGCTCAGTTTCCCAGTTGCCTGCACTCCGCTGGACTGGCTTCATAAGAGAGAGTTATAGGGACTTTCCTGGTGGTCCAGTGGTTAGCACTTCACCTTTCAATGCAGTGGGTGCAGGCTTGATCCCTGATTGGGGAGCTAAAATCCCACATGCCTTGCAGCCAAAAGACCACAGCCTAAAACAGAAGCAATATTGTAACAAATTCAATAAAGACTTTAAAAATGATCCACATCAAAAAAATCTTTTAAAAAGAGAGAGAGGATTATATGCAGAGACTTGGAAACCAACTGGCTTAGAATACCAGCTCCACCACTTATCTCTGTGATCTTAGGCAAAGCACTTAACCTCTCTGTGCCTCAACTTCCTCATCTAAAAGCCAAGCTAATTAAGCCCATGCATATGCATACTTGCTAAGTTGCTTCAGTCATGTCCAGCTTTTTGTGACCCTATGGACTGTAGCGCGCCAGGCTCCTCTGTCCATGGGATTCACCAGACAAGAGTACTGGAGTGGGCTGCCATTTCCTTCTCCAGGGGATCTTCCCGACCCAGGGACCAAACCCATATCTCCTGTAGCTCCTGCATTGCAGGTGGATTCTTTTACTGCTAAGCCACCAGGAAAGCACAATTAAGCCCATGCTGCTGCTGCTAAGTTGCTTCAGTTGTGTCCGACTCTGTGCGACCCCATAGACGGCAGCCCATCAGGCTCCCCCGTCCCTGGGATTCTCCAGGCAAGAACACTGGAGTGGGTTGCCATTTCCTTCTCCAATGCATGAAAGTGAAACGTGAAAGTGAAGTTGCTCAGTCATATCTGACTCTTAGTGACCCCATGGACTGCAGCCCACCAGGCTCCTCCATCCATGGGATTTTCCAGGCAAGAGTACTGGAGTGGGGTGCCATAATTAAGCCCATACAATGCAACAAAGAAAAAAACAACCCAATTGAAAAGTGGGCAGAATATCTAAATAGACATTTCTCCAAAGAAGACATATAGATGGCCAACAGGCACATGAAAAGATGCTCCACATCTCTAATTATTAGAGAAATACAAATCAAAACTACAGTGAGGTGCTACCAACCACCAGTCAGCATGGCCATCATTAAAAAGTCTACAAAAAGCAAATGTTGGCGAGTGTGTGGAGAAAAGGGAACCCTCCTGCATTGTGGGTGGGAATGTAAATTGGTATAGCCACTATGGAAAACAGTATGGAGTTTTCTCAAACAGCTAAAAATGGAGTTGCCATATAATCCAACAATCTCACTCCTAGGCATGTCTGGACAAAACCATAGTTTGAAAAGATACACGCACCCCTATGTTCATAGCAGCACTATTCACAAAAGCCAAGACGTGGAAACAACTTAAATGTCCACTGACAGATGAATAGATTAAAAAAAAAATGTGGTGGACATATACAATGGAATGCTGCCCTTGCCATTTGCAGCAACATGGATGGACCTGGAGATTATCATACCAAGTAGGTCAGAAAGAGAAATACCATGTGGTATCACTTACGTGTGAAATCTAAGCTATTACACAAATGAACTTATCTCTGAAACAGACACAGACTCACAGGCAGAGAGAACAGACTTGTGGTTGCCAAGGAGGGTGGCGTGGGGGAGGGAAGAACTGGGTGTTTGGATTAGCACAGGTATGGTGTGGCTAAAAAAGTTGAAAAATAAAGTTAAAAAAAAAATTTTTACGACAACATGAAAATATGACTGCTTGTTACTTCTCAAAGGAGCAATGAAAAGTCATTTTTATTCTTTGTGTTTGAATTTTCTGAATGTTGTGCAATGAACATGAATGATTTGCTCATTATGGAAAGATTATCGTTTAAAAACGGGCTTCCCAATGGCTCAGTGGTGAAGAATCTGCCTTCTATGCAGGAACACAGTTTGGATCCCTGGATCAGGAAGATCCTCCAGAGAAAGAAATGGCAACCCACTCCAGTATTCTTGCCTGGGAAATCCCATGGACAGAGGACTGGCGGGCTACAGTCCATGGAGTCACAAAGAGTCAAACAGACTGACAAAGAGGCAGTCAGACTGAGTGACTGAACGCATTGTTTAACAGCAGGATGCATAATTGTACAGGCAGGGTGTTTCAGTTATGCAAAATAGATGAAAACAGAAAGATATTAATGGGAGAATTGTGGGTGATTTTTTTCTTTACGATTTTTAGGTTTTTCCAAGTATTCTGCTCTGAGAGCAATAAGTTNCCATGGAGTCACAAAGAGTCAGACAGACTGACAAAGAGGCAGTCAGACTGAGTGACTGAACGCATTGTTTAACAGCAGGATGCATAATTGTACAGGCAGGGTGTTTCAGTTATGCAAAATAGATGAAAACAGAAAGATATTAATGGGAGAATTGTGGGTGATTTTTTTCTTTACGATTTTTAGGTTTTTCCAAGTATTCTGCTCTGAGAGCAATAAGTTGTTTGAGGTTGCTGTTCAGTCTCTCAATCATGTGACCCCATGGACTCTTTGTGATCCCAAGGACTACAGCAGGCCAGGCTTCACTGTCTCCTGGAATTTGCTCAAACTCATGTGCATTGAGTTGGTGATGCCATCCAAACATCTCATCCTCTGTCATTTGAGGACATTGGTTCAAATGGGGAAACTGAGGCACAGAAGACCAAGGTGAAGGCTCTTGGGCTCCATGTACACCGCTGCCTGCCTGGCCCAAGCTAGAGCAGTGCGGTCAGTCCTCCCCAGTGACGCCTCCTTTTGGGTTCATTCTTGACCTCTGACTTTGAGCTTGAGGCTGTAAATGACTGTCACATGATAACAGGGTGCAATCGCCAAGCCTTTCATTCTTGACCAAAGAGCAGCAAAAAGAAGCCTCAGAAGGAGAGAAGAAATGGTCTTCAGGGCCCCACATGTGTGGGGTGACATGGGGGATGCTTGACACAGCCAAGGTGTCATCCTGACCATCTGCAGGGGCAGGGAGCCAGCCCTCAACTGGACCACTGCAGATTCCAGACTGCAGGCATCTCCCCACTGCAGCTGCCAGCTGCAAGGGAGGGGCGGGCCCTGCAGAGAGACTTGTGCACCAGAGATAGCAGCTCACTCATAGCCCAGAGATTCTGGGCCTCCCCAGTTTACTTTCCAACCAGTGTGTCTGGAACAAAATGAACAAGGAACAAACGAAAACAAATTGCCACAAGGACAGAAAAAAACAAAAAAAGGAAGAAAAGGAGAATAGTACTTTCTAGAAGAGAAGTTAGATCTGATGATGGCACAGTGACAGCCAATAGGGTTAGGGCAGGGTGGCCCTCTGGGCAAAGTTGAGAGTTAGAGCCACAGGCCAAGGGTCCTTCGCTGGCTCCCACTATATGATCCAAGGCATGTGCCCCTCCCAGGGCAGTGCCCTGTCTGTTGTTGTTGTTTAGTCACTCAGTCATGCCCGACTCTTTTGTGACCCCATGAACTGTAGTCCGCCAGGATCCTCTATCCATGGGATTTCCCAGGGAAGAATGCTGGAGTGGGTTGTCATGCCCTTCTCCAGGGGATCTCCCTGACCCAGGGATCAAACCCATGCCTCTTCTGCATTGGCAAGCAGATTCTTTACCCACTCAGCCACCAGAGACGCCCCAGTGCCCATCTACAAGAGGCAAATGCTGCCAAAGGGTTAAGAAGGTGTCCTTACTTCTGGGAGGGACATTACAGCTACATGTCTGCCCTAATACCCTCAGGAAGGGGCAGGTGGTTTGGTCTTCCCACCTAAGCCTGTTCAGACTTGAATGTCAGAGCAGCTTGCTACGGCTGTCACACTCACTGCTTCCAGGTCTGCAGTGGAGGAAATGGCCCCCAGCCCAGCGATCCCCACACAGGGAGGCTGCAGCTGGGTGGGCAGTCTCTCCCTTGTCCTGTGCTGTGTGTGAGGACAAAGTCAGCCTGGACTATCTTCCATGTATTCGGCTCTGAGATGCTTAGTTGTCCATGTCCTTGTCCAGCGGCCCACATGGCCTGGAGGCCCTTCACATATCTGTCCATTGGCCTCAGAGTAAAGTGAACTTGAGGGATATTTCCCCAGGTGGAATGGAGGCAAAAAAGCAATCAGTGGCTCATTGCCATTGAAACTTCAGATATGGTCCTGGCAGCTTTAGAGACATCCTCAGTCTGTTTGAGGGTAGTTACTTACCTATCTTTAGACAAGAAGTGTCTAGCAGTGATTTCAAAGCAAGTCTATGGAAGGAGAGCAACTCTGACAATGTGAATAGTAGGAAGACTCATTCTCCCTTACTCCCCTAGCTTCTCAAGTTCATAGGTTGCTATTAAAATTCCACAAATGGCTTCCCTGATGGTCCAGTTGTTAAGAATCTGCCTGCCAAAGCAGAGGACATGAGTTTGATCCCTGGTCCGGGAAGATCCCACATGCCGCAGAGCAACTAAGTCCATGCATCACAATTCTGAAGCCCAGGTGCATAGAGCCAGTGCTCTGCAACAAGAGAAGACACCGCAATAAGAAGCCCGTGCACTACAGCTAGAGACCGGCCCCTACTCACCACAACTAGAGAAAGCTCACGGGCAGTGATGAAGACCCATGCAGCCGTAAATAAATAAAAAATCAAGTCCCATGAAATCCTTCCACTGGCATCCATTTAACTTTGTAATTTGGTTCCGGTTTAGGGTGTATCCTTCTAGGCCTGTCACTGGGCAAGATAAGGAGGAGGATATAACAGAAGAGTGAAAGTCTTCTGGGCTCCCCAGTCCAGAGAGGACCCAGCCCGGAAAAACTCACTTCATGAGCTGAAACTGACCCAGGACAGGTCAGACAACAAGTTCTGAACCATACTATGTGAAACAGTCTTTGAGGACACTTGTCCTAAATTACCACGAACCCCAAAGAACCCCCATTCAGGACCAAATCCTAAAATGCACCCCTTGTGTGTGAGTACCAGCCTGGAAAAAGAACATGCTGTGGGGGTGATCCTCTGCCTTGGAAAGAAGGAACTATAGGATGACACTCAGAACCATTCCTGGAGTGAAGTAAGCCAGAAAGAAAAACACCAATACAGTATACTAATGCATATATATGGAATTTAGAAAGATGGTAACGATAACCCTTGTATGCGAGACAGCAAAAGAGACACAGATGTACAGAGCAGTCTTTTGGACTCTGTGGGAGAGAGAGAGAGTGGGATGATTTGGGAGAGTGGCATTGAAACATGTATAACATCATATGTGAAATGAATCGCCAGTCCAGGTTCGATGCATGATACAGGATGCTCCGGGCTGGTGCACTGGGATGACCCAGAGGGATGGTATGGGGAGGGAGGTGGGAGAGGGGTTCAGGATGGGGAACACATGTACACCTGTGGCGGATTCATGTTGATGTATGGCAAAACCAATACAATATTGTAAAGTAATTAGTCTCTAATTAAAATAAATAAGTTTATATTAAAAAATAAATAATAAATGGTGGGAATCATGGAAAAAAAAAAAGAACCGTGTCTGGGGACTCTAGGTTATCAGTGTCCATCTGCAAGAAACAGCAGCTGGGCCTTTAAAAATAGCATCTGGCAGTGTTTATATGTATTCTACCCTGAGGATAGCACAAAGGGGATGATTCGATGGATATGAACTTGGGCAAACTTTGGAGATAAGAGAAGGACAGGGAAGCCCTGGTGTGCTGCAATCCATGGGGTCNGTGTCCATCTGCAAGAAACAGCAGCTGGGCCTTTAAAAATAGCATCTGGCAGTGTTTATATGTATTCTACCCTGAGGATAGCACAAAGGGGATGATTCGATGGATATGAACTTGGGCAAACTTTGGAGATAAGAGAAGGACAGGGAAGCCCTGGTGTGCTGCAATCCATGGGGTCGCAAAGTAGACACGATGTAGACTCTGAATAACACCACCACCAACTTATTTCAACAGCATGCAAGCTGCTTGTGGCTGCCACATCCAACCACAGGCCACAGATACACCCAACATGTCCACCTCTCATTTGTTGCATTTATTCTCTTAGGTGGCATCATATTTCTTTCTCTTTTTCTTACATTAATTTCTATTGGAGTATAGTTGCTCTCCAATATTGTGTTAGTTTCTACTGTACAGCAGAATGAATCAGCTGTACGTATACATACCTCCCCTCTTTTTTGGATTTCTTTTCCATTCAGGTCACCACAGAGCACTGAGTAGAGTGCCCTGTGCTATACAGTAGGTTCTTATTGTTATCTATTTTAGACATCAGTTCAGTTCAGCTGCTCAGTCGTTTGACTCTTTGCAACCCCATGAACTGCAGCACGCCAGGCTTCCCTACTATTTTAGACATAGTAGTGTATGTATGTTAATCTTTTCTCTTTGGAGGTCCAGTTCATGCCTCCACCGATGTCTCTGGTTGCACTTCCAAGTCTATGTCAGAATTAGTTAATGATTTTAACTAGCTCATTAAGAGAACTGGTAAACGATTTATATTCTGTGTTTCATATTTAGGTTTTTATTGCCGTCCTTTAGGGTAGAACAGATGATACTTCTTTGAGCCCCATCTTGGTACGTCCACAAAGCCAACAGTCCTGTCACCAGGAAATAATGGTAAAGACCATTCTCAGTATCTAGTGATTGTCCATGCTCTGTCATTTGACTCATACAATGAACTCTAGTAAACATTTACTAGCTGCTTTGGAAAGCAAGTGGGTTAATACCTAATGACAACACTGTTACCGCTGAGTCCAGGCTCCTACTGCTCATGGTACGGTAGGACAATAAATCAAGATATGAGTTGTTAGGGCAAGGAATAGTTAGTGACTTTATTCAGAAAGCCAGCAGTTGGAGAAGATGGACTAGTATCCCCAAAACACTCTTCTCTGTTAGAATTCAGACTTTTTTTATACTAAAAGGGGAGGAAGTAAAGACCTCCTTCCAGCCAGACTTTGGTAGAAATGTGTTAANACTCTGAATAACACCACCACCAACTTATTTCAACAGCATGCAAGCTGCTTGTGGCTGCCACATCCAACCACAGGCCACAGATACACCCAACATGTCCACCTCTCATTTGTTGCATTTATTCTCTTAGGTGGCATCATATTTCTTTCTCTTTTTCTTACATTAATTTCTATTGGAGTATAGTTGCTCTCCAATATTGTGTTAGTTTCTACTGTACAGCAGAATGAATCAGCTGTACGTATACATACCTCCCCTCTTTTTTGGATTTCTTTTCCATTCAGGTCACCACAGAGCACTGAGTAGAGTGCCCTGTGCTATACAGTAGGTTCTTATTGTTATCTATTTTAGACATCAGTTCAGTTCAGCTGCTCAGTCGTTTGACTCTTTGCAACCCCATGAACTGCAGCACGCCAGGCTTCCCTACTATTTTAGACATAGTAGTGTATGTATGTTAATCTTTTCTCTTTGGAGGTCCAGTTCATGCCTCCACCGATGTCTCTGGTTGCACTTCCAAGTCTATGTCAGAATTAGTTAATGATTTTAACTAGCTCATTAAGAGAACTGGTAAACGATTTATATTCTGTGTTTCATATTTAGGTTTTTATTGCCGTCCTTTAGGGTAGAACAGATGATACTTCTTTGAGCCCCATCTTGGTACGTCCACAAAGCCAACAGTCCTGTCACCAGGAAATAATGGTAAAGACCATTCTCAGTATCTAGTGATTGTCCATGCTCTGTCATTTGACTCATACAATGAACTCTAGTAAACATTTACTAGCTGCTTTGGAAAGCAAGTGGGTTAATACCTAATGACAACACTGTTACCGCTGAGTCCAGGCTCCTACTGCTCATGGTACGGTAGGACAATAAATCAAGATATGAGTTGTTAGGGCAAGGAATAGTTAGTGACTTTATTCAGAAAGCCAGCAGTTGGAGAAGATGGACTAGTATCCCCAAAACACTCTTCTCTGTTAGAATTCAGATTTTTTTTATACTAAAAGGGGAGGAAGTAAAGACCTCCTTCGAGCCAGACTTTGGTAGAAATGTGTTAATTTCTTCCTTCCTATAGCTATTCACAGATGGGCCTGGTCAGGATGTTTCCTGTGAGCTAAACAAAAGTATTTTAAGCTTAATGCTCATTACCTGGGAGGAAGGGTTCCTGCAGTCTTTGTGTATGACTTAAGTGTGTAGGCAACATTCCTTAGTGATTATCTCATAATAGGATACAAAGTTTCTTCCCTCCTAGAGCATGACTTGCACCTTAGCCTGAGCTGGTTAGACTTTTGTATGCTACTGTTCAAACCTTTGCTCATCAGCAGAAGAATTACAATCAAAACAGTCATTCCTCCAGATAGTGATTTGTAGAGTCAGTGATAATTCCCATCATGTGTGATAAACATCATGTTTGTGAATAATAATTACATGTAAAGCACAAACATATCCAAGACATTCTGCAAAACTGAAATCCACATGCTACCTCCTTCTCAGGGAAGAATGACAAGCAAACCATGCATTTTGTTTTTATTTATACATCTGGTTCCAAAGCTAATGGTTAGTGTATTTGCCTTGTTAGAAGACCTAGAATTATGAGCTGTTTATATGATGTATATGAAGTTGATAAGTTCGTGCCTAAAAAAGATACATATTCCTATGTAGATGCCCCCATTTTGGACAGAATGGAACAAATATTTCTTCACTTGGATGGAAGTAAACACACAGGTAAGAGGAATTAACTTGCTAATTTTTTCTCCTTTTCTAGTAAATATATTAGTCTTTGTGTCCTGTATACTAAAGTATGCACACATTCATACTTAGTTGCTCAGTCATGTCTGATTCTTTGCAACTCCATGGACTGTAACCCTGAAGGCGTCTCTGTCCATGGAATTTTCCAGGCAAGAATATTAGAGTGGGTATACTAAAGTTTACTTCCTTCCTAGATGCACTGAAGGAAGGGCAGTCTCAATCAGTACACATCTGATATAGAGATTTTAAAACTAATTTTCAAATACAAAAGCAAAAGTTTCATATCACCAATATAAAATTAGGCCTTGCCAAGTCTGGTTCATTATAGTTTTGGCTTTCACCACTAACTTAAAATAATTTTTATTAAAAAAATATTTTTATACTTATTTGGCTGCACCACACTGCATGTGGGATCTTAGCTTCCTGACTAGGATGGGACTTGCATTGTTTGCACTGGAAGCACGGAATCTTAACCACTGGACTGCCAGGGAGGTTCCTTTAAAACGAATTTTTAATCCAAGTATCCAAGAACCAGCAAAGAGAAGCAGTCATGCTTTCTGCTTACAAAGAATTACTGTAAATTATATCTAAAAAGATATATTTTTAATTGTTGTTTAGTGTCCAACTCTTTGCGACCCCATGGACTGCAATCCTCCAGGCTCCTCTGTCCATGGGATTCTCCAGGCAGGAGTACTGGAGTAGATAGCCATTTTCTTCTCCAAGGGATTTTCCCAACCCAGGGATCGAACCCACATCCTCTGTGTTGACAACTATCCCCTGAGAAGCCCAGTGGATCTCTTTAAGGAGCCATCATTTAGCCTACCACAATCCTGATCTAAGCTTACCTACACTGTGATTTATAGGCACCTTCTTAAAGAGATGGAGCAAAGATAAACCTCTGATGGTGGAGCCGTAATTACAGTCTGAGTGTCCTGGTCTGGTACTGAAGACGGGGCTGGAACNCCTTGTCTCATAAATCATAATTTCTTTCCTTTCTTTCTTTCTCATGTGGACCATTTAAAAAGTCTTCATTGAATTTGTTATAATATTGCTTTGCCTTATATTTTGGTTTTTGGTCACCAAGCATGTGGGATCTCAGCCTCCCAACCAGGGATTGAACCCACATTCCCTGCATTTTTGAAGGTGAAGTCTGAACCACTGGACAGCAAGGGAAGTCCCCCTAATGTTCTGAATGGCATCTAGAATGGGAAATCCTCTCTAGAAGGTTTTCAATTGCCTTTGCCCAGATCCATCAGAGGAATCACTCTCTACAGCAGTGATAGCTTTTCAACATCTATTTCTTAAATAATAAGACTTGAAAGTCAAAATGAACCCTTGATTCTTGGGCTGCAGAATGAATGCTGTATTAGCAGGACTAGAAGCAACACTAATCTCACTGTCCACCTCCATCACAGCTCTTGAGTGACCAAGTGCGTTGACAGTAAGCAGAAACATTTTCCTGAGCAGTAGGTCTCGACAGTGGGCTTAAAGTTTTCGGTAAACCGTGTTGTACACAGATGTGCTGTCATCCTGGCTTTGTCGTTCCATTCATAGCGCACAGGCGGAGTCAATTTAGCACTTTTTTTGGAATGGTCAGTGAGTACTGGCTTCAGCTTAATGTCACCAGCTGCGTTAGCCCCTAACAAGAGAGTCAGCTTGTCCTTTGAAGCTTAGGAACCAGGCACTGACTTCTCCTCTCTAGCCTTGAAAATCCCAGGTGACATCTTCTTCCCATATGGGCCTGTTTTGTCTACAAGGATAATCTGTTGTTTAGTGGAGCCACCTTCATTAGCCATCTTAGCTAGGTCTTCTGGATAACTCGCTTCTACACCAGCCCTAGCTGCGCCACCTTGTACTTTTGTGCTATAAAAACAGCTTCTTTTCTTAAACCTTATAAGCCTACCTCTGCTGCCTTTGAGCTTTTCTTCTGCAGCCTCCTTACCTCTCAGCCTTTATAGAACTGAAGAGAACTGGGGCCTGGCTCTGGGCTGCTGTTGTTGTTCAGTCGCTAAGTCATATCTGACTTTCCACGACCCCATGGACTGCAGCTCGCCAGGCTTCTCTGTCCTTCACCATCTCCCAGAGTTTGCTGCAGCTCATGCTGTAGCTTAGACCCTGGTTAAGGGAATCTTGTGGCTGGTTTGATCATCTCTCCAGACTATTGAAACTCGCTCCATTCCAGCAGTAAGACTGTTTTGCTCTCCTATCATTCATATATTCAGTGAAATACCAGTTTTCATTTCCTTCAGGAACCTTTCCTTTGCATTCACAGCTTGCCTAAGTGTTTGGCCAAGAGGTCTGGTTTTCATCCTGCCTTGGCTTTCACTATACCTTCCTCACTAAGCTTAATCATTTCTAGCCCTTAATTTAAAGAAACATGCAATACTTTTCCCTTGAATGCTTAGAGGCCATTGTAGGGTTACTGACTGGCCTAATTTCAATATAGTTATGTCTCAGGAAATAGNCAAGAGGTCTGGTTTTCATCCTGCCTTGGCTTTCACTATACCTTCCTCACTAAGCTTAATCATTTCTAGCCCTTAATTTAAAGAAACATGCAATACTTTTCCCTTGAATGCTTAGAGGCCATTGTAGGGTTACTGACTGGCCTAATTTCAATATAGTTATGTCTCAGGAAATAGGGAGACTTGAAGAGGGTGGGGTGAGCAAGAGAGGGTGAGAGACAGATGCGGGGGTGGATAGAGAAGAAGGAAAAAGAAAAGAAAAGGAGAGAGAGAGAGATGAGGGAACAGCCAGGCAGTGAAGCAATTATACCATACTCAACCTTTATCCCTGCTAGCCTGGCAGTAAAGAATCCACTTGCAATGCAGGAGATGTGGGTTCAATCCCTGGATCGGGATGATCCCCTAGAGAAGGAAATGGCAACCCACTCCAGTATTCTTGCCTGGGGAAGCCCATAGGCAGAGGAGCCTGGTGGTCCATGGGGTCGCAAAGAGTCGGACACAACTGAGCAACTGAACACACACACACACCCTTTATTGATTAAGTTCACGGTCTTCGTGAGTCTGGCGCTTCCCTTCAGTCTCTCAGCTTCTCTATCATCTGTGTTGGTTCTATTCTCNTGAATGCTTAGAGGCCATTGTAGGGTTACTGACTGGCCTAATTTCAATATAGTTATGTCTCAGGAAATAGAGAGACTTGAAGAGGGTGGGGTGAGCAAGAGAGGGTGAGAGACAGATGGGGGGGTGGATAGAGAAGAAGGAAAAAAAACGAAAAGGAGAGAGAGAGAGATGAGAGAACAGCCAGGCAGTGAAGCAATTATACCATACTCAACCTTTATCCCTGCTAGCCCGGCAGTAAAGAATCCACTTGCAATGCAGGAGATGTGGGTTCAATACCTGGATCGGGATGATCCCCTAGAGAAGGAAATGGCAACCCACTCCAGTATTCTTGCCTGGGGAAGCCTATAGGCAGAGGAGCCTGGTGGCCCATGGGGTCGCAAAGAGTCGGACACAACTGAGCAACTGAACACACACACACAACCTTTATTGATTAAGTTCATGGTCTTCGTGAGTCTGGCGCTTCCCTTCAGTCTCTCAGCTTCTCTATCATCTGTGTTGGTTCTATTCTCAGGCATCCTCTCCCCAAACAGTGAGCAGATGGCTGCCCAACATCTCCAGGTGGACGTGGTCCTCACCACCTGCTCCTTCCCTTCCACACCAGTGAAATCCCAACCTGAGCCAAACAGGATGGTTAACATGGGGGCGTCTCTAAGTGGCCATGGTCCTGGGTCCACTGCCCACCCCTGGTAGACAGAACCCACCAGAATCTCATGTTGGTGAGTAGTGCAGCGGTTCTTCAGGGGAAGACTGCGATGCTGTCATCAAGAGGAGAAGGACAGGGTACTGAATGGCAAAACATGGGCTGCTCACATGCTGTTTAGTCGCTCAGTCGTGTCTGACTCTCTCGGACCCCACAGACTGTATTCCATCAGGCTCCTTGGTCCATGGGATTACCCAGGCCACAATACTGGAGTGGGTTGACATTTCCTCTTCCAGGGGATCTTTCTCACCCAGTGATGGAACCCGTGTCTCCTGCATTGGCAGGCAAATTTTCACCACTAAGCCACCAGGGAACTCACAAGGCTGTCTACATGGGTACCTACATAGCAGGATGCAGCTAGGGTCAGGTTGATGCTGAATCACTGCAGAGGCTGGGATTTGGACTTCTCGTGACCCCTGAGGAAACCAAGGATATGAGGCATGATGGGGCTGGCACTGATAACTTCTTAGGGGAAGTGGGCGCTCTTCCTGTTAGCCTGGAGCACTAGAATGGGAACTTGGGCATGGCGCCACCTAGTGCTAAGTAAAGGCATAGCAGGGGAAACCAAGGCACAAAATGGCCTCCCTGTAGTGGCCTGCCCCTTCAACTCCAGAGAGTTTGTGGTCTAGGAGATGTAGAGGGTCATTTGCAAATGTCTGAAAGCAGTGGGGAGAAAAAGTTAAGGGCCATGGGATTGACAGCGGCTCTTCGCAAGTAGAACTCACCTCTGAAAGAGGAGCCAAGGTAATCTACGTGGCTCCAGAGCAAAATCAGCAGCTGTGTGTGAGAGCTGGAGGAAGGTTTTGAGCTAATAATTACAAGCAGAACTGTCTAATGAAGAAGTGGCTTTCTTCCAAGGCAGCGAGTTCCCTGTGCCTAGAACTGTTTAAGTACTGATTTGAATGCTTCTAGTCAGAGATAGTTTTCTGTGATTGTAGTTTCAGTCTGTCTGCCCTCTAATGCCATCTCTCAGAGCATACCATCTTACTGGGGTTTCTCTGACCTTGGACGTGGGGTATCTCCTCTCGGCCACTCACAAAAGAACACAAGAAAAGACTCTACACATGGATAACACCAGATGCTCAACACAGAAATTGNAGAGATAGTTTTCTGTGATTGTAGTTTCAGTCTGTCTGCCCTCTAATGCCATCTCTCAGAGCATACCATCTTACTGGGGTTTCTCTGACCTTGGACGTGGGGTATCTCCTCTCGGCCACTCACAAAAGAACACAAGAAAAGACTCTACACATGGATAACACCAGATGCTCAACACAGAAATTGGACTGATTATATTCTTTGCAGCCAAAGATGGAGAAGCTCTGTACAGTCAGCAAAAACAAGACCAGGAGCTGACTGTGGCTGAGATCATGGACTCCTTATTGGCAAATTTAGACTTAAATTGAAGAAAGTAGGGAAAACCACTAGACCATTCAGGTGTGACCTAAGTCAAATCCCTTACGATTACACAGTGGAAGTGAGAAATAGATTTAAGGGACTAGATCTGATAGAGTGTTTAATGAACTATGGATGGAGGTTTATGACATTGTACAGGAGACAGGGATCATCCTGTCACCAAGACCATCCCCAAGAAAAAGAAATGCAAAAAAGCAAAATGGCTGTCTGAGAAGGCCTTACAAATAGCTGTGAAAAGAATAGAAGCCAAAAGCAAAGGAGAAAAGGAAAGATATACCCATTTCAACGCAGAGTTCCAAAGAATAGCAAGGAGAGATAAGAAAGCCTTCCTCAGTGATCAATGCAAAGAAATGGAGAGAAACAACAGAATGAAAAGATTAGAGATCTCTTCAAGAAAATTAGAGATACCAAGGGAACATTTCTTGCAAAGAGGGCACAATAAAGGACAGAATGGTATGGACTTAACAGAAGCAGAGATATTAAGAAGAGGTGGCAAGAATACACAGAAGAACTTTTCAAAAAAGATCTTCACGACCCAGATAATCATGATGGTGTGATCACTCACCTACAGCCAGAAATCCTGGAATGTGAAGTCAAGTGGGCCTTAGAAAGCATCACTACGAACAAAGTTAGTGGAGGTGATGGGATTCCAGTAGAGCTATTTCAAATCCTGAAAGATGATGCTGTGAAAGTGCTGCACTCAATATGCCAGCAAATTTGGAAAACTCAGCAGTGGCCACAGGACTGGAAAAGGTCAGTTTTCATTCCAATCCAAAAGAAAGGCAATGCCAAAGAATGCTCAAACTACCGCATCATTGCACTCATCTCACATGCTAGCAAAGTAATGCTCAAAATTCTCCAAGCCAGGCTTTAGCAATACGTGAACCGTGAACCTCCAGATGTTCAAGTTGGTTTTAGAAAAGGCAGAGGAACCAGAGATCAAATTGCCAACATCGGCTAGACCATCGAAAAATCAAGAGAGTTCCAGAGAAACATCTACATTTGCTTTATTGAGTATGCCAAAGCCTTTGACTGTGTGGATCACAATAAACTGTGGAAAATTCTGAAAAAGACGGGAATACCAGACCGCCTGACCTGCCTCTTGAAAAATCTATATGCGGGTCAGGAAGCAACAGTTAGAACTGGACATGGAACAACAGACTGGTTCCAAATAGGAAAAGTACGTTAAGGCTGTATATTGTCACCCTGCTTATTTAACTTACATACCGAGTATATCATGAGAAATACTGGCCTGGATGAAGCACAAACTGGAATCAAGATTTCTGGGGGAAATATCAGTAACCTCAGATATGCGAATGACACCACCCTTAGGGCAGAAAGTGAAGAACTAAAGAGCCTCTTGATGAAAGTGAAAGAGGAGAGTGAAAAAGTTGGCTTAAAGCTTAACATTCAGAAAACTAACATCATGGCATCTGGTCCCATCACTTCATGAGAAACAGATGGGGAGANGAAACGCAAGCTGGAATCAAGATTGCCGGGAGAAATATCAATAACCTCAGATATGCAGATGACACCACCCTTATGGCAGAAAGTGAAGAACTAAAGAGCCTCTTGATGAAAGTGAAAGAGGAGAGTGAAAAAGTTGGCTTAAAGCTTAACATTCAGAAAACTAAAATCATGGCATCCAGTCCCATCACTTCATGGCAAATAGATGTGGAAACAATGGATACAGTGACAGACTTTATTTGGGCTGGGGGGAGCCTCCAAAGTCACTGCAGATAGTGAATGCAGCCATGAAATTAAAAGACACTTAGTCCTTGGAAGAAAAGTTATGACCAACCTAGACAGCATATTAAAAAGCAGAGACATTACTTTGCCAACAAAGGTCCATGTAGTCAAAGCTATGGTTTTTCCAGTGGTCATATATGGATGTGAGAGTTGGACCATAAGGAAAGCTGAGGGCTGAAAAATTGATGTTTTTGAACTGTGGTGTTGGAGAAGATTCTTGAGAATCCCTTGGACTGCAAGGAGATCCAACCAGTCCATCCTAAAGAAGATCAATCCTTAGTATTCATTGGAAGGACTGATGCTGAAGCTGCAACTCCAATACTTTGGCCACCTGATGCAAAGAATTGACTCATTTGAAAAGGCATTGATGTTGGGAAAGATTGAGGGCAGGAGGAGAAGGGGACGACAGAGGATGAGATGGTTGGATGGCATCACCGACTCAATGAACGTGAGTTTGGTGTTCACCTCTGGGAGTTGGTGATGGACAGGAAGGCCTGGCATGCTGCAGTCATGGGGTCTCAAAAAGTTGGACAGGACCAAGCTTCTGAACTGAACTGAACTGAACTGAGTCAGAGATATCATATAAAGGCTCCTATTGAATCTGAGCTAACTCTGGGAGATATAGAAGGACAGAGCAGCCTGGTGTACTACAGTCCATGAAGTCACAGAGTGGGACACGATCCCATGGACTGTAGCTCCCCAGGCTCCTCTGTCCATGGGATTCTCCAGGCAAGAATACTACAATGGGTGGCCATTCCCTTCTCCAAGTGATCTTCCCAACCCAGGAATCAAACCCAGGTCTCTCACATTGCAGGCAGATTCTTTACCATCTGAGCCACCAGGGAAGCCCCAGCACTCACTCTGGGACACAGTGGAGGACAGAGGAGCTTGGCATGCTACAGCCCATGAGGTCGCAAAGACTTAGCCACTGAACAACAAACATCATTTTGGAAATCAAGCCAGACACTTTAAGGTAGCTTCCAGATTTAAACTCTGTGACTTGATTCATACTCGGAAGAAATCATCAGCCAAATAGTACAATGGCTAACTGTTGCCTTTGACACCCTCTCACTTCCCTTTTCTGACCCCTTTTATTGGTCTCCAGGAACTTCCATCCCATCCCCATGCTGGTGTCATGACACCCACTGGATTCTCAACTGGGTCGGCTCTCTAGATATCATGTCCCTGCTGCAAAGTAAGTCCTCTTCCTCCCCATCAAAATGTTCAGGCTTTGACAAACACCCTCCTATTGACAAACAGGGAAAATGTAAACTGACACTGTGAACGGCCGAATTTGAGAAGCTGAGCCCTATTGGAGGAACTGTAAACTTATTTATAACCAGTCTGTATCATACATTCTGAGTCATTTTTCATTTATTAGCTTCTGTGTTCACTCTTAAATGTGTTTTGGTTAATTTGGGCTCCTTGAATCAGAGAGTTAGCATCTGCACGCAGGAGAGCTACGATGTAATCTTCTGAATCCTGCGCAAAAACCTTGTATTTCAGTTATAGGAGGCTATTGGATTAAAATCAAGGTAAGTCCTATTCATGAACTAGCCACTTGTTCACAATGCCTGCCATCCACACCCCAGGCACTGATATAGCTAGGGAGTATGGTGAAGGGGCTTCCCAGGTGGCTCTGCAGTAAAGAATCCGCCTGCCAATGCAGGAGACACGGGTTTGATCCCTGGGCTGGGAAGATCCCCTGGAGAGGAAATGGCAACCAACTCCAGTATTCTGGCCTGGGAAATCCCATGGACAGAGGAGCCTGGTGGGTCACAGTCCTGCTGCTGCTGTTGCTAAGTCGCTTCAGTCGTGTCCGACTCTGTGCAACCCCAGAGACAGTAGCCCACCAGGCTCCCCCGTCCCTGGGATNGGGAAGATCCCCTGGAGAGGAAATGGCAACCAACTCCAGTATTCTGGCCTGGGAAATCCCATGGACAGAGGAGCCTGGTGGGTCACAGTCCTGCTGCTGCTGTTGCTAAGTCGCTTCAGTCGTGTCCGACTCTGTGCAACCCCAGAGACAGTAGCCCACCAGGCTCCCCCGTCCCTGGGATTCTCCAGGCTAGAACACTGGAGTGGGTCACAGTCCATGGAGTCACAAAAGAGTCAGACACGACTTAGCAACTAAACAACAAGAACAATGAAGGGGAGGAGAATAGGGCCCCTGCTCCCTGAAAAGAAGCGGGATGGAAAATACCTACTAGGTGCTGGGCTCTGTGCTTCACGTGCTCCATCCTTGTAACACCTGATGCTTGGACAACCCCATCAGGCAGGGATGGTTCATTTCCTTTCAGTCGGAAAACAAACAAAAAACTGGAGCCCAGAAAAGATTGCCCAGAGAATGAGAGCCAAAGCTCAAACCCAAGTCCCTCTGGCTCCATGTTGTCCATAAGCAAGTGAAATATGATTACTAAGCAAATCAGTTTTCAATGAGGACACATTATTTTTTTTTTCCTTTCTGGAGCCCAGGGAACGAAAGGACCATTTTTTTCAAACCTGTGACTGGGGCCAAAAAATAGAGCAAAAACTGCTTAGGTTAGTCCTGGGGGGGATATTAAGATGGAATTCAGTAATCCACGGACAGAAGCGTTTGTGTCTTACCAGGTGGAAATCCGTGAGCTACGGTGAGCTGCCCAGCACCTCAGAGGAACCTAGAATCAATCGGGTTCTGGCCCCGCTTGCGGAGAGCCACGGCTCGCCCGCCATCTAGTGGTGAGTCGGAAGCCTCGCTGTAGGGCTCAAAAAAGGATCTGGGGTCAAAATACCTTTGAGATCCTTAAAGACCTCAGTCAGAGTTCCCTGTAACAGGTGGGTCCAGAGCTCATCCCAGCGCCCCCAGAGAAATTCATCTGCTGCTCATTTGCCATCAGACGCGTGTTCCAGAACTCAGTGGCCTCTCTCAACTCACACCTTCACTTTCAGACTTTCTGGAAGGCACTTTGAATTTGCTTCCTTCCCTTGTATGTCCATTCATGTCACACAGAGAGGGAGGGGAAAACAACACACCTCAGTTAATCTAGTTCTTCAGCTACACACACACCACCACCACCACTTACTGGTAGGGCCACTAATCAGAGAGCCTCTCCATGGGAAGTCTTCCTAAACACAAGATCCAGGTGGGGAGAATCCAGCAGCTTGGGGAGGCAAAAGAATGAAGATCACCAAGGAAGAAAAAGTTGGCTTAAAACTCAACATTCAGAAACCAAGATCATGGCATCTGGTCCCATCACTTCATGGCAAATAGATGGGAAACACTGGATACGGTGACAGACTTTATTTGGGGGGGGCCTCCAAAATCACTGCAGATGGTGAATGCACCCATAAAATTAAAAGATGCTTGCTCCTTGGAAGAAAAGCTATGACCAAACTAGGCAGCATATTAAAAAGCAGAGACATTACTTTGCCAACAAAGGTCCGTCTAGTCAAAGCTTTGGTTTTTCCATTAGTCATATGTGGATGTGAGAACTGGACTATAAAGAAAGGTGAGTGCTGAACAATTGATGCTTTTAAACTGTGGTGTTGGAGAAGACTCTTGAGAGTCCCTTGGACTGCAAGGAGATCCAACCAGTCAATCCTAAAGAAAATCACTCCTGAATATTCATTGGAAGGACTGATGCTGAAGCTGAAACTCCAGTACTTTGGCCACCTGATGTGAAGAACTGACTCCTTGGAAAAGACCCTGTCTGGGAAAGATTGAAGTTAGGAGGACAAGGGGATGACAGAGGATGAGATGGTTGGATGGCATCACTGACTTGACGGACATGAGTTTGAGCCAGCTCTGGGAGTTGGTCATGGACAGGGAAGCCTGGTGTGCTGCGGTCCACGGGGTCACAAAGAGTCGGACATGACTGAGAAACTGAACTGAACTGAGGAAGAAAATTCCGTTCTTGAAAAGGAACACTCATAAACAGAGCCCTGGGAACGGGGGCATCCTCAGCAGACACCCAAGTCCCCAGGCTCCCTTCAGAGCCTCCTTCTGCTCCTCTGCCCCTTCTCCTTGCCTGGTACCCTGTTCCTCAGCCCCAGTCCCCCTTCCAGCAGTGTAGGTGGTTGTGCAGAGCCTGGATGTGGACAGGGAGGGAGACTGGCAGTTTCAATGGTGCAGAGACGCAGGCTTAACCTTGGTGTCGAGGTGATGGAGAGGCCTCCCAGAATATTTCCTCTGAGTATCACTGGCTGATGAAGGGTTCTCCAAGCTCATGCTGACTTTTATACTTGATCCACCCTGTTCAGTCATTCCTTATGTAAGTGAATGAATAATGTTACATGTTCTGTCAATGCATATTGTTCTTTTAAGTTTTTTTTTTTTGATGTGGACTGTTTTAACGTATTTATTGAATTTGTTACAATATTGCTTCTGTTGTTTATGTTCTGGTTTTTTGGCCAAGGGGCATGTGGGATCTTAGCTCCTTGATCAGGGATCAAATTCACATCCTCTGGATTGTAAGGCGAAGTCTTTAACCACTGAACCAACAGGAAAGTCCTGTATATAGTTTTAATTTTAAAATATATAGCCAGGTTAGATCTTGTGGTTGGCACAATAATCCCTCCCTCCAAAAACACCCAAAAACCTGTGAATATATTATCCCCCAAACCTGTGAATATATTACCTTTCTGAACCAAAGAGACTTTACAGATGTGATTAAGGTTAAGGACATTGAGATGGTAAGAGTATCTTGGATTATCCAGGTGGGCCCTATATAAACACATTAATTCTTTAAAAACAGAGAACTTTTCCAGGCTATGATCAGAGAGACAGAGAGAGATGACAACAGGACAAGGGTCTGGGAGAAATGTGATATTACTGGCTTTGAACATGGAGAAAGGGGTCCATACCCAAACCAAGGAATGTGGGCAGCCTCTAGAAGCTGCCTGGCTTCCCTGGTGGCTCTGGCAGTAAAGAAACTGTCTGCAATGCAGGNAATTTGTTACAATATTGCTTCTGTTGTTTATGTTCTGGTTTTTTGGCCAAGGGGCATGTGGGATCTTAGCTCCTTGATCAGGGATCAAATTCACATCCTCTGGATTGTAAGGCGAAGTCTTTAACCACTGAACCAACAGGAAAGTCCTGTATATAGTTTTAATTTTAAAATATATAGCCAGGTTAGATCTTGTGGTTGGCACAATAATCCCTCCCTCCAAAAACACCCAAAAACCTGTGAATATATTATCCCCCAAACCTGTGAATATATTACCTTTCTGAACCAAAGAGACTTTACAGATGTGATTAAGGTTAAGGACATTGAGATGGTAAGAGTATCTTGGATTATCCAGGTGGGCCCTATATAAACACATTAATTCTTTAAAAACAGAGAACTTTTCCAGGCTATGATCAGAGAGACAGAGAGAGATGACAACAGGACAAGGGTCTGGGAGAAATGTGATATTACTGGCTTTGAACATGGAGAAAGGGGTCCATACCCAAACCAAGGAATGTGGGCAGCCTCTAGAAGCTGCCTGGCTTCCCTGGTGGCTCTGGCAGTAAAGAAACTGTCTGCAATGCAGGAAACCCAAGTTGAATCCCTGGGTCAGGAATATCCTCTGGAGAAGGAAATGGCAACCCACTGCAGTATTCTTGCCTGGGAAATCCCACAGACAGAGGAACCTGGCAGGCTAGAGTCCATGAGGTCCTAAAGAAACAGACGTGACTTTTCTGTTGAACACTTTCACTTTCTAGATGCTGAGAAAGGCAAGGAAAAGAATTTTCCCTAGAGTCTGCAGACAAGAATGCAGCCTGTGGATGTTAGCCCAGCGAGGACCATGTCAGACTTCTGCAGAACTATAAGATAATTTGGAAGGTTTTAAGCCACTAACTTTGTGGGGACTTGTCAGAGGAGAAATAAAACTCATACAAACTTTTTTAGGTTTTGAGATCTCAGAGTCTCATTCAGCATCAAAGCAAGGACTGCCTTCCTTTGATGTTGGCTGTAAAGACGTTGCTCTGATCAGAGCCATATTTTTTCGGAGTTTTGTTTCAGGACCTAGGGAAAAGGCGCCATTTCTGTCAATAGACTATTTTATTACTTGGAAACCATAAGATCAACTCTGTCGCACCAAGTGAGCTTCTGATGAATGTTGTTAGACTCGTCAAGGAGTTCTGAATTAAAGGGCCCTTGGGGAATGGTCTCTGTGCCCCTCATCAATGACTAGGACACACTCTAGAAATAGAAATATGAATATATACCATACAGAAAGCAGAAGTGAATTGTCTCTACCAGGAAGCATTGTCTCCTTAAGGATATCCACTGGGACTTCCCTGGTGGTCCAGTGGTTAAGAATCCTCTAGTCAATGCAGGGAACATGGGTTCCATCCCTGGTCTGAGAAGATTCCACATGCCTCAGGGCAGCTAAGCCTGTGAGCCACAAATACTGAGCCTGTGCACTCTAGAGCCCCTGATCCATGAGAGAAGCCACCACAATGAGAAGCTGGTGGACTGCAACTAGAGAAAGCCCATGCCCAGCAACAAAGCCCCAGTGCTGCCAAAAATAAATAAATATTTTAAAAAAGAAATACTGAATCATGAAGTTGTCCCAACCTCTTTAATTCAATCATTCTATTGGAGTCTTTTACTTGAAGCTAATTCCCAAGAAGCTAAATAAAATGTACATGAAATTTTTTACAAAAAATTAGAACAGTAAAAATGACAGAGTCAAAATTATTCCATGCCATTAGGCAAACCATTAAAAATTACAATTACTCTTGCTATGACAAATAGGGAGATTTTAACATGTGAAATGAAAGAAGCATATGATAGAATGGTGTTCATTCAATGATCCTTTATTCACCACATGCTATATGCCAGAGATTGTACCAAGAACCAAGTCATTAAGGGGAGCCAAAGTAGATATGGGCTTCCCAGGTAGCACACTGGTAAAGACTTGGCCTGCTGATGCAGGAGACGAAAGGAAAGTGGGTTCGATCCCAGGTCAAGAAGAGCCTCTGGAGTAGGAGATGGCTACCCACTCCAGTATTCTTGCTTGGAGAGAATGCCACAGACAGAAGAATCTGGCGGGCTATAACCCAGGGGGTCGCAAAGAGCAGGACGCGACTAAGCACGCACGCACATGGCACAAAGTAGATAATACTGCTCTTATGTACTGAGGTGTGCCATGATTACAAAATGTAAAATGGTCTGTACGTATGGAAGGAGATATACCCAAAATAAAGCAAGAGTGAAGTGAAGTGAAGTGAAAGTCATTCAGTTGTGTCCGACTCTGCGACCCCATGACTATACAGTCCATGGAATTCTTCAGCCCAGATTACTGGAGTGGGTAGCCTTTCCCTTCTCCAGGGGATCTTCCCAACCTAGGGATCAAACCCAGGTCTCCTGCATTGCAGGGGGATTCTTTACCAGCTGAGCCACAAGAGAAGCCCAAGAATACTGGGGTGGGTAGCCTATCCCTTCTCCAGCGGATCTTCCCAACCCAGGAATCCAACTGGGGTCTCCTGCATTACAGGTGGATTCTTTACCTACTGAGCTATGAGGGAGGCAAAGCAATGGCAAATGGTAAATATTCTCCTTAACCTCCTTAAATTATCTTTTCAGGTATAATCATTATATTGAGGGATAGAGAAGGAAGAAGCATAAACCTCTGGACCAAAGTCCTGATGCAGGGTAGGAGAGGTCAGCAGGCTCCTGACTGGGGAAGCAGGGTCAGAATATGCTATTTAGAAAAATAACAAGCAACAGCCTGGCAGGTCAGAGGGCCATGGTCTTCCCCAGCAGGAATCCAGCTGTACACACAAGTCCTTGCCAGTGAGGTCGGTTCCAGGGGGCCACCACTGAGCCTGCCTGACCCCCTCTGTGTATCTGGGCCTTTTACTGCACTTGGCTGTATCCTGAGGGTTGGCAACACCTGTCGCTCTCTGTCTCCCAGACGCTGACAGGTTAACTGGGCAAGCAGACGCTGTATTCCTCACTCGTGGTTTTTATGCTGCTGTCTGTGTCAGGTAAGCCACCTCCCCTGGATCTGCCTTGGTTTCCCTGTGCGAACAAGGAAAGTTGTGTGTGTGTGCTAAGTCACTTCAGTTGTGCCCAACTCTGTGCGATGCTATGGACTTTAGCCTGCCAGGCTCCTCTGTCCATGGGATTCTCCACGCAAGAACACTGGAATGGGTTGCCACGCCCTCCTCCTGGGGATCTTGTCAACCTAGGGATCGAACCTGCATCTCTTATGTCTCTTGCATTGGCACAGGGGTTCTTTATCCCACCGCCACCCAAGGAAAGTCAGGGCTTGTTAATTTCTAAAGTGCCTCCTAAAGGCTGCAGCCATGGGAGTGGTGCTGGGCTCTAGTCTCAGCGAGCTGAGTCCTAAGAAGGCACAGTCCCTGACCACTAGCTTCCTCTCTGAAGACACCTTTGTGATGATATTAATATGAAGAAAGTTACAACGATCAAACAGCTACAGAGCACATGACAAAAGTGAAGGAGAGACTCAGGAGCAATGAATATTGATTGTCCAGCATGTATGCGTAGGGTAGGGTGTGGCTGGGAAAGGCATTTATGGAGATCTCATCTCTTTCTCTCTTTACCTTCTCCTACCAAACCAGGAGTTGCTTTAAAAAGAATTACCAGGGACTTCCCTGGTGGGTCTAGTGATTAAGAATGCAGATCAGCTATAAGTTACTTCAGTGTCCCTCTCAGTTCAGTTCAGTTCAGTCGCTCAGTCATGTCTGACTATTTGCAACCACTATTTGAACCACAGCGTGCCAGTCCTCCCTGTCCATCACCAACTCCCAGAGTTAACCCAAACCCATGTCCATCGAGTCGGTGATGCCATCCAACCATCTCATCCTCTGTTGTCCCCNGGAGAAAGCTGGCAACCGTGCTGTTGCGCCCGCTCCAGTGACCGCGTTGATTTCCCCTCCGACACGTAGTGGGCTCGGGTTGGCCCGCACTGGGGAGGGACCTGGCTGGGGAGAAGGATGCTGCATTCAGGACCCTGCAGGTCTTACCTGCCACCTGGTCATGACATTTACAAGTCAGCATCGTTTTTACTTTGCTCTGCTTTTACCATGATTCCTGCTTTAGATTTCTCTAAGATCTAAATCTAGGTAGCTCCATTGAGAAAATAGAGCTAATTGGGCGATAAAGTGATGGTATGACCTATGTTTCTCAAACTTGAGTAATGCGGGAACACCTTTAAAAAGTGTTCACTCGTTCGCTGGAGTTTGTCTCAGAACCGCAGGGCTCCTCAGACCCCAGTTAGAGGAACACCAGTGTGAAGGGTTTTCAGAGAACATTTGGCACTAGTAGCAAAATAGAGAGATGCCTTACAATTTAGGAACTTCCATGCTAGAAGATACACTAGGCTATTAAAGAACTCTAAATGAGAGACTCAAATCCCTAGTTTAATGTCATATTGAAGTCTTTAGAGTGTTCTGTTTTGTGTAATGAAAATAATTTTCTAGGCTTGGAGAGGCCAAAGAGAATCATGTTTTTTGTGTTATCTTACATTTAATGTTATCATGTCTTGGTATCAGGTCTGTTCATTCTGTTTGACACATTAGCAGAATTACAAAATGGAGCATTAATTTGTCTAAGTAGTTTGTTGATTTCATTGTCCACCTTAATATTGATTTATCACTTGTATTTGTTGCATTTTGAATCTATGATTTACATTCTTCCAAGCCTCATAGGACTACATGATCTCAACCCTTGTGTATATAGCCTGGAAAGAAGAAACAAAAGTTGATCTAGGTACTCATATTCTTTATATTTTTATTCAGCATGTTTATTTAAAATAGACTGTACACAAATACAGAAAAGATTGTGGGAAAACAGAAGTATTACAGATCAAATCTTGGCAAAGAAAAATATTAACCTGTGCTTTGAGAAAATTGTAACATTGTGAGCAGGACATATGAGTTAGTAGGAAGTGACTTAAGTTAAGGCCCAAGGCAAGAATGAGAACAGCTTGTGTGGGAGAGGAGCAACCCACATCACTAGAGTAGTAGAGAGATGTTATCTGGAGCAAGAAGAGAACAGGTTGGTGAAATAAGATGAGGAAACTCTGCTCAATATTCTGTACCACCCTAATTGGGAAAAGAAGTTGAAAAAAGAATAGATAATGTATATGTATAAATGAATTATTTGGTTTTACACCTGAAACTAACACAACATTGTTAATCAGCTATACTCCCAATATAAAAAAATTTTTTTTTTTTTTTTTTTTTAAAGATGAGACTGTTTGATGGATGAAAGGTCTCAGGGATGCCACACAGGGAAGTTGTTGACCTGTAGCTCTGGGAGAGTCTTGAGCTGGTCATACTGTGAAGGTAGTGTTTTACAAAGAAGTGTTTCCAAAGAAAGGTCTTCCACGTAGAGATCTGTCATGAGCTAGTGGTGTCTGCTGTGGTCATTTTAGATGTGTGGACTATTTGAGGAAGAATTAGCAGGACCTGATGAGCAACATAAACTTACAACATACAGATAGTTGGGAATCAAAGTTGAGAACCAGGTAACCCCAATTAATGGTGATACTCGTCTTAGACCTGGGGAATTTGGAAAGGGGTATTAGTTTGTGTCAAAGGTTTGTGAGCCCAAACNGATGTGTGGACTATTTGAGGAAGAATTAGCAGGACCTGATGAGCAACATAAACTTACAACATACAGATAGTTGGGAATCAAAGTTGAGAACCAGGTAACCCCAATTAATGGTGATACTCGTCTTAGACCTGGGGAATTTGGAAAGGGGTATTAGTTTGTGTCAAAGGTTTGTGAGCCCAAACTTAAGACTAAATGAGTTTGCGATAATAGGGAAAGCCCCAGATGTGGAACTGAAACTTGAAGGAAGTCAGAGTTGCAGATCCAGGAAGCTACAGAGGTGATGCAGGGAAAAGTGTGACCAGAAAAGAGATCATTTAAAATGGGGACCAGAAGTTTGCAAGTGAATGGTGAGAGGTAAGGGAGAGGTTTGGTTAGGACTTGCTACTGAAAATTAAATATGAAGAAAATGTAGATCATAAATGCAACTATGTACATTCTTCCTCCGCTCCCTTATTTAAAAAAAAATTGGAGTGTAATTGCCCTACAACACTGTGTTGGTTCCAGGTGCACAGCATAGGGAATCCTGTATATGTACATATGATAACCCTGTACATTACAAAAAATGTGTAAAAAACATAAGCCTAGTTATCCTCTGTCACCATACAAATTTATTACAATATTATTGGCTGAATTGCATATGTAAATTTCATCCCTGTGGCTCATTTATTTCGTAACTGTAATTTTTACCTCTTAATCTTCCTCACCTGTTTCTCTCCTCCTGCCATTCCCTACCCCTCTGGCAACCACCAGTTTGCTCTCTGTATGTTTGTCTCTGTATTTTGTGATGTTTGTTCATTTGTGTTTTAGATTTCACATATAAGTTGAATGCCTCCAAGTCCATCCATGTTGTCACACATGACAAGATTTCATTCTTTTTTGTGGCCAAGTAATATTTCACTGTATGTACATACACCATAGGTGTTTCATCCATCTGTTGGGCACTTTGCTTCCATATCATGGCTATTGCTGGTAATCCAGCTGTGAACATAGGTGTGCATATATCTCTTCAAATTAGTGTTTTTGTTCTCTATGGAAAAATACCCACAAATGGGATTGCTGGATCGTATGGTAGTTCCAGTATTTTTTGAGGAACCTTCATAGAAGGAAATGGCAACCCACTCCAGTGTTCTTGCCTGGAGAATCCTAGGGACGGGGGAGCCTGGTTGGCTGCCGTCTCTGGGGTTGTACAGAGTCGGACACGACTGAAGCTACTTAGCAGCATACTGTTTTCCTTAGTGGCTGCACCAATTTATATTCTGCCAACAATGCTCACAGTTCTTCTTTTTCTACATTCTTGCCAACATTTGTTACCATACATTCTTCTTAATGAACAAATCAAGTTGTTTTGATGTATTTTTCCCACCACTGAGTGCCGCGCCACATCCTTCACTTCAGCCTCTCACTCTCACCAACAGTCATTCCTTACAGAATTCTGCCTGTTGGTGATCTTTTGATTTTCCCAAGCCCTTTTGTAATCCTTTGCTACTCATATCGTTCTGTTTTGCAGCACTCTCGTGTCATCTTAGCATCTTACTCACAGGTCTAGCTCTTCCGGAGTCTCATTTGTCTGCAGTTTTGTTTGTCTGTGATTTCAGTATTTGCTAATATCTATATCATTGCATCCTGCATTTTCCACCATGGGAGCCATTTCACTTTGCAGTTGACTGGTATTGTTTTCACTGTTTCGCGTAGGACTGTCAGAGAGAGACTGACTGAGAAAGACTTTGACTCAGGACCTAATGTACCTCATTCTGTTAAGAAATGTTCAGCTGAGCGGGCCCCATCACCTGAAATCATGCGAGTTAATGCATCTCTTTGGTGATAGGTCTCACACAGCTTAGGCTTTTTAAAATCATGGCAGTTTTATGTAATATTGCTGAGGTTGCCTTCCTAAACTGTGGTGCCAAGATTCTTAGCTGCAAGGACGATTGGAGTTTACATTTGAAGATCACATTACCATATTGTTGTCTCCTGGGTAATACTAAATAAACATTGTCCTAAATAAACATAATTATTTCAGCAATTCATAAGCTGTCCTATTTTCTGTCTTTAAACACAGATTTTGTAACTTACAACAATATCTTTTTATCCTCGTGGTCATCACATATTTGAAAAAAAAAAAAGCCCTAAGACAAACACCAGATTAAATAACATTTCCTGCGTTTGCTGTGGTGCATCCTTACAGTGCATTTCTCTTTTGAAATGTCCTCTCTTCTCCTTCCCTCTATGTGTCAGCACGTTTAATAGTCACATTGTAGTCCATTGCATAAGTGGGCTGTGTTTAATGTAACCCACCACCAAAAGGCATTTTGGCACTTAGTAAGTGTTTTGCTATTCTAAATAATACTATAATGAACATCTTTATATGTGTTTTAGTGAATTTATCTTAGTATTTCCTGAACACAAATTGCTATGATGGGTAGAACAGAGGGTAAGCATGTTAATTTTCACATGTGTTACCTGTATGCCCCCAGAAGGTGAGTATATATTTAGATTCTCTCCAGGGGTACTCACAACCTTTTCGCCTCCCACTGGTTAGCACAGTATCATCAGACTTTAATCTTTGCCAACTGAGAGTGATAAAACCTTGTTTTTATTTATATTTCTTGAAATACCAGTGAAGTTAGATTCTGTCTGACTTCATTCACATTTCTTATTCTGTTCATCTCCAATTGTCCTTGCACATTTTTCTGTTCTAGTGTTTCTCTTTTTATTTATAAGAAATTTTTTGTATGTAAGGGATATTTACTTTGTGTCTTGTATGTTGCATGTAATTTCCCAAAGCTTTGTGTGTTTGAGAAAGGCATATTTTTAACTCTCAGAATTCTTAAACTCATAAGTAGATGTCTTTTATTTATAGTTTGAGACACTGATGTCACTTAAAGAAAAGTCTTACCTATTCTGGAATTAAAGAAATACTACATTTTCATCTTTCATTTTTGTGAATTATTTTATATTTAAATCTTTGAGCCGTTGGTGTTCTAATAAAAGGTGTGCTGTAGTAATCTCACCTTATTCAAATATTAAAAGTAGATACAAAAATACATAAAACATATTTATATTGGCATTTTTTTCCCATTTTGTGTGAACTCTTAAATCACAAATATTGTTTGTCCTAAGTTTAGGGTACATGGTACAATATGGACACCATATCAAAACCCAAATTAATTACAGTGATTTTACCCTGTAGGGGTAATAATGCCTGCAGGTAGGCATTATTAATCCTTTTTATTTTATAACATCTTTGTGTGTATGTTTTGTTCCCTCTTCTTCACTGTAAATTCTTCAAGGGTTGGGTCCATATTTGATTTCATCTTTATGTCTCATGGTCCCAGGGACCCATGAAACAAGTAGTAGTTGCTGGTCACTTCTGTGACAGGCACTGGTCACTGGGGAAACAAGGATAAGAGGCTGTTCCTGCCATTGAGGGGCTTACCATGTAATGAGAAAGTGAAGCACAAGCATAGCATTGTAGCTGACTACTGTATAGAGCTAGTACTCTAAGGACATGAGGACTAGGGAAGTCCACCCGGAGGGATCATGCTGCACCAGCAGCTTGAGAAGCACATAGGAGCACCAACAGATGGACCAGAGCCAGGGAGCCGTGCTACAGTGCAGAGGGATGGGAGCATTCCAGGGACCCTCAGCTCGTGTTTAGCATGGCGGAGTACAGGGTACTGGTCTGGCTAGTCTGTCAGTCAGAGGATAAGACTAGAAAGATAGACAGGGGCCAGAACAAGCCTTCTGAGGCAGAGGCTGTGTATGGCTCTGCAGCACTTGACATGTGGCTTGTGCAGCTGACAGACTGAACTGTTTCCCTCCCTTTTAAATGCATTTTATTTTATTCATTAAAAAAGCATCTATACACATAAAGATTGTTATATACAACAGTTATTGTTTACCAGAATATAATTCTTAAATTGAAAGAGTTGATGTACAATATTATGTAAGTTTCAGGTGTGCAACACAGTGATTCACAATTCTTAAAGATTGTGCTCCATTTATAGTAATTATAAAATACTGGCTATATTCCCTGTGCTGGACAATATATCCTTGTAGCTTGTCTGTTTTATACATAGTAGTTTGTACCTCTTAATTCCCTACCCTTCTCTTGCTTCTCCCTCCTTTTCCCTCCCCACTGATAACTACTTAGTTTGTTTTCTATATCTGGAGCCTGGAGAAATTGAATTTTTAATTTTAATTATTTCACCCACACATGGCAGTGGCTGCTGTATGGAACAGCATAAGGCTAGATCAAGTGGGACCTCCTTTACCATCCTAAAGACAGGACATTTTCCTGAGTGAGAGAGAAAAGTTGGGAGGTTATCATAATTCCTGCTTGTTTTGGAAAGATTATATGTAAGTTCGTAACCTTTTTGAATCGCAGAACTCTGCAGCTTGACTTCTTGCCAGGCTCTTTCCTAGGGGTTGCCATGCTGGGAATGCAGCCACCAGCCAAGCAGACCCAAATCTGGCCCCTTGTGGGGCTTGCATTCTGGAAGAGGAGACATATGGGCAAGAGAAATGCAAACACATGCAGACCCAGTTCGTTAGAAGACTGTGTGGGACTAATAAGCGCAGGCGGCTGCGAGCCGCCGGCTCACTAAGCGCGGCCCAGACGAGCCACCCCACGTNCATAGTTTATGCATTGTATGATTTTGAGTCATTGGTAATGATCCTGGCTTTAAAAATCACCTTTTCTTATTCATATTTTGTTGCCTTAATATTTGCCATCATAGATTTGTTTCTTTGCTGTCTTATATTTTTTTAATTAAATTATTTATGTATTAAATAAATAAATAAAATTTTTAAAAAAAGAAGACTGTGTGGATAGGTGTATGGATTCACATGCTTGAATCTCAGCTCTTTTATTTATAATCACTTTTATTAGCAATGTGACTTCAGGCACATTACTTAGCCTCTTTGTTCATCTATAAAATATTATGCAAGTAGTACCTACCTTGGTGATTGATAGGAGGAATAGATGAGTATTTGTAAAGCATTTGAATAGGGCCTGGCACTGTATAAGAAGTTAGTAAATACATAAACGCTGAGGAGAAAAAATAACTCAGGTTTGGGAGCTGGATGGAGAGTTTTAGATTGGGTGGCCAGGGCAGGCCTTGAGAAGGTGCCATCAAGTAAAAGTCTGAAGGGAGTGGGAAAAAAAAAAAAAACACCGTAGTACTCTTGCCTGGAAAATTCCATGGATGGAGGAGCCTGGTAGGCTCTAGTCCATGGGGTCGCTGAGAGTCAGACACGACTGAAAGACTTCACTTTCATTTTCACTTTCCTGCATTGGAGAAGGAAATGGCAACCCACTCCAGTGTTCTTGCCTGGAGAATCCCAGGGGCGGGGGAGCCTGGTGGGCTTCCGTCTGTGGGGTCGCACAGAGTCAGACACGACTGAAGCGACTTAGCAGCAGCAGCGTGGATTATTTATAACCAGAAGGAGTAGCACAGAGACCCTGAGACCAGAAGCACCTGGCGTGGATGAAGACAGCGAGGACGCCAGTGTGGCTGTGGTGGAGTGAGAAAGGAAGAGGATCAGAGCAGTGGCAGGTGGGGGTCCTGTCGGCTGGGAGTCAGGGTACAGCCTTTGGCCTTTATTTACATGGGAGGAGAGCCGTTGGAGGATTCCCAGTACAAGATTACCAGGCTCCTGGACCTGAGCAGGGACAGTGGCTGTCAGTTTAGGATGAGGAATCTGCCTGAAGCTGTTAGCAAGGGATTGGGTAGCTGCTGGGTTGAGACTGCAGGTGTGAGACAGACTAGTTGGGCTGCTGTCCAGATAGGCCAGGTAAAAATAAGAGATAAGAAAGAGACCTCAGGAAAGAGTGACAAGAAAAGGGACAGATTTTAGAGAAACTGAGGTTTAAGAAATGGAAGGACTCGAAGATTCTGAGACTAGTCTGCCATCTTCTTGGTCAGCTGGCTTTCCAAATAAGGTTGTATTCCTTGCCGCCAAAAAAAGAGAAAGAAATGGAAGTGGAAGGACTTTGTAAGAAATTGGCCCTGGAGGATGAAGGAGAGGGAGGGATCAGGCCCAGCTCCTTAGTTTTCTGCTTTGAGTGTTTAGGGGATTGAAATAGCAAGGAAGAGCATGGGAAGAAGGGGGCCACAGTGGAAGGGTTCAGTTTCAGAAGTGTTTCTCACAGGTCCGCACGATGTTCAGATGGGGTTATCAGTAGGTGCTGGAACACACGTATCTGTAACTTAGAGAAGAAGCTTGGGGTGGAGAAAGTTAGTTGTCAGCTATCAGGTCATTGAGGCAATAAGTGAAGATGACCGGTAACAGAGATTAGGGTTAGGAGAGATTGGAGCCAAGACAAGAAACCTACAGGGAACGGAACAGATGGGATGTGCAGAGGCACCGAGACGTGGAGAGTCCTGAGAAGGAATTGATCAAGAGCTAGGAAGCAGACTAGGGGAGACAGCTGTCCTGAGAGCCGGGAGCAGTGATGGAGGGCCACAAGAGCAAGAAAGAGACCCGCTGTCTCTTGTCATTTGGGTCCAGCAAGTCGGAAGGAAGCCTTTGCTTAGACCCGTGTTCTGGCTGTGATGTGAGGTCTCGGGTAGAGGAGTGGCAGCCACTGGGAAGTGACAGAACTCACTGGTGCCTTACCTGGGACTTCGTGCATGAAAAAGGGATCTGCTAGATGAACCAGATGCGTGGATAGCTCAGATTCCCATTCAGTCATACGGCCCACCTCCTCCTCCCACCCCTCACCTCCCTTAACACGCAGCACCATTAGGCAGTTTAGACTGTTTGGTGACCTGTATTTTGGGGTCACTGACTCGCTTTTGGGTAGAAAGCATTAACTAGTGCCAGACTGTGATTATCTCTGTTGATTTAGGCCTGTATCTCTGACAGCATGAAATTAACTTAAAAGTGTGTTGCTTGGAATAAACCCTGCTAAGAGCTCTAATGCTGGGATCATGGACCAATTTACGTGTGCTTAGATTTAAACACTCTTTTGAGAATTTGAACAGAATTTGTGTCCTACTATTGTGCAAAAACTATATGAATCTTAATTATGTTGATTTGGCCCATGGTGTTTTTCAGGTCTCCTGTTTCCCTCCACTTTTCTATATATTCATTTTATCAATTTTTGGGAGTTTGATATTGAAACTCCAACTGAAAATTTATCTACAATTTACTTTTTACTAATTGTAATATATAGTGGAGCTGTATGTAACTTTGTTCTGTGTTTTCCAAGTCTCCTGTAAATGTGTTATCATACTTTCATAATTTAAAAAATAAAATAATAAGTTAAGCACCCTTTTGATAAGTAACGTAGACGTTTACTTGGAGTGTGCCATCTTTGTGATCTTTCCCACTTCCTAGAATAGGAGGGCTTTAACGCCAGGAGGACTGCGGTGATGGTGTGTGAGGACTGATTCCCAGAGCCTTGCCTGACCTCTGACCCATCAGCATGGGGAGGTGAGTGATGGTGCCTAATCACGGGCGCTGTAAAACCCGAGATTTCAGTGCCACAGAAACAGGTCCCCCTGGGCAGGAAAATCTAAATCTCAAGTGAAATGTGTTCAGTTGTGTCAAACGCTTCTGTTGAACACCTTTGTTCTTCCAGGGCCCCAGTGGGGTGCCTGTCACAGAAGGAAAGTGGTCATGTCAGGCGGATTCGACAGGGGTCAGTGTAAGTTATCATAAAGGGCATGCATGTCTGGGATCTGGGAGGAGCTGAATTAAGCACAGGAGAGAGGTCTGTAAGCTTCAGAGATATGGGAAGGGGTGACGAACTCCATAGAGTGGCCCAAGAACCCATATGGTAACCAGAAACTACAAACAGAAAATTCCAGTGGGTTAGCAAGCTACCTCCCCCTTCTGTGAGATATTTTAGTCCATGAAACACTCTTTAAAGGAAAGAGTGTCGATTAACTGTAAAACAATAGAATTTATCCCAAAGGCAGCAAAAAAAAAAAAAAATTTTTTTTAAAGCCTGTTCCTGACATAAACTGAGAAGAAAGTTTATTTGGAGAAATGTCTCAGGAATACTTCTAAAAACACAAAGTACACAAAATGTATTTATTGACCACTATAGGGACGTTGTTAAAGATACTGTTTTATTTCCCATCTTCTCATGCAGTCACCAGGGAGAGATTGGCCTTGGAATTCAGTGTTAGAGAATCTGCTTCTGCTTGGACTGTTTGTTTCCNCTAAAAACACAAAGTACACAAAATGTATTTATTGACCACTATAGGGACGTTGTTAAAGATACTGTTTTATTTCCCATCTTCTCATGCAGTCACCAGGGAGAGATTGGCCTTGGAATTCAGTGTTAGAGAATCTGCTTCTGCTTGGACTGTTTGTTTCCACTGTGATAGCAAAGTTTTGGCCACTAGCATGCTAAACCTCCTTTGCAGGCTTTCCTGATTACATGCTTTTTTGTGCTCTAAATTCATCATCCTTAAACCTGGCTTTATTATACATTTACTTATTTACTTTATTGAACTTAATTCTTATAAACTATCTCTAATTCTATTTTTAGAATGAGGCAGGGTAAAAATAAAAACTACCTAATACTCCCCAGAAAGGGAGGGAACACAGAAAAGTCATAATCATCAGGGCTTAATTCTCATTCATCTGATTTTGTAATTTTGGCTATTTTACATAGCACAACAGCAATGTGGAAGAGGCTGCTCTACATAAGGCCTGCCAGCAGGAACATAGGGGCAGCTCCTGCTGAAGGTCTTGGATTTGGATCAGTGGAGGTGAGGGGAGGCCTCTGTGGAGCAAACTGTTTTAGCTAAACCTATCTTTTGGCATTTCAGGATTGGCATCTCTTGTCTTTTTCCTGCTTCCTGGCATTTCAGCATCTCTCCAGTGGGGTGTCCCCGAATTCTGAACACCAACTTACGCCAGATTATCGTCATCAGCCTTCTGGCCGCTGCTGTCTCACTTTTATACTTTTCTGTCGTCATAATCCGAAATAAGTATGGACGGTTCTCCAAAGATAAGAAGTTTCAAAGGTAGGAGGGAAAAAAATGTGTTTTCTAGATGGTATGCCATACCTTTATCCTGTGACTTCAAGATTTTGGGGATTAGGTTGGAATTTAAGGAGCATGTGGCTGGAGGAAACGGATTTTGTACCCAATACAGCATGGCATGAAAAACTATACTGTTTGAAACTGTTTAATTATTAACCACCAAATCCACGTCATAAGAGGATTTGAGCATAAGCTTCTCCTGTGATATCATTTAAAGCTGATTTTTCAGTTACTGTTGATAGTTGGAAAACAGAGTTTTGCTTTTCAGAGCTCGTTTGAACTTATTTAAAACAATGATGAATGTGTATCTGGTTTAGGTTACTTTTGCCATGGTCACCTTTTTGTTTCCTTTTGATTTTTTTGATCATTTGACAGTTGTAAAAATGTTCTGGTGGCAGTGCCACATAACTTAGAGATCACTGACTTGGTATTTGTGTATTGCATTATGGATAGTTTCTCTCAGTAAAAGTATGTTTGTTTCTCTAAACAAGGTACTTAGCACGAGTTACTGACATCGAAGCTACCGACACCAATAATCCCAACGTGAACTATGGCATTGTGGTGGACTGTGGGAGCAGCGGATCTCGGATATTTGTCTATTGCTGGCCACGGCACAATGGCAATCCTCACGATCTGTTGGATATCAGGCAGATGAGAGATAAAAACCGAAAGCCTGTGGTCATGAAAATAAAACCCGGTATGTAAACAATAAATATCTGCTTGGTAACCAGGTTCTTTGTCTTTGGGATGGTCTTGATCACTGCCTCCTGTGCAGTGTCATGAACCTTCATCCATTGTTCTTCAGGCACTCTATCAGATCTAATCCCTTGAATCTATTTGTCACTTCCACTGTATAATGGTAGGGGATTTGATTTAGGTCATACCTGAATAGTCTAGTGGTTTTCCCTACTTTCTTCAATTTAAGTCTGAATNGAAGGCAGGAGAAGGAAATGACAGAGGATGGTTAGATGGCATCGCCGACTTGATGGACATGAGTTTGAGCAAGCTCCAGGAGTTGGTGATGGACATGGAAGCCTGGTGTGCTGCAGTCGATGAGGTCGCAAAAAGTCAGACATGACTGAGTGACTGTACTGAATAATTTTGGGCTTGGTGTCCATTGAAATGTTCTTGTATATGGAATCCAAAAAAATCTGGCTTTCAGTTTGTTTGCTGCTCATTGCTCTGACAGATCACTTAATTTGAGTCCACAGTTTCCTAATTTGTGAAATAAATTTTGGATTTCTAAAATCCCCCTCAGCTTTAATATTATAGGCTAAATGACAGCTGGAGCATTTACGTACTCATTCCGCAAATATTTGCTGAGCACCTCCTATTTACCAGGGACTGTGTCAGGTGCTGAGACTAACTTTGAACAAAACACAGTTTCTGCCCTCGAGACATTTCCAGTTGAAATGTGATAGACGAGTAAATAGGGAGTTTCAGTGAGGTGGAATGAATATACACTGAGGGGAGGGTGAGCATGGAATATAATGAGAGCTCACCTTCAGAGAGGATTCTGTTAGGGAGGACTTCCAGGGAGGATGTAGCTCAGTGGGTGAGCTGGAGTTAGCCAGGTGAAGAGGGAGAAAGGAGGGGGGTGGTCAAAGAGAAGGTTCTTCCTGGTGGAGGTGCAGGGGCCCTCAGGTCAGAATATGAAGCATTACAGAAATGTCATGCAGTGTGGTTGGAGCCAAATGGAAGGAATGTGGCAGGAGGTGGGATGAGTGAGTGTGCAGCGTGTATTATGCTGTTCTAGAGCTGAGCTTCATTCAGAGGGCTTTGAGCCACCGGAGGATCTCAAAGCAGGAGACACTTCCTGCGTAGAGAGTGGTTGGGGATGGCCAGGACTGGAGATTAGGCTGTGCTGCAGCAGGCTGGCCAAGGCTGGTGGTATCCAGAAGAGATGGTGAGAAGTGAAATAATGTGAAAAGAACCAAGGATAGGTGATCAGTGAGATCCAGAACATCTGTTGGGGATGCGGGCCCTCCACTGGGGCTGCTAAGGTGAGTAGCAGGCAGCAAAAGCAGGATTGCAGTGGAAGTTGAGTTTGGATTTGCATATGTTGCTGTGAGGTCAAGGACATGGCTGTGTCCTGTGGAAAGTTATGGATATGATCAGTAACTTTCAGTATCATCAGTATAAAGTCAGTATGATCAGAGGTCAGGGAAGAGATCTGGATGGCTGCAGTTAAGATTTGGAGATCTATTAGAAATAAAAGTGGTCATCACTGTTGTTTTCATGAACATTAAAAGAAAAGGAATGGTATGAACAATTAAAAAAAAAAAAGATTCAGAGATCTGAGACAGAGATGGTGATGGCAGCTGTGAGAGAGAGTGAACTTGCCTGAGGCTAGTGTGCATATCGGAGAAGGCAACGGCACCCCACTCCAGTACTCTCGGGCCTGGCAAATCCCATGGACGAAAGAGCCTGGTAGGCTGTGGGGCAGAGACAAGCTGACATGCAGTTGATCCCAAGTATCGGACACATGGCAATTGCTCAGTTAGGTCTGTGTTTGATGACTGAGAAGAGAGCATGGGACTGAACTTGTAGTATCCCCATCATTTATAGCCAACCCAATATATGTTNGTGGAAAGTTATGGATATGATCAGTAACTTTCAGTATCATCAGTATAAAGTCAGTATGATCAGAGGTCAGGGAAGAGATCTGGATGGCTGCAGTTAAGATTTGGAGATCTATTAGAAATAAAAGTGGTCATCACTGTTGTTTTCATGAACATTAAAAGAAAAGGAATGGTATGAACAATTAAAAAAAAAAAAGATTCAGAGATCTGAGACAGAGATGGTGATGGCAGCTGTGAGAGAGAGTGAACTTGCCTGAGGCTAGTGTGCATATCGGAGAAGGCAACGGCACCCCACTCCAGTACTCTCGGGCCTGGCAAATCCCATGGACGAAAGAGCCTGGTAGGCTGTGGGGCAGAGACAAGCTGACATGCAGTTGATCCCAAGTATCGGACACATGGCAATTGCTCAGTTAGGTCTGTGTTTGATGACTGAGAAGAGAGCATGGGACTGAACTTGTAGTATCCCCATCATTTATAGCCAACCCAATATATGTTGGATATTAATTTAAAGGACTTCTCTTTTTTCTGTAGGCATTTCAGAGTTTGCGACTTCTCCAGAGAAAGTCAGTGATTACATTTCTCCACTCTTGAACTTTGCTGCAGAGCATGTTCCACGGGCAAAACACAAAGAGACCCCTCTCTACATTCTCTGCACGGCTGGAATGAGAATCCTCCCCGAAAGGTGATCCTCCCCACGAGGGCAGGGCCTGCCAGGCCAGTGGTGGTGTTGGCTGTGGTGGGTTTTCTCCCTTTTCACCGCTCCTCTCCCGCCTCCTCGTCTTCCTCTTCCATCACCATCATCATCAAAAGGAAGACATTAAAAATTCTCTTTTCAAATCTGGAACAGTACCAGACCTATAGTCAGAACTCACAAAATACCTTTTAATGTATTTATATATGACTGTGAAGAGTAAACTGTAAAGTTGTCATTTAAAAAACCTGATTTTTAATTTTCTTAGTTTAAAGATTGTTTGCAGTTATAATTCTACATCTAGGAATCACATAATTGAAACAACTTCGGAAAATTCCTTCTTAATCTTTTCAGTGAATTGTTTTGACTTTAAATTTTACTTTTTTCACACAGGATATACCAGAGCCATAGGGTTTGGGTTTCTTTTGTTTTTTGTTTTTAAAACAGAAAAATTTAGGATTTAATATAATGACATGTAAATTTTGGGATTGTGTTACAGTCAGCAGAAAGCCATTCTGGAAGACCTTCTGACTGACATCCCTGTGCACTTTGACTTCCTGTTTTCTGACTCTCATGCAGAAGTAATTTCAGGGAAACAAGAAGGTTAGTATATTAGTCTTCAACTTGAAGTTTGGGAAGCTATTCCTGTAAGTCCTCCCAGTCTTCCACTTTATACACTTTATTAAATTATTCTTAACATCTTAAAATTTGGGAAACCATAGCCTTCAAATATAATTTTTAGATGGTAATGTTAGTTTTTAACATGACTAGTCTTTATAATCCAAATGTTAAGCAATTAAAAAATAAGTTTGTCTTCACATTTAGGAAACATATTTTGGATTTATTTTGCTAGAAAAGGTTTGTGTTCCTTGCCTAAGTTATACAACTTTCTGAAATTATAATAATTATCGAGCTGTTGACACCTTCTACTAATTTACTTGCTAGAAAAGGGAAATTATTCTTCACTTTGATACACCGAGAAAATCTTCTGTTTTCAAAGAAATGATTCTACTTGAGAATGAAATGGCAAGTCAGTGTAATTATTTGGGGAATAGCTTGTTAGAGATGGAGACCAAAAAGCATTTATTTCAAAGTCATCTATCATTTCGCCAAAAATTAGGTGAAATTCACATACTGCCATTGAACTGTTTATAGACAAGCGAGGTAAACAGCTGCTTATATAAGGCAGTTTTATATGCCATACAGAAGTAAGGAAATACTATCATGGGAATTGAAAGGAAGGGGACTTTTTTTTTTCTTAGCTAGGAGCATCATGGAGAAAGTGACATTTGAACTGGGCATCAAGGGATAATTATAAACACAGCATGCCAAAGCCTGGTAAGGCTAGGACTCTCAGAGAGGGATAGGAAGCTCATTCTAGGCAGAAAAAATGATTTAAGTCAGCACAGGTCAGAAAAGCTGCACCCTGGACAGAGGAATAAAAATACTTTAATCTGATGGGATGATGGCCCTTTTGAAAGGTCATGGTAACGTTATAGTTTAGATGGGTCTTGGTGATAGCAGCATCATGGTGGCGTGCATGGTTCCTTTTCTCTCTCCCCTTTGATTTGCAACTAATCGGATATCCATAACCGGGAAAAAGTGCCTGTGCATAGCACACCAGGACACCCAAGAGATCAGTTCATCTGTGCCCAAGAAAATGGGTGGATTGGACCCCAGAGGAGTCTGCAGAGCCAGGCAGAGGCAGCAGCAACAGGAGTGGCCCTGGGCCAGCACGACCTCTCTGGCAGAGGTGGTGTAGGGTGAAGGTGGTGAGTTGGGATGGTAAATTAACCTGACTGAGAGTAGTACAGCTGGAGAGACCACAGGTACTGTGAGCAGAGAAAGAACGGAGAAGGCAGAAAGAACTGAAGGGACCAGTTTCTTGCTGTTTGCTGTGGGATTCTTGCAAGAAGACAGCCCACGGATCTCTGGGGATGTCCTCCCCACTCAAGGATCCTGTTCTCTTTAACACACCCAAAGCCCCAGTGCGAAGCATACATCTCCCCAGCTGTGTCACCATCCATTTTTTTCCCCTCTCCACTAGCCATGTTCATGCTCCCAGCCTTAGTAATGAGGCAGCCAAGGTAAGAGAAACCAAAAGCTGTGCTGTAGTGCCACCTTGTAGAAAACAAAGACTTCGAATTACCAATGTGTTGAATTGTTAGAATGAATGTAAACAAAGCCTTACTTAAGAAAGTCATTCACTACTTCAAATGCTGTGAAGAGACACTTTTCATCAAACACTGTGAAAATCAAGTAATGTGATATCACAAGTAAAAAAAAAAGACAGTTTTCTAGCAACTAAATTTAGAGACATGGAGTATTGCAATCTGACTGATAAAGAATTCGAAATAGCTGTTAGGAAGAAATTCAGCGAGCTACAAGAAAACTCAGAAAGACCGTACAATGATCTCAGGAATAAAATTAACAAAATAATTTACCAAAGAGATTGAAATTCTGAAAAAGAACCAAACAAATTCTGGAGCTGAAGAACTCATTCAATGAGATGAATGCATTAGAAAGCATTGGAAGTCAAGTACATCAGATGGAATAGAGAGCAAATGAACTCATGGGTAAGAGTATAGAAATGTTTCAGGTGGAAGAGGAGAGAGAACTAAGATTGTTTTAAAAGTGAAGAACCCTTTAACTGTCAGACTTCATTAGGAAAGCCACCGAAAGACTCATGGATATCCTAGAAGGAGAAGGGAAAGAGAGAGAAGGGAGCAGAGAGCATTCAGAGAAATAATAGCTGAGAATTTCCAAAACCTGAGGAAGAAGCTGGATATACAGTCCACAGAGCTAATGGAAACACTTTGTTATTTCAACACAAAAGACCTTCAAGACACATATTAAAACTGTCAAAAGAGTGATGAAAAAAGTTTTAAAGGCAGTCAGGGCAAAAAGACAGTAATCTTCAAAGAAACCTACTTTAGGCTGTCACCAGATTTTTCTGGGAAAACTCTACAGAGGCCAGGTAGTGGAATGACATATTCAAAGTATTGAAAGATAAGCTTGCCAGACAAAAATACTCTATCCAGTAAAATTATCCTTTAGATATGAAGGAGAAGGGAAGGCTTTTCCAGAAATATTCAGGAACACCTTGGGGCTTTCCTGGTGGCTCAGTGGTAAAGAATTGACCTGCCAATGCAGGAGACACGGGTTCCATCCCTTCTCCAGGAAGATCCCACATGTCATGAGATGCCACATGTCTGTGTACCACAGCTATTGAGCCTGTGCTCTAGAGCCTGGAAGCTGCAACTACCAAAGCCCACACGCCCTAGAGCCTGTGCTCCAACAGGAGAAGCCACCACAGTGAGAAACCCATGAACCTCAACTAGAGAGTAGTCCTGACTCACTACAACTAAAGACAAGCCTGTGCAGCAGTGAAGATCCAGCACAGCCAAAAACAAATAAATAAAATTATGTTTTAAAAAAAGAACCCCTTAGAAGGATTATACACTATGACCAAGTAGGATTTATCCCTGGGATACAAGTATGATTGAAAATATGCAGATCAATAAATGTACTACATCAGTAAAATGAAAGATGAAAATCACTTCATCTCAATAGATGTAGAAAAAGCATTTGACAAAGTATATCCTTTCTGCTTTAAAAAAAAAAAAAAAAAGGACCCTTAATAAATTGGATATAGAAGGAACAGACCTCAGCATAATAAAGGCCATGTATGACACACTCACAGCTAACATGATACTCAATGGAGAAAAACTGAAAGCATTTCCTCAAAGATCAAGAATAAGACAAGGATGCCCATTCTTCTTATTCCTATTTAATATAATATTGAAAGTCTGAGCTAGAGCAGTTAGGTAAGGCAAAGAAAAGCATCCATAAAGGAAGAAGTAAATTTAATGCACTTTGCTGATGATACATTCATATAAAAAGAATTCCAAAGACTCCGTCAAAAATATTAATTGTTGTATTTATCAACTATTTCAGTAAAGAGAATGCAAAATGAGTATTAGCATTTCTTTATGCTAATGATGAAGCATCTAAAAAAGAAAATGATCCCACCCACAGAAGCATTAAAAATGTGAAATACTTAGGAATAAATTTAACCAAGGAAGTGAAAGATCTGTACAGTGCAAACTGTCAGGACTTCACTGAAAAAAATCAAAGCCATAACCGAATGGAAAGATGTTCCATGTTCATGGATCAGAAGAGTTAATATTACTACTACTACTGAAAGCCATGTACAGATTGAGTACAATCCCCATGAAAATACCAAAGACATTACCTACAGAGATAGAACAATCCTCAATTATGGGTGGCACTGCAAAGGACCCCAGATAGCCAGAGCAATCCTCAGAAAAAAGAACAAAACCAATCAGGTGTTTGAGTTTCAAGCTCTACTCCAAAGCCATAGTAATCAAAATAGTGTGATACTGGCACAGAAATAAACACAGCAACCAGTGAAACAGGAGAGAGAACGTGGAATTAAATCCTGCATATACAGTCAGTTAATACTTGAAAAGAGAGCCAAGAAAACTTAATGGATAAAAAATTGTCTCTTCAACTGACGATGCTCAAAAGCCTGGAAAAACACATGCAGAGCAGTGAAACTGGAGCCCTGCCTCATGGATCAAACACTTAGACCTGAGACTCGATGCCGCACAGCTCCTGCAGGAAGGGAAGGCGCTCATCATGGCAGTGGTTTTTTTGGATAAGACTAAAGAGCAAAAATCAGCAAATGGGCTATGTCAAACTCAAAAGCTTCTGCACAGAAAAAGAATTAACAAAATTAAAAGATAGCCTACAGAATAGGAGGAACCTTTTGCAAATCATCTTTCATGTAAGTCGTTAATATCCAGAATATACATAAAGAACTCATACAACTTTAATAACAACAGAAACATCTGATTTAAAAATGGGCAGAAGAACTAAATAGATATTCTCAAAAGAGGGTGTCAGAGTGGCCAACAGGCACATGAAAAGATGCTCAATATCACCAATCATCAAGAAAACATAAAACCGCAGTAAGCTATCATCTCATACCTGCTACAGTGGCTATCCTCAAGAAAACAGGAGATGGCAGGTTCTGATGAGAATTGGATGAAAAGGGAATCCTTATACATGAGTGATGGGAATATAAATTGGTTCACCACTATGGAAAATAATACAGAAATTCCTCAATAAAGTAAGTTCTCAGAAATATATATGCTGTGTCATATAGTACCTCTAATTTCATTGAAAGTGAAATCGCTCAGTCGCGTCTAACTCCTTGCAACCCCATAGACTGTAGCCCACCAGGCTCCTCCATCCCTACCTGACTCAGACGGTAAAGCATCTGCCCACAATGTGGGAGACCCGGATTCGATCCCCAGGTAGGGAATATCCCCTGGAGAAGGAAATGGCAACCCACTCCAGTACTCTTGCCTAGAAAATTCCATGAATGGAGGACCCTGGTGGGTGTTACAGTCCATGGGGTCGCAAAGAGTTAGACACGACTGAGCGACTTCGCTTTCACTTCACTTTCAATGAAGTTAGGGGTATCATATGACACAGCATTTATATTTCTTGGTATATGCCCAAAGGAAATGAAAATAGAATTCTGACAAGATACATGTACTCCCACGTTTACTGAAGTGTTATTCACAATAGCCAAGATAGAGCAACAACTCAGGTGTTCATCAACAGACAAATTAAAGATGTACATAGACACGGTGGAATCTTATGTAACCATGAGAAAGGACGAAGGATATCCTGTTATTTTTGACATGGTTGGACTTTGTACATTATACTAAGCGAGGTAAGTCAGAGAAAGACAAATACTGTGTGATGCCACTTATTTGTAGAATCTGAAAAAGTCAGAACCCAAAGTAAAATGTTGGTTACCAGAGGATGGAGGTAAGAGATAAGATTAATGATGTTTAAGGGTAGAAACTTGTAACACTAGATAAATAAGCCATAGAGGGTTAATGCGTGGTACAGTGAATAGAGACAGTAATACTATAGTGTAATGATGTGATGATAATACTGCTACAAGGGCAATCATATATAAATATATCAAATGTATCACTTAAATTTACAGTGTTACACGTCAAATTTATTCAGTTTTGAAAAGTTGGACAGGTCTTTGAATTGTTGGACTCTGGAGTTTCAACTTTGTTCTATAGATGAGTCCAGTAGAGAATAGCGTGAGTTGGAATGGGAGGGTAGGAACAAGAAGGTCAGTTAGATCTCTATACCAGATTAAATAAAGGCAATAATGAAAACAGGTGAGGATCGGATATAGAAAGTGTTATAAAAAGAGAATCAGACTTGGGAACTGAGTGAGAGCGTGGGATAAAGGAGTGGAAGAATCAGAGTTCACTTGTTTTTTAAAACTTTGCACTGATAGATTTAGCCTCAAAGTGAAAACTCCGGTATTTCAAAACAATCTCCAAATTTCAAAGGAGCACTAGGGCCTAGGGAATTATATTTTCAACACATGCAAATAGTATGAAACTACAAAATTAAAAGTTGAGAGTTCTTGGAAAACCACTGGAAAAAGATAAAATACACCAGTAAAAGTGTATTTCTTCAGATTATGTTTTCACACCTTGTTGGGATAAAATAAATGTCTGCACAGATTGCACTGATCAGAATTATATAAACTGTTTTTAAACTTTACTCTTCTTACAATGTCTTTAGGTGTCTATGCTTGGATTGGCATTAATTTTGTCCTTGGACGATTTGAGCATATTGAAGATGGTAAGTATTGTGTTTCCAGTGAATGTGTCTAACTGAGCCTTCTGTCTTTTTCTATTTCATGCAGAGCATAGAAAAGTCTTGTGACACAGCTGGGTGTGGAGGAGCAGCGTGGGAGGCACTGCTGTCACTGAGTGAACTTGACCTTAGTGGGGAGGAGCGGGTTGGGTCTCCTAGATACCCTGGAACCCACCATGAAAGCAGGATGACTGTTTGCAAGATGGTGTTTCCTTGCATTTGTGCTGTTCCAATGGATGTTTCTTGTTCTTTCCAGATGACGAAGCAGTAGTGGAAGTTAACATCCCTGGTAGTGAAAGCAGTGAAGCCATTCTTCGTAAAAGAACAGCTGGTATTCTAGACATGGGAGGCGTGTCAACCCAGATAGCATACGAAGTACCCAAAACTGTAAGCTTTGCCTCCTCACAGCAGGTTATTATCTGTACAGATTTCCTTCCTTTTGGTTTGGTTTTCATATAACATGTCTCCATCCATTTTTTTTTTGTTTCTGAGTCTGAAACATCTTCACTGTGCTTGCTGAGGTCCCGCCTTCTCAACCCAGGCAACAGGAGACGGGAGGAAGCCAAGGCAAACCTCCACTAAGCCGTTTGTGTTTGTTCACTGAAGTCAGCTGGTTTGTTTTCTGAACTTACGTAGAATTTTCCTTTGGTGTGTATGTCAGCCACACACTTGAGTTTTTATTTCTGTTTCCAGTCACTTTTTTTCTCAGCAGGTATCGTAAAACTTAATATAATAGCGTCAGATTTCTTAAGTTGTAATTGGGAAAAATTACTTTTATGTGGGGGGGCAAGGATGTATGGTCAGACAGCTTTCCACTTTTCTGGTGAAGACTGAGGTTTGTATCCACTGATCTAGGTTTCTCAACTTGTGATTCACTCTGTCGTTCTTCTGCACCCCCTACCTCTGCCTCGAGTTTCCCAGGAGGCTGGGCGGCCTTGTGTAGAGTAGAGGCTGTCCAGATGGGTTCCCGAATTGCTCTGTGTCTTTCACTGTTCCATTCAGTTGTAGATTAATACGAGCAGTGTGAGTGGTTAGAAAAGAGTGGAGCTGGACAAACTTGGGCTACATTGTCACCCTGTCCGCTCTAATTGTGGGACCTTATGCAGGTCACTTCACTTTTTTGAGCAGGTCTCTTTAGTTGTAAATGTGAATGCAGGTGTCTCTGACAGAGGATTATTACAAAACTGATTGAGGTAGCACATATAGTATATTTTTTCATGCCCTGCCAGACACCTTGTGTCAACTCAGTAAACATTATTGATGTGTTTTTGACATGTTTATTAAGCGCCTTAGAAAAATGCTCTGTAAATTCAAGTATTACAATTTGTGTTCCCTACTTCCCATCTAGGCGTGCCTCTAGAAACTATTACACTCTTGGTAAAAAGTCACGTTTTCCCCTCAAAGCAAGAAACTCAGAAAAGCAAATTTGGGAAAAAATACTGAAAAATCAAGAATAAAAACTTCCCATGGATGCATCATCCAAAAAAAAAAGATAGTGTTTTGGTGTATTTATTTTTCATTCTTTTTTTACCTCCTCATAGTTTTTAAAAATATGGTTGTTATAATCTTACTGTTTGTCCAGAGTTTTGTCCTTTATTGAACAGTGCATAAGCATGTTCCTCCATAAACTGCTACCATAATAACTAACCCCTCCCTGGAATTGTGTATTTCAGTGGCATCCAGTATTTTCTGTCACAGAATTGCAAAGGACATGGTTGTGTATAGAGACTTCAGTGTTGAAGATTATTTTCATAGTGTAGGATTTCCTAAGCAGATTTACTAGATCACATTGTTAACATCCTTTTTACAAAGTCATTTGGGTATCACAGATGTGCAGCCCCCCTGAAGGTTTTTAAGTCAGGGTTGTCATGTTGAAATAGGAAAGATGCTTAGAAGGATCCTTGGGAAATGCAGGAGCAAAATGTTTGCTCCTTTTAGATGAGACTCTTTCAGGGTCCCTCTTTTTAGAAGGAAGTAATTATTTTTGCTTAAAATACTTAAGTTTGTGGCCCTTACATCTGCAGGAAGAAGTAGCTAAGAACCTGTTGGCTGAATTTAACTTGGGGTGTGACATTCACCAAACGGAGCATGTGTACCGTGTCTATGTGGCCACGTTTCTTGGGTTTGGTGGCAATGCCGCTCGACAGAGGTATGAAGACAGAATATTTGCCAGCACAGTTCAGAAGAACAGGTAAAGCACCTTCCACTGCTCAGCCACGACTTTAAAAATCTCGGTCTGTCCTCGTAGGAGACATACGCAGGTGAAGCAGGGAGCCCTTAGTCAGCAGAACGTCAGCACTGCTGGCGGTGTGCCGCCCAGCCTGCTGAGCTGGGGGAGAGATGCGGGGGCAGCAGGCTTCTGCCTTCAGCCCCAGCCTACCAGGCTCCAAAGGAGGTGCTCGATCTCAGGCCCAGGGCTTCACTGCAGAGGTCTCACTCTCAGGATGTTAAATGCTTTTAAGCCCTGGGTGGTGCTCTTCCAGAATGCCAAGTCCTGAGGAAGCTCGGCACCTGGGCCACTCTGATTTCTTGGCAGCCCACAGGATGCAGCGGTGGCGTTGAGCTGTGAGATGGCCTAGTGTCGTGGGAGCTGGCCTGGGTGGTTATGTGGCAAATACGACCACAGGAAGGAAGTTATTTACAAGAAAGAAATGATCCAGAAGTCAAAGTTTGTCACTTTAAGCATCTTTAGCAGTAACACTTTTTAAAATGAGTTTATGAAGATTTCTGGTATAGAAAATATCAAAAACACCTTATCAATTTAAATTTATTTTATATGTTTAAGTATATACCAAATATTTACTTAAAATTAGTCCATTAGAACAGAAAAGCCATTTGGATGAATTTAAAAAACTCTGAAATCTGGGGTTATGTAAAGAGTTATTAATTACTATGCTTTGTTTTGTTTGTTTTGATGTAGCAATTTTGATGGGAAAAATCCTGATTTAAAAGCTAAATGATAGTATATTTCTTTGATCAATTTGACCTTTTTGTTGTTGTTGAGGTATAGTTAATGTACAATATTATATAAGTTTCAGATGTACAACATAGTGGTTCGCAGTTTTTAAAGTTTATACTCCACTCTTGCCTGGAAAATTCCATGGATGGAGGAGCCTGGTAGGCTGCAGTCCATGGGGTCACTAAGAGTCNGGGAGGGATTGGGGGCAGGAGGAGAAGGGGACGCCAGAGGATGAGATGCCTGGTTGGCATCACTGACTCGATGGGTGTGAGTCTGAGTGAACTCCGGGAGTTGGTGATGGACAGGGAGGCCTGGCGCGCTGTGATTCATGGGGTCGCAAAGAGTCAGACATGACTGAGCGACTGAACTGAACTTATGACAAAGGAAGCTAGAATATACAACAGATAAAATACAATTTTTTCAATAAATGATGCTGGGAAAATTGGACAACTCCATGTAAAAGAATGAAATTGAAACATTTTCTCACATCATACACAAAAGTAAACTCAAAATGGATTAAAGACCTGAATGTAGGACTTCCCTGGTGGTCCAGTGGCTAAGACCCTTGGCTGTCAATGCAGGGGGCCTGGGTTTGATCCCTGGTCAGGGAACTAGATCCCACATGCTACAACTAAGACCTGGATGCTGCTGCTGCTGCTAAGTCACTTCAGTCGTGTCCGACTCTGTGAGAACCCATAGATGGCAGCCCACCAGGTTCTGCCATCCCTGGGATTCTCCAGGCAAGAGCACTGGAGTGGGTAGCCATTGCCTTCTCCAGTGCATGAAAGTGAAAAGTGAAAGTGAAGTCGCTCAGCTATGTCGGACTCTTAGCGACCCCATGTACTGCAGCCTACCAGGCTCCTCCGTACATGGGATTTTCCAGGCAAGAATACTGGAGTGGGGTGCCATTGCCTTCTCTGAAGACCTGGCACAGCCAACTAAATAAAATAAATATATCTTTAAAAAAAAATCTGAATATAATACTGGAAACCATTAAACCCGTAGAATAAAACATAGGTGGAATACTCTTTGACATAAACCAGTGCAATCTTTTTTGGATCTGTCTCCTAAAACGAAGGGAAAAGGCCAAAAAATAAACAAATGGGATCCGATTAAGCTTAAAAACTTTTGCATAGCAAAGGAAACCATTGACAAAACTGAAAGGCAGCCTATTGAGTGGGAGAAAATATTTGCAAATAATAAGACTGATAAGGAATTTTATCCAAAATGTATATAAAACTCATACAACTCAACATCATAAAAACAGAAACAACACAATTAAAAAATGGTCAGAAGATTTGAAGAAATATTCTCCCAAAGAAGACATGCATACAGATGGCCAACAGGCACACGAAAAGATGCTCAACGTCCCTACTCACTAGGAAAATACAAGTCAGAACCACAGTGAGAATGTCAGAATGGCTATCATCAAAGAGAACACAAATAACAAACGTTGCCAAGGATGTGGAGAAAAGGAGGCCCTTGTACACTGTCGATGAGAATATAAATTGGTTCAGCCACTGTGGAAAACAGTATGAAGTTTCTGTAAACAACTAAAAATAGAACTACCATATGACCCAGCAATTCCATTCCTGAGTATGCAAAGAAAACAGAAACACTAATTTGAGAAGATGTTGTGTTGACCAAAATGTTCGTTTGGATTTTCCCGTAAGATGTTACAAAAACCTGAATGAACTTTTTGGCCAGTCCAGTACATGTATGGAATCCCCTGGTGGTCCAGGGCTTAGGACGCCTGTGCTCCCATTGCCTGGGCACAGGTTTGATCCCTGGTTGAGGAACAAAGATCCCAAAAGCCATGAAGCGAGGCCCCAAAAAAAGATTGCCACGCACCCTAATGTTTATAGCAGCACTATTTACAATAGCCAAGATATGAAAGCAACCTAAGTGCCTGTCAACAGGTGAACAGAGAAAAAAGATGTTATATACATATACATATATTCATTCTAAAGAATCTGTCTGCAATGTGGGAGACCTGGGTTCAATCACTGGGTTGGGAAGATTCCTCGGAGAAAGGCATGGCAACCCACTCTNTAGCCAAGATATGAAAGCAACCTAAGTGCCTGTCAACAGGTGAACAGAGAAAAAAGATGTTATATACATATACATATATTCATTCTAAAGAATCTGTCTGCAATGTGGGAGACCTGGGTTCAATCACTGGGTTGGGAAGATTCCTCGGAGAAAGGCATGGCAACCCACTCTGGTATTCTTGCTTGGAGAATCCCCATGGACAGAGGAACTTAGCGGGAACTTGTATGGGTGTGCCTCTGGGGCAGCACAGAGCCTGGGACAGGAGGGTGACAGATAAGGACTTAGAGACATACAGCCATCGTATTGTCAACCATCCTAGAAACATGCCCATCATGTTGTTTCACCTAGAACAAGGGTGTACAGTTTTCCTGAAGGGGCCTCCCCAGTCCTTGGTTCAGTTCAACAGAAGTGCATCAGTGAACTACTCTGTGCAAGCTTCTGACACTCATTTTCTCTTGAGAATGGGGGATGGTGCGTGAGGCCCAAGAGGATGCCCTGAAGCCTCCAGTGTGGGGCCACTTAGAACTTGCAGGAGGGATCAGGTACCCGTTAGAGATCCCAGCCTGATCGCTTATCACCTCTGTGACTCTGAGGAAGTCACCTAGCCTCTCTGAACGTCAGCTGTCTCATTCATAACAATTATCAGGAACCATGTAATAGCTGCTCAAGATTGTCTTGGTGTGATTTACATTAGTAACAATTGTAAGCACCCTGATGTCTAAAACTAAGAAATGACACTGTGGACCATGGTCATTTTAGAGCCTAGAATGGTCTAAAGCTGTTTAAAAGGACATGGAAAATGTGCTCCAAATAATATAGTTTTTAAAAAAATCTAGATACAAAAACTCTATTGACAATTTGATTTTAGAGGTATCATGAAGGAAATAATCCAAAATGTTAAATGTTTGTCTACAAGTGATAGACATCAGGATGAATGTTTTTTTCATTATACTTTCTTATATTTTCTGAATGTTCCACTAGGCGTTTTCATTGTTTTCACAATCAGACAAAACAGTGTTTATAAATGTGTTTAAAAATAAAGGTATAAATTTTATACCTTATTGGTGAATTCTTTAACAGGAAGAGTAGGGTCAGAAGAGGGGGAAATCAGAGGAAAAGGTGAGGGGAGAAGAGAGAGCTCTCTTCCTGCCGGCAACTATTGAGCATCTGCTGTGTGTAGGCACTGTGTAGGGTGTAGATTGTGATAGTTGAGTGGGATCTCAAAGAACAAGGTATTGCTGGGCAGATAGGCAAGGAAATGGCATGTGCAAAGGCCCTGGGGTATGAAATAGGCATGGAGAACAGCTAGTAAGGCCTTTGATGGGGAGGAGAGAGCATGGTTGGGAGATGGGCAGGCTGAAAATGCCCTTGAGAGGGCCCTTTCAGCTGTATCAAGGGGTTCAGGCTGCATCTTGGGGGCCCTGGAGTCACTGTGGGCTTTTCTGTTTTGGTTGAAATTTTTCTTGAGATAATTGTAGATTCATGTGCAGTTGTAAGAAGCGATACAGAGAGAGCCCTCACTCACTTGGCTCAGTTTTCCCCAATGGTGACATTTTGCAAAACTCTACAATAATATCACAACCAGATGTTGATGCAACCCACTGAAATTCAGATTTCCTCACTTACTCACACTTTGTGTGTATGTGGTATGTAGTATGTGTATGTTCTTGTGTATAGTAAGTTCTACACAATTTTATCACCTGTGTAGCTTCTGGTATCCACCACCACAGTCAGGACTCTGAACATTTCCTACATCCCAGGGATCCCTCATGCTGCCTTTTTAGAAATACACCCACCTCCCTCTTGGCCCTTTCCTGTACCATCCACCAGACTTGAGGATTGCTTCATTGTTGAAGGTGAGGAGGACTGTGAGAAGAGCTCACAGGAATTGGGGGTGGGCTGTGAGTCAGGGTGCCAAGTTTGGGGCTTGCTACGTACATATAGTGAAAGCTATGGTTTTCCTAGTGTATGGTTTTTCATGTACGGATGTGGTGGTTGGACCATAAAGAAGGCTGAGAGCTGAAGAACTGATGCTTTCGAATTGTGGTGCTGGAGAAGATTATTGAGAATCTCTTGGGCAGCAGTGAGATCAAACCAGTCAATCCTAAAGGAAATCAACTCTGAATGTTCATGGGACTGATACTAAACTGAAGCTCCAATACTTTGGCCACCTGATGCAAAGAGCTGACTCACTGGAAGAGACTCTGATGATGGGAAAGATTGAGGGCAAGAGGAAAAGAGGTCAACAGAGGATGAGGTGCTTGCATGACATCACCGACTCAATGGACATGAGTTTGAGCAAACTCCAGGAGATGGTGAAGGACAGGGAAGCCTGGTGTGCTGCAGTCCATGGGGTCGCAAAGAGTTGGACGGGACTCAGCAACCAAACAACAGATTAGCTATGGCAGATGGAATGTCCTAGAGAACAATGGGCTTACAAACCCAGGGATGAGGAGACAAGTCTGAGCTGGAGGCTGAGATTGGGAGTCCCCACCTACCCCGGGTGAAGCTTAGAGTTTACTGGGGAGGCAAAGGAATGGGAAGAGGGAACAGAGGAAGAACCAAGAAGAGGAGCCTCATCCTTAATGTAAATACCTTTTTTGGGTTTCTGTCCACCGCCAAAGGCCCACAGACTGGGTACCTTGTTTTCCAGAAGCTACCTCCTGCCCCGGCCAAACCTGGCTCTTGCATAGGAAGCCCCGGGGAATCTCCTCAGGGCTCCCCCAGCCCACACAACCCCTTCCCTTTGTCTTCAGTGTGAGCTTCCGAGCAAGGAATGTCCTTCTGCGCCATAGACATCCTTAGCTGCGTCGGGTTCAGGCTCCTGATCCCATTGCTAAGCTCGGCCCTGCACTGTGGAAGGACCTTAACGATAACTGAATCCAAAGCCTTTAATTTACAAAAGAGAGAAGGGATTCTCAGAGGAGAGAGGCGATCTGCCGGAAGAAAGGGGGCTGTGCGTAGTCACCTCCAGAAACTGCTTTGCCCATCAGGAAAACCCCAGGAGAGGTAGATGAATGTTTCTGAACGCTTTCAATCATCAGTTTTCATTGAGCATCTATTAGGTACCAGGCAGCGCTAGGCTCTCTGCATACGGGGAGGGATTAGGCGCGGACTCTACTGGGGATGGATAAAGACACCGAAGGGTTAAATTCCAAGAGTTCTGCGTGGGGGCGGAGGCGGGAGCGGGGAGTGTAGAGGAATCTCCCAGAGGAAAAGCCCGCTCCCCAGCTTCTCAGGCTCCGGAAACCTGGGCGAGAATAGTCTAGGAAGGGCTGCCCCGTTGGCGCGCAGCCTCCTCGGCACAGCCCCTCTGGCCCCGGGAGCGGTCGCTCTCGAATTACAACAAAAGGGGCCGGAGGCCGGGCCTGCTGCGGTGGCCGCCTTCAGGGAAGGGGGTGGGTCCGGGGAGGGATTTGCCGTCTGACGCTGGTTAAAAGTACCGGGAAAAGGGTTCAGAAGCCACTCCAGCCCACGGTTTCCTAAACTTGGGAGTTCGCTTTCTTCAACCACCGGAGAAGTCGTCGGCTCGCCCCCATCTGCTCGGGAAAGGGGCTCCGCGGCGACCGGCGCAGAGAGGAGCCACCAGTGGAGAGCCTGGCCCAGCCGAGCAGTGCGCACCCCTTCTGCCAAGTAAGCGCGCTGCCTGAGCCTCCCCCTCCCTGGGGCGGTTCGCGGGAAAGCGGAGGTCTGGGTGGGGTCTTCAGGATCCGCTCCCCACGGGCCGCCTCTCAGCAGTGCGAGGAGCTCCCGGGACCTACGAGGGGGTCACACAGAGAGAAAACTTGTTGCTCGGAGATGCGAGGACTTGCAGGCTAACGGGACCCACCCAGTCCCACCTCGCCTGAACCCGGTTAGCCCACGCAGCAGGCGCGCCCCCGGGAGCTGGCCGCTAGGTCTGTGGCTCTCCAGGGGCGCCTGCAACCAGGCAGGACAGAGCCAGTCGAGACCCGGTGCGGGCTAGTTGCCTAGGAGCGCGCAGCGTAGGGCCACGACACTGAGGGCTGCGCTGGTACCTGGAATCTGGCTTTTGAGAATGTGGAGCGCGCGGGGGACTGGGGGAGCACTGGGGCGTCCCCTGAGCTGTGGCTTTGGGTATGTGGAGCACTTTGGGTTGGGATGGGGGTGTGCGAAGGTCGGGGGCTAGGGCGCAGCCTGAGAGCCCTGGCGTCAAATGCTTGGAATTGGTTTTCTCGTCAGCCTGCCAGAAAGACTAGGCTGAGCAACAGCTGGAGTACTCGCTGAGTCCTTTAGGCAGAGATCGGACCGCTCCGCGCCCCAGGTAGCCATTCCTGGCGTGTCTAGGTACCAGGAAACACACGGAGGGTCTGGAGTGAAAAGCGCCAGCACAGACGAACCCATGGATGGTACACGCAGGATTGCCTTGGGGCTAATTCTGGTTTTATGCTGAAACTCCATTCGTCTTCAGTGCCCGCAACTTTTACGCAGGCTCTTTGGACACCTTCCTTCCCTCTACTCCCTCAACTCCCCCCAACCCCGGTCCCCCCCACCCTGCCCTCTCCCGACCCGACCCGCCAACCCCTCATCTGGAGGAATTCCTTCCTCCTAGTCATCTCTCACCCGCCCCAGGAAAGACCACCGAAACACAGCGGGGGTGGAGTGAGGGGAGACGGCTGAACACNCCCTCGACCCCCCCCAACCCCGGTCCCCCCCACCCTGCCCTCTCCCGACCCGACCCGCCAACCCCTCATCTGGAGGAATTCCTTCCTCCTAGTCATCTCTCACCCGCCCCAGGAAAGACCACCGAAACACAGCGGGGGTGGAGTGAGGGGAGACGGCTGAACACCGCCAGGGAGGGCGCTGAAATTCTCCAGGCTAGGAAGCCTCAAGTCCGCGTGAGAAGAGAGATAAGAATGAGAGTCAGAAGCACGCTCCACGTTAATTTCGTCCACTGAGATCTCGGAACTGCGGAGATCTTCAAATCCGCCCAGTGGATTCCTTTCTGTGTAAGAGAAAACAACTGAAGCTCAAGGCTACACACTGGGTTAGTGGGCGTGGAGACTTGAATCCAAAACCCCTACTCCAGGCTCCTCGCCTACTTCACGCTAGCCGGTCTGTCGCGGACCCTAAAAGACCATTTGTCACCCAGTTGTAATTCCTTGGTGGAATTACTTAGTTATTTATGGCGCATTATGTACTTAATGGTCAGGGCTGGGGCTTAGGATGGAGACGAAGTGCTCACTTCCCTGGTCAGCTGCCAGATGAACGCTGGACCCCCTGGACTCTTCCTTAGCTAAGTTGTTCCTTTCCCTCTCTCTTTTGTCCTGTTCCCCTTCCAGGTGCCTAGAATCCATCTCTGGACTAGCCGTCAAATCCATAGTAAATTGGGCTTCCCCGGTGGCTCAGCGGTAAAGAATTTTCCTGCAGTGCAGGAGTGGCAGGAGAAGTGAGTTTGATCCCTCTGTTGGGAAGATCCNCCCTCTCTCTTTTGTCCTGTTCCCCTTCCAGGTGCCTAGAATCCATCTCTGGACTAGCCGTCAAATCCATAGTAAATTGGGCTTCCCCGGTGGCTCAGCGGTAAAGAATTTTCCTGCAGTGCAGGAGTGGCAGGAGAAGTGAGTTTGATCCCTCTGTTGGGAAGATCCCCTGGAGGAGGGCATGGCAACCCACTCCAGTACTCTTGCCTGGTGAATCCCGTGGTGCATGTGTGTGCATGCGCACCAGCATTTTTCTGTCTCTGATTTTTGTATTAAAAAAAGTGATTTGGTCCAAGGCTGTTTAGTCGTTAAGTGGCAGAGTTGAATAGGAAACTTAGGGCTGAAGAGGAAGCATCCCCTTGTCGTTGCAGTCGGCTGACACCTTGTTGCATGGCAGATGGGAAGTTCTGTGGAGATGTTTTCATATGTCTCCTGTACTGCTGGCCTCTTCACCTGGCCTCTCCTGGCCTTTCTCTAAGGTCTGCCCTCTGACAGCTGTGTGACCAGTGTACAAGGGCCTTGTACATGAGACAGATGTTCTGTGCTTTGGGAGGTGACCATTAGTGAAGCTGTCTAGTATCCTAGAACATTCTACACTGTTTATTTAAAAATCATGTTTTTATTCTGAAAAAGTCCAAATATAGACAGTAACAGGGAAAAGGCCCCCATATACTTCTCACTCAGCTTCGACAGTTATCCACATTTTGCCATACTTACTTGTCTATCCCTTTCCAATTTCTATTTTACAGAAGTATTTTTTAAAGATTTATTTTTACTTATTTGGCTGTGCCAGGTCTTAGTTGCAATGTAGAAGCTCTTAATTAGGCATTCTCAAGTGGCCCTAGTGGTAAAGAACCTGCCTGCCAGTGCAGACAATGTAAAAGACATGGGTCAGTTCCTGGGTCAGGAAGATCCCCTTGTGGAGGGCATAGCAATCCACTCCAGTATTCTTGCCTGGAGAATCCCATGGACAGAGGAGCCTGGTGGGCTACAGTCCATGGGGTCACAAATAGACATGACTGAAGCAACTTAACATGCACTCCTGAATGCATAATTGAGGCATATAGGATCTAATTCCCTGACCAGGGACCGAACCCAGGCCCCCTACTTTGGAAGCATTGAGTCTTAGCCTCTGGACCACCAGGGAAGTCCATAGTGGAAGTATTTTAAAGCAAATCTCAGACATAAAATCCTTTCATCCCTATGCATTTCAGTGTGACCTCTAAAAATATTAAATAACCAAGATAGGTAAGAATAATTCTTTGGTATCATCTAATACCCAGTCCATGTTCAACTTTTCTCCTAATTTCCACCCAAATGTCTTTTTACAGTTGATCTATGTTCTGTTGATTTCTATGATTTATGTTCAAATTGTATATTATTCCTTTCAAACCACTTTTCTACCCCCTGTGTTATTTGATTCACACAACTTCCCACTAAAGAATGAGGTGGGTTTTGTTGAATTCATTTTACAGTTGAGTGAGCTGGTCAACAGATAAGCTGTCCCAATGGCACAGTTGGTAACTGGCAGAGCCAAGACCTGACCCAGAGTCCTCTTTCCTGGGCAGCGGTGGTTCTGTTTCTCTGTGCTGCTCATGGAATATCAGCTGTTCTCTAACTCATTTATCCTGGCTCTTGCTTCATCCTGGGCTTATCACTTTCTATTCACCTGGTATCAGAAATCCCAGTGTAAATGTTTAGTAACTGGCCATTTGGTGCTGGAGATAAATCAACGGCAAAGTCAGGAAGCCTGGGCTTATTTTCCAGCTTATGGGAAAGCAACTCACCTCTGGAGAACTCAGGGTGGCCCCCTCTGAATTTAAGAGCCATCATCCTTCCCCTTCTCAGGCTCCTAGTTCAGAAAGTAGGATGAGTGAAATGACTGGAGCCGCAATTCCTGGAAGAGATAAACAGCCCACGAAGAAATTTCATTGAGAGCAATTACCTCTCACTGATCATTGCCCAATTATTTTGGCCACTGGCGTCTTTAGCTGGAGATGGCTAAATGCTATGGCAACAAAGAGGCTCCCCTCTGAAGTCCTTCATTTATGGACAACTTTGTTTATTCTGCCATTGTCTGATGAGGCTAGAGGACACCAGAACTTTGTGCTTTTAGCATTTTCACTGCTTGTGTTTATTTGCTTTGGAAACGGGTAACAACAAAGTCATGTTTATATCTTATTAATGAGATTCGTGAGCTGTAATTCTCCCTCCTTGGCTGGCTGTGTGGGAAAATGGGATCTCTTATTTCTTGATGCCTAGATTTTCTGCTGTCATATTCTTTGCCCTGAAATAGACATCGAATGAATAGACCTTCCACAAAACAGCCCATTAAGGACTGAGAAACTGGTCCTATGTTATTCAACATAGGAACTCCAAAGGGACAGAGCATTACCTTTTAACCATGCTGTCTTCTGGCAGCTATGGATTCTCTTCCCTGTCAGCTAACAGACTGTCTCTGTAGGGACAGTAAGATTTCTAGGTAATTTCTTGTCAGCAGCTGCTGTAGCTTTCTTTCTTTTACAGTTTTGGGAGCTTTAGGAGGTCCAGGTTTCCTCTCCTGGGGCTGCTTGAGCTCAGGACAGTTTGCAATGACTATCGTTCATCTCCCTCTTGGAGAAGGGCATTATGATCAGTCTGCCTAGGAGTGTCACAGAGACCCATCTGGACCCCGGGGGTCCTGAGGCCTTGGATGAAGTAGCTGCAGCCTGTCCTTCTCCAGACCCAGAGAGCCAGCAGGACTAACAATCATGAGCCAGCAAAGGGAGAGCTAAGTGGAAAACCCAGAGTCACAGATCCGCAGCAATGCACTTCTTATCTTCTAAGTATCTGCCCCGTCTCAGTCGAGGTGAGTCTTCAGATCTTCTCATCCTAGTCATTTCAGCTGTCCTTTTGCAGGACATGCATGTGATGGGCAGGGAGCACAGTCCAGCCAGGTGTGCTGGCCAGTCTTCCCCTGCCACCTGTATCAGAGACATCTTTAGGTGTCAGAACCAGCCTTTCAGAACAGGTTCTTGTTCCAGGGTGATAAAGCATGATGGTGACAGTTTGGATACAGTATCTGTCTGAGATGAATGGATAAAGAAGTGGTCCATATACACAATGGACTATTACATACCCATAAAAGGAATGAAATTTTCCCCTAAGAAGGAACTTTTTACCCATAAAAGTCTGTTCTAGTGAGCTGAATGAACCTAGAACCTGTGTCGGAGAGTGAAGTAAGGCAGGAAACACACCTATGAATACACCTCTATTGCATATATTAGGGCTTCCCAAGTGGTGCTATTGATAAAGAGCCCACTTGTCAATGCTGGAGATATAAGAGACACAGATTCGATCCCTGGGTTGGGAAGATCCCCTGGAGAAGGTAATGGCAATGCATTCCATTATTCTGACCTGGAGTATCCCATGGACAGAGGAGCCTGGTGGGCTAGAGTCCGTAGGGTCACAAAGAGTTGGACATGACTAAAGCAACTTGGCACTCATTCTTTGTATATTAATACATCAACATACCAGAGGTTCCTTGCAGAGGCCCCAGACTCCAGCTGTAGCCACCACATAGATTTATGTGAAAAAAATAACATGAATGAAGTCTGTTTAACAACAAAAAAAAGTCTATCCAGAGTTTTTTAAATTATCGCTTTTCTTGACCAAAACAATATACCCAGATAAGTGTGTACAGCAAATGAGGGTACAGAGTGAGAATGAACTCAGCAGAGGTGAGGATGTAATTAGGATCACAGTTAATAAATTCTCCTTGCCCAAGGCTTTTGGATCCATTCACTTGAAATACCTTTAATATTATATTATAATGGCTTCCCTGGTGACTCAATTAATAAAGAATACGCCTGCAATGCAGGAGACCTGGATTCAATCCCCAGGTTGGGAAAATCCTCTGATGAAGGAAATGGCAACCCACTCAAGTACTCTTGCCTGGGAAATCCCATGGACAGAGGAAACTGGTGGGCTTTGGAGTGGAAACCATGGAGTCCATGGAGTGGAAAAGAGTCGGACATGACTTAGCAACTAAACCACCATTACATTATAATATCATACACGAGTGATGATACATTTTCTTTTTAGTTTTTTCCTGTTGGAATCTGTCAGACAAGCAGACACAGCTGGCCTGGGGCTGTCCCACACCAGTGGTTCCCAGATGTCTTCCTTGATGCATTGCCAACACAATGCTGAGAGCATCTTCTGAGAAAATACTGCTGCTTTCCTATAAAGCTTGTGCTTTTTGAGACGGAGAAGGCAATGGCACCCCATTCCAGTACTCTTGCCTGGAGAATCCCATGTAGGGAGGTGCCTGGTAGGCTGCAGTCCATGGGGTCGCTAAGAGTTGGACACGACTGGGCAACTTCACTTTCACTTTTCACTTTCCTCCATTGGAGAAGGAAATGGCAACCCACTCCAGTGTTCTTGCCTGGAGAATCTGAGGGACGGGGGAGCCTGGTGGGCTGCCATCTATGGGGTCACACAGAGTCAGACACGACTGAAGCGACTTAGCAGCAGCAGCAGCTTTATGAGAAGAAAACTTCTGTTGATGACTTGCACACAGCTCGCTTTTGCTCAGACAGTTTCTTTATACTGTCTTCTTGAACTTGGATCCATGAACTTACCCCATCCCCAGCCCTGTCCCTGGACATGCATGTCCTGGGATAAACACAGCACAGCTTTCCAGATTCCTGCATGACTCACGACCTAGTGAGAAAGATGTTTCTCTAAATACAAAGCTCTTCTGAAACAAACACAAATATAAATTTGAGTAAAGTACCTTTTAAAAGTACCTCTTCCAGAAGAATAGCGAATGTAAGTGAAATGGCACCAAGCCTAAGTATACAAATAGATGAGCATTCGTTTTATTTTTATTCTGGTAAAATATACATAAAACTCCCCATTGTAACCATTTTTAAGTGTACCGTTCAGTGATATTGCATACATTCACACTGTTGTACAACCATCACCACCATCTGTTCCAGAATTTTTTTCATCTTCCAAAAAGAAAGTCTGTGTGCATTAAACACCAACTCCCCCCTTCTCTAATCACCCTGGCAAGCACCATCCTACTTTCTGTCTCTATGATTTTAATTACTCTTTGTTGTTGTTTGCTAAGTCGTGTCCAACTCTTTGCGACTCCGTGGACTGCAGCATGCCAGGCTCCTCTGTCCTTCACTATCTCTTGGAGATTGTGCAAACTCATGTCCATTGGATTAATTAATTAATTACTCTAAATACCTCATATAAATGGAATCATACACTATTTGTCTTTTTGTAACTCGCTTATTTCACTTAACACAGCTATGGTCCCCAACCTTTTTGGCACGAGGGGCCAGTTTCACGGAAGACCATTTTTCCCATGGTCCAGTGGAGGGGAGGGATGGTTTGGGGATGACTCAAGCACATTACACTAAGCACATTACATTTGTTGNACACTATTTGTCTTTTTGTGACTCGCTTATTTCACTTAACACAGCTATGGTCCCCAACCTTTTTGGCACGAGGGGCCAGTTTCACGGAAGACCATTTTTCCCATGGTCCAGTGGAGGGGAGGGATGGTTTGGGGATGACTCAAGCACATTACACTAAGCACATTACATTTGTTGGGCAATTTATTTCATTATTATTATCTTGTGATACATAATGAAATAATTATACAACTCACCATAATGTGGAATCAGTGGGAGCTCTGAGCTAGGTTTCCTGCAACTGGATGGTCCTCTCTGGGGGTGATGGGAGACGGTGGCAACCACTCCCTAGCAGCGCTAGCCTCACCACTTCAGCTCCACCTCAGATCATCAGACATTAGATTCTCATAAGGAGCATTTGGCCTAGATCCCTCACATGCTCAGCTCACAGTAGGATGCAGGCGTCTATGAGAATCTGACAGGAGGCAGAGCTCAAGTGGTAACGTGAGCAATGGCGAGTGACTGCAAATACGGATGAAGCCTTGCTTGCTCCCCCACTGCTCAACTCCTGCTCTGTGGCTGGGAGAGCAGGGGTGAGGGGGTTGGGATGGTGGACCCCTTACTTAACATATTGTCTTCAACTTTTGTCTGTGTTGTAACATGTGCCTGAATTTCCTTCCTTGTTAAGACTGAATGAAATTCCATTGTGTGTATATGCTATATTGGGTTTATCCATTCACTTGTCCACTGGGATGGCTTCCACTTCTGGTTATTGGGAATACGCTGCTATAGGGGTTTCCCAGGTGTACTAGTGGTAAAGAACCCGCCTGCCAACGGAGGAGACGTAAGAGATGTGGGTTCGATCCCTGGGTCAGGAAGATCCCCTGGAGGAAGGCATGGCAACCCACTCCAGTATTCTTGCCTGGAGGATCCCATGGACAGAGAAGCCTGGTAGGCTGCAGTCCACGGGGATGCCAAAAATTAGACCCAACTGAAGCAATACATGCATGCATGCTAATACATGCATGCTGCTATGAATGCAGGTGTACAAACACCTGTCCTGAATGAATTTTACAAGATGAACATACCCTTGTAATGACCACCTAGATCAAGAATAGGACATTACCCAGAGTGTATGGATTTAAAGATAAAGTGGGAGAAATCAATACATTTCATGTCTGTGTGTCGCTGCTTCCACTGCACCTCATTTTGTCTACCATGAGACTGTTAAGAAGAGATGTTTGAAAACACAGTTTATAATCTGAGAGGCAGCAAGATTAGTTGTGAGATTTAAGCAACTTCTTTCCTTTAAATGTCTGCAGAAGATGATACAACATATTTGGGGTTTGCAGTTACCGCTGTATTAGGGCATCACCAGTAAACATCATTCTTCCAGGCTCTCGCTGGGCCAAGGGGGTTTGCATTCACCTGGAAAACTCCTGGGGCTTCCCTAGTGGCTCAGACAGTAAAGAGTCTGCCTGCAATGCAAGAGACCTGGGTTCGATCCCTGGGGTGGGAAGATCCCTTAAAGAAAGGAATGGCAACACTCCAGTATTCTTTTGGGGCTTCTCTGGTGGCTCACACAGTAAAGAATCTGCCTGCAATGTGGCAGTGTGCTGTGGTTAGTCACTCAGTCCGACTCTTGTCGACCCCATGGGACTGTGGCCCACCATGCTCCTCTGTCCATGGGATTCTCCAGGCAAAGAATACTGGAATGGGTTGCCAGTTCCTTCTCCAGCAATGTGTGGCAGACCCAGGTTCAATTTCTGGGTCGGGATGATCCCCTGGAGAAGGAACTGGCAACACACTCCAGTACTCCTGCTTGGAGAATCCCATGGACAGAGGAACTTGTGGGCTACAGTCCATGGGATCACAAAGAGTTGGACATGACTGAGAACTCCTGCTTTTTTATCACCTTCTGTTAGACCATGAGTTGTAAGCCTTGAGTGAAAAATTCTCAAGGGAAGAATTTCTGCCTTCCTTCCTCCTTCCATTCCCACCTGGTCCCCTCGTGATTTCTTTCTGTATTTTCGGCTGTGCTAGATCTTCACTGCAGTGCACAGGCTTCTCTAGTTGTGGCACTCAAGCTTTGTTGCCCCAAGGACATGGGATCTTAGTTCCTTGACCAGGGATTGAATCCTCATCCCCTGTGTTGGAAAACAGATTCTTTACCCCTGGACCACCAGGGAAGTCTGTGGTCCCCTCTGTTATTAACTAAAATGATTTATGAGTGACATCCTAGTTGCCAGAGACTCTGCCAGTCTCTGTAAGAGACAAATATGAGTAAGACATGATATTTGACATGTGCATTTAAAAATGAGTCATCCGTCAAGAATGATATTCTGAATCCTGGCAGCCGACTCCGTGGTGCCCACCTGATGCCAACAGCAGCCTCACAGCAGAGCCAGAGAATGTGTGGAGTTTGGGCTTGTTGCGTCTCACAAAGAGGGTAAGATTACCTGTCAGGTGATCTGGAACTGCTCTAGTATGCCTGTAACCAAATTGTAAGAATAATTTAAAAAAGCAAACTTTTGAGCTGCCTTGAATTCAGATGCACTATCTGAGAGCACTCTGCTAACCTTGAGGTTTAGGGACCATTTTAATGATTTAAAAAGAAAAAAAAATTGGACATCAGTGAACCCTATAAGGTCTCTAATCCTTTCCAGTGGCACTGTTAATATTCTCAAGTTGATGTTCTCCAGGCTCTCAAAGCCACACCCACCTCCCCACCCCACTATCAACCCCTATATAATCTGTCACCCCATCATCATAATGTTGCATCATGATGGTACCCTGTGCGTGCATACTAAGTCACTTCAGTTGTGTCTGACTCTGTGACCCTACGGACTGTAACCTGCCAGGCTCCTCTGTCCATGGGATTCTTTGGCAAGAATGTTCGAGTGGGTTGCCATGCTCTCCTCTAGGGGACCTTCCGCACCCAGGGATCGAATCCTCATCTGTTAGGTCTCCTGCATTGGCAGGGGGGCTCTTTACCACTAGCTCTACCTGGGAAACCCCTAGCTTCTTCTTTGCCTGGAGAGTTGCTAGTTTCCCAGCTGGCCTCCTTTCCCTTGCTCTTAACCCATGGGAAGTCATGCTTTATGCAGTAGGCACAGTGATCTTTCTAGAGCAGAGGTGGGTAAACTTTTTCTCTAAGAGTCAGATACCAAATTTTTCAGACTTAACAGGTCCATTCGATCTTTGTCACAATTGGTCAACTTGGCTGTTTTCTTGGGAAAGCAGCCATATAAACACGAAATGAGAGCATGGCTGTGTTCCAAGACTTTTATTTCCAAAAACGTCACAGATTTGGCCCACAGACTATTGTTTGCTGACTCTGCTTTTAATCACAGATCCACCCTCCCTCACCCTCCTGCTTACATTTTGTTGGCTTCTGATCCCCAAAAGGAAAACTCAACTTGTTGGTATGACATTCAAGTTTCCTCATGGTCCTCTGCTTGCTTCTTCAAGCTCACCTCTTCTACATCCCCTCACCCTACCTGCTATCCCAGCCCTTCCACTTTTCATCTTGCAATTCTGAACCCCACGCGGCTCTCAAAACCCCCTGTGTTATTTCACACCTGCCTGGAATGATCTCCCTTCCCCACCATCAACCTGTCAAAAACTCCCTCTTCCCTTCAAAACCTGCCTGGATGTCAACTGTTGAAATCTTTGCCTGTTCCTCATCTCCAACTGTAATCACTGTCTTTTCAGTTCTATTTCTGTGCTTGCTTCTCTAAATATACTATGAACTCCTTGAAAGCAGAACCCACATCAAGATTCATCTTTGGATCTCAGTGTCTAATACAGTGCCTGCCAGGTAACAGATGCTTAGTAAATAGATATTACTAGACGGAAATGGCAGTTAAGTAGATTCTTTTTTAAAGAGTTTAATTGAGATGCAATTCACATGCTATAAAGTTCACCCATCTAAAGTGTTCAAGTCAATGGAGCTTGGCATATTCACAAATACATGCATCACAAAGAGAAAACTGTATGTATTAGCCATCTCCTGTTCCTTCCATCCCCTTACATCCACCCTTGAATAGCCACTGACCTATTTGATGTCTCTTTATTACCAATTCTGGATATTTCATATAATATGTGGAATTGTCTAGCTTCTTTTAGCTCATATGATGTTTTGAAGTTTCATTCATGTAATGGCATGTATCCACACTTCGTTCCTTTTTCTGACCCAATAATAATATTCCACTGTGAGGATACACCCTTATTTTGTTTATCCATTTACTGTTGATGGACGTTTGGGTTGTTTCTACCTTTTGATGATAATGAACAGCACTGTTTTAAATATTTGTGTGCAAATTTCTGTGTTAACATCTGTTTTCAATCCTCTTGGGTATATAAGTAGGAGTGGAATTGCTGGGACATATGGTAATAGTTCGTTAAACTTTCTGAGGAATTGTCAATCTATTTTCCACAGTGGCTGCACCATTTTATATCCGTACAGCAACGAGACTGCCGGTCTCTCCACATCTTCACCAACACCTACTTTTCTCCACTTAAAAAAAATTATAGCCATCCTAGTGGGTGTGAAGTGGTACTTCATTGTGGTTTTCATTTGCATTTCCCTAATGACTAATGATATTGATCATCTTTCCATGTGCTTGTTAGTTATTTGTATGTCTCTTCAGGGACATGCCTAGTCAAGTCCTGGGTCCATTTTTAAATCAGGTTGCTTGTCTTTTTGTTGTTGAATTTTAGGAGTTTATATATCTTGGATACTAGATCTTTCTCAGATACATGATTTACAGATATTTTGTCCTATTTGTGGATTGTCTTTTCACTTTGTTGATATTTCTTTTTCTCAATTCATATCACATTTATTCAGTATTTATTCTGTGCTGGACACAGAGGACCTGGGGANAGTTTATATATCTTGGATACTAGATCTTTCTCAGATACATGATTTACAGATATTTTGTCCTATTTGTGGATTGTCTTTTCACTTTGTTGATATTTCTTTTTCTCAATTCATATCACATTTATTCAGTATTTATTCTGTGCTGGACACAGAGGACCTGGGGATGTATCTACCCTCCAAGGGGTTCACAGTCTTAGGAGGGAAACAGATAATCAATTAGTACACCCTTTTTTTCTGGCCTTCCCAGGTGTCGCTTGTGGTAAAGAACCTGCCTGTCAATGCAGGGGAAATAAAAGATGTAGGTTCGATCCCTGGCTTGGGAAGATCCCCTGGAGGAGGGCACAGCAAACCAGTACAGTATTCTTGTCTGGAGAATCCCATGCACAGAGGAGACTAGAGGGCTATGGTCCATAGGGTTGCAAAGATATGTGACTCAGCACACACGCACACCCTTTTTTCTACCCCCATTGCTGCTGCTCTGGTTCATGAAGCATCATGATAGTGTCTTTTTAAAAAAATATTATTGATTTATTTATGGCTGCGCTGGGTCTTTGTTGTGGCATACAGACTCCTCTGTGCTGCGTGTGGGCTTCTTCCAGTTGCGTCGAGTGTGGCTTCTCTAGTTGTAATGCACAGGCTTCTCACTGCAGCGGCTTCTCTTGTTGCGGAGCACAGGGTGCATGGGCTTCAACAGCTGTGGCACAGGGGCGTAGTTGCCCCACGGCCTATGGAATCTCAGTTCCCAGACCAGGGACTGGCAGCTAAACTCTTAACTGGACCACCAGGAAAGTCCCCTTGATAGTGTCTTTTGATGAAATTGATCAGTTCTAAAAGTAGCTGAGAAAGTCAGCCTCCCTCAGGAGGAGCAAGAACTTGTAGCTCTCTGTGTGAATACTCTGTGGATGTCAGTTTCTTGACACAGTGCCAGCTGGCGCTGTGAGCTGAGCCTGGCCGGTTTTGGTGAGGTGGCAGTTGGTACCTGCTGCTATTATTCACTGGACTTCTGGAAGGGAGCCAGTGTTTCTATGGACAGGAGGATCCCAGATCATGGGCTCTTGACAAACTTGAGGACAGCACTCCTGCGCCCTCCCCTGAGCCACCAGACATTTCTAGACAGGCCAAACATGTGGCCCTAGCCTCTATACCAGCAGTTCCTTCCTTCCCTGGGCCCTGGGGTCTATTTCTCATCTAAGGGACTCAGGCGTGATGAAGTGACTGTTGGATCAGGTTGCATTGCTTGGAAGGGAGCTTAATCTGGAAGCTTCTGGAGACACGGAAGGTGTCTAAAGCCACAGTTGAGTCCTGCTGTGACTGTCTCTCCCTGAAGCATGCATGTGTGAGGCATGCGTGTGAAGCTACTTAGCTTCACTTGTATCCACCTCTGTGCGACCCCATGGACTGTGGCCTGCCAGGCTTCTCTGTCCATGGGCTTCTCCAAGCAAGAATACTGGAGTGGGTGGCGATGTCCTCCTCCAGGGGACCTTCCCCACCCAGGGATCGAACCTGCGTCTCTTATGTCTTCTGCATTGGCAGGCAGGTTCTTTAATACTAGCGCCATCTGGGAAGCCCCCCAGGGTATGGGCTAAACAGACAGGGCTTGAGGAGTATGTCACTTAGGACCTGAGCTCCTTAGCTGTTTTACGTTATTTATTTTTGACTGCACTGAGTCTTCGTTGGTGTGTGAGGGCCTTCTCTAGTGGCAAGTGGGGGCTACTCCAGTTCTGGTGTGCGGGCTTCTCCTTGCAGTGGCTTCTCTTGTTGCAGAGCTTGGCTCTAGGGCACTAGGGCCCAGCAGTTGTGGCTCATGGCCCTTCTTGCTCTGCAGCATGTCCGAATCTTCCCGGAGCAAGGATCGAACTCGAATCCCCTGCATTAGCAGGTAGATTCTTAACCACCGGACCACCAGAGAAGTCCCTCCTTAGCCATTTTGAGAGTCTGTCTCTTAGAAAAACTAGTTTGAGGACTTCCCTGGTGGTCCAGTGGATAGAATTCTGGGCTTCTTCTGCTGGGGGCCTGGGTTCCATCCTTGGTTGGGGAACTAAAATCCCACAAGCTGTTCCGTGTGGCCAAAAAAAAAAAAAAGATTTAAAGAAAAAACTGGTATGTAGACTCCCTCCATGCCAGGTCTCCCCCTACTCACCTACCCATCACACCAGTGGGCTCCTCTTACTCCCAGCTGTCCGAGCCCCTCTCTACTATAGTGTCTGGGCCCAGACCAGTTCTCCAGAGATTTGCATGCAGTCACCCATCCCCCACTACACTTCCTCCCCTGGAAAAAAAGACTTATTTGCAGTGATGGGATTACTTGCCAAATTTGCACCCTCTCCTGGCCTGACCTCTGTTCTCTCTTGCCTACCCCTTATGGATCTTAATACCTCCTTCAAAGTGGCACGGAACTTCAGACCACTTTGGCTACTTGACTGTTAGCTCTGAGAAAAGGTGTCTGAGAGTGTGTCTGTGTTGGAAGTCAGGGGGAGGTGGGAAGATGGTTAAAATCTATTACCCAAGTGCTGTGTTAAGAGTGTTCTGAGGGTGGGAATTCCCTGGTCTGGGTTCGATCCCTGGTTGGGGAACTAACAGCCTGTAAGCCCAAGCCTCATGGTGTGACCAAAAGCAGAAATAGAAAAAAGAGTGGTTGATGGGTGAACTGACAGCCCTCCTAGAATTTCTCTAGGTTGTCGCTGATTTTGTAACTGTAATAGTGACCACTCATTTAGCACTGTCTCTGAGCCAGTCACTGACTGTCCTGGGCACTTGATGCTTCTTATGGAACCCACTGAAACCCTGAGACCCTTCTGTATTTGCAGAAGCCAGATGTGAATCTGGGATCACTCTCAGGTGCCAGCACCATGCTCTTTGCATCACTGTATGTTACACAGTGGGCTTCCCAGGTGGTGCTAGTGGTAAAGAACCCACCTGCCAATGCAGGAAACACCAGAAATGTGGGTTTGACCCCTGGGTTGGGAAGATCCCCTGGAGAAGGAAATGGCAACTCCCTCCAGTATTCTTGCCTGGAGAATCCCATGGACAGTTGAGCCTGGCGGGCTACAGTCCATGGGGTCTCAAAGAGTAGGACATGACTGAACACACATGGAAAAAAAAAAATTATCCTGTAGTCAAATGGCAACCCACTCCAGTATTCTTGCCTAGAGAATCCTGTGGACAGAGGAGACTGATGAGCTGCTGTGCATAGGGTCGCACAGAGTCGGACATGACTGAAACAACTTAGCATGCTTGCATGCATTGGAGGAGAAAATGGCAACCCACTCCAGTATTCTTGCCTGGAGAATCCCAGGGATGGAGGAGCCTGGTGGGCTGCCATCTATGGGGTTGCACAGAGTCGGACACCACTGAAGTGACGTAGCAGCAGCAGCAGTCAAATCATATCTCCATTTTTTTAGGGGCTGATGGGGATGGCTAACTTGAACTTGATGGTCATCCCCGCCTTACCCCGCTTCATCTGCCTTCAAGCAGCAGCACTGACTTTGGATCTCCTCTGCCCCTTTGTAGGGGGAGGGAAACAATGGAAACAGTGACAGACTTTATTTTCTTGGGCTCAAAAATCACTGCAGATGGTGACTGCAGCCATGAAATTAAAAGATGCTTGCTCCTTCTAAGTAAAGCTATGACAGACCTAGACAGCATATTGAAAAGCAGAGACATTACTTTGCCAGCAAAGGTCCATCTAGTCAAAGCTATGGTGTTTTCCAGGAGTCATGTATGGATGTGAGTTGAACCATAGAGAAGACTGAGTGCCAAAGAATTGATGCTTTTGAACTGTGGTGTTGGAAAAGACTCTTGAGAGTCCCTTGGACTGCAAGGAGATCAAACCAGTCAATATTAAAGGAAATCAGTCCTGAATATTCATTAGAAGGACGGATGCTGAAGCTGAAGACCTGATACTTTGGCCACCTGATGGGAAGAACCAACTCATTATAAAAGACCCTGATGACGGGACAGATTGAAGGCAGGAGGAGAAGGGGAGGACAGAGGACGAGTGTTTGAATGGCATCACCAACTCAATGGACAAATTTGAGCAAACTCCAGGAGATGGTAAAAGACAGGGAAGTCTGACATGCTGCAGTCCATGGGGTCACAGAGAGTCAGACCCAACTGAGTGACTGAACAACAACAACTGCCCCTTCTTTATGAGCTACAATCTGTAGAGATAAGATGTGTCTCTTAGGGCTTCCCTGGTAGTCCAGTGGTTAAGAATCTGCCTGCCAATGCAGGGGACATGGGTTTGATCCCTGGTCCAGGAAGATCCCACATACCTCAGGGCAACTAAGCCTGTATGCCAAAACTGCTGCTGCTGCTGCTGCTAAGTCGCTTCAGTCGTGTCCGACTCTGTGCAACTCCATAGACGGCAGCCCACCAGGCTTCCCCGTCCCTGGGATTCTCCAGGCAAGAACACTGGAGTGGATTGCCATTTCCTTCTCCAGTGAGTGAAAGTGAAGTCGCTTGGTCGTGTCTGACTCTTCGCGACCCCATGGACTGTAGCCTACCAGGCTCCTCCATCCATGGGATTCTCCAGGCAAGAGTACTGGAGTGGGGTGCCATTGCCTTCTCCAGAATTACTGAACCAGTACTCTAGAGCCTGTGCTCTGCAACAAGAGAAGCCACTGCAAGGAAAAGCCCGCTTGCTACAACTAAAGAAAGCCAGCCATGAAGACCCAGCACAGCCAAAAATAAATAAATTAATTAAAAGATGAGTCTCTTACAGACATTATATATTTGGCTTTCCTTTTCTGATTCCATCTGACAGTCTCCAGTGGTTCATTTTAAAGTGTTTGAAATTGTACCTTCATCCTCCCAAGGAAACAGCCTGGTCAGAATGAGATTCCACCCAGGGCCGGAGATGGACTGTGGGGCAGCCCAATCGGTCACAACAAATTATGCTGGACAAAGGCCTCTTTCTGGAAGCGGACAGAAATTCAGCTCTGGATGCCTACCTTCTGGCCATTTCACTGGGCCCTGAACATTCCCACCTTGTGGCCAGAAATACAGGATGGAGGTGGACTCTTTAGCCAGGGGCCAGATGGACCAGCCCTGACCAAGCCTGGTGTCAGAGTCTGCATTCTTGTCTGAGGTGGTTCAAAAGGGTCCCCTTGTCCCCGCCCGCTTCCCTCATTCTCTGATCGCTCTCTGTCCACCCAAGACAGCCCTCCTCCATAGAGGAATGTGTTCCGTTTGGGGCCAGGAGCAGCAGGCGACCACAGCTGGGGTAGCCTCTCCGGTGCGCTCTGGGCCATGAAAGAGGACCATTCATCACTTCTGCTGCTAGAGCAGGAATCCCCTGGTGGGTGTCAGGGGGAGGGTCTGATGGAGGAGACAGTCCTCACCCCACCTCTGACCCCAGATCTGAGTGCCGACGTCTGGCAGAGACATCAAGCAGAGAATTATGTCTGAGTGAAAAAAACCAGCTGAGCTCCTTGCTCTGTTGTTCAGAGATGCTAAGCAAGTGGGCTTTGCATCAAGGGCCACTGCTCCCGACTGGGGAGCCCCATGCTAGCTGATGCAGTGCTTCCCAATGGGGACAGTGGGCCCATTCCTGGGGGCCCGGAACACAAGATGCAGAGCAAGGGCTGGGAGCAAGGAGTCATTTACCTACCGTGGCCCTCAGAGAAGGTGAGCCAATCACGCAAAGCTGGAGCCCAAGGGAGGCCGATTGCAGAAGGTTCTGGCCCCAGATGGTCATGTTGGTAGTTAGAAGGAGTGAAGAAGATCAGTTTGTTAAGAACAGTCCTTTTTTTTTTTTTTTTTTTTTGCTAAATGCACTATCCACAAATAGTGTATAACGATGTTTTCTTGCTTGGCCACACTGTGCAGAGTGTGGGATCTTAGTTCCCTGACCAGGGATGGAACCCACGCCCCGTGCAGGGGAACCTCAGAGTCTTAACCACTGGACAGTTGGGGAAATCCCACAAATAGTGTAGAATTTTTACAGTGTGTTTCCCTTCCTTATCTATGCATATCTTTGTTTTGTTGTTTAGTCACTAAATCTGCGACCCCATGGACTGTAGTCCACCAGGCTCCTCTGTCCATGGGACTCTCTAGTCAAGAATACTGGAGTGGGTTGTCATTTCCTACTCCAGGGAATCTTGCTAACCCAGGGATCAAACTCACATCTCCTTCATTGGCAGGTGGACTCTTTACTGCTGTACACCAGGGAAGGCCCACATGTCTTTGTTATAGACTAGGAAATAGTTGGTTAAATTGGATATCTTTTGACACTCAGGTGTCAGTGGTAAGAGGCTGAGGTCTGTTGTATTATTTAAGATTGCATTGGGGAAGTCCAAAGTGACTCAACTTTTCAGAATATACTGTTGCTGCAGCAAGTTCTACAATATAGAATGCCTTCCCTCACGTACATGATGATGTCATTCAGATGGGATTGCTTTTAGGGGAAGAGAAACAAATATTTGAGTAGTCCCAAGGAAATTTTGAGACTCAGAGGTTTTTTTTTTGGAGTATGCCTTTGATGTTCCTTTCTAAGTGGAAAAATTCAGCTATGAGAAGAACAGCCTAAGAAAAGGACCCTGGAAATTCCAGCTTTACATCTCCTTTTCCTCTTGAAGCCCCTTTGGGTCCAAATTAAGTATAGGACTTTCAAATAGTCATCCATTATCAGTACAGTGCCATGCCTGGAATCATAGAAATCAGTGTTTCTAGACTTTCGGTTGCCAAAGGAGGGGGATATGGAGGAGTGATGAAGTAGGAGTTTGAGGTCAACTGATACAAACTGTTACGTATAGAACAGATAAACAAGAAAGTCCTACTGTACCGCTCACGGAACTATGTTCAGTATCTGGGATAAACCATAATGGAAAAGAATATTTAAAAGAATGTGTATATAACTGAGTCACTTTTCTGTACAGCAGAAGTTAACACACCATTGTAAATTCACTAAGCTTCAATAAAATATAAAAATCAGCGTTTCTAGAATGTACTGGAAAGTTCCAGGTGTGATATATGTTTTGGACTCCAACAGACGATGTGAATCAATTGAAGGAGCACTGTTCACAGTGAACTGAGGAATCTCAGCAAGATCCAGGCTTTGAACTTTTTTCTCTCCCTCTGACCACATCCTGAGCCCCAACTCCCAGCAAGACCAGGAAGCATTGGTTGACTTCAGGCCTGTTTGACAGTCTTATTTGTAAGCATTGAAGACTCCTTGGAGCCCACCATTCCTGTGGAATTTGGCACAATTTAGCATCTACGTAGTTTACACAGCACATGTGAACACACTTTTTGTTTTGGTACCTAAGCTTTTCTCTAATATTGTGTATTCTTTGGAAAAATGTCTGTCTCTAGTTTTCAAGTATTTTCTTGCAAGAGCTGAATCCAGGAGGAACTACCTAAGCTCATCCTTGAGGGTTCCTAAATATTAATAACACTTGGGGAAATCTGAAGCACAAAATTAAATACAACCAGCTACATTATANTTTGAACCCAGCTCAGTCTACGCCATTGGGCTGTGCTGCTTAGCAGCCATATGGAGGTGGTGTTTTGCACAGCCCGTTCTCCACCGAGGATGAATGTGCAGGTGGCTGCATGTAGGGGGTGCTCTAGGCTCTTGGGGAAGGTGAGCTGATTCCAGCTGATGTTGATCAGGAATGTCTGGGATTTAAAGTCCTGGGTCTGTCAAGGAATTCTTTCTGCATCTCTCCCAGACACCCCCTGGGGGCTACAGGGCTTCTTGTCTGCAATGCTTCAAGTATCAACTATGTGAACTTGTATCCTTAAATGGATTGCATTGAATGGAAGAATGTCNGGGTGCTCTAGGCTCTTGGGGAAGGTGAGCTGATTCCAGCTGATGTTGATCAGGAATGTCTGGGATTTAAAGTCCTGGGTCTGTCAAGGAATTCTTTCTGCATCTCTCCCAGACACCCCCTGGGGGCTACAGGGCTTCTTGTCTGCAATGCTTAAAGTATCAACTATGTGAACTTGTATCCTTAAATGGATTGCATTGAATGGAAGAATGTCCTCAACTGCTTAGCCAACAACCCAGGGAGAGATAACTTACTACTTTCTGATAAGGCACGGTCACAGTCAGTTTCTTGCTGGCTCTTATTCATCTTAGTCAAATACTGAGGTCCTTGGGCATCTTGCCTTTAAAAAATTTTATGATTTATTTTTATTTTTGGTTGTCCTGTGTCTTCGTTGCTTTGCGAAGGCTGTGTCTACTTGCGGTGAGTGGGGGCTTCTCTTCCCTGTGGTACGCAGGCTTCTTTGAGGTGGCTTCTCTTGTTGCGGAGCACAGGCTCAGTAGTTGTGGCTCATGGGTTCTGGAGCGCTGGCTCAGTAGTTGTGGTGCTGGGGCTTAGTTGCCCTGTGGCAAGTGATATTTTCTGGGACCGTGTCCCCTGCATTGGCAGGTGGATTCTTATCCACTGTACCACCAGGGGATCCCAGGCATCTTGCCCTGACCCCCTGACGATGACCACCTCCTGAGCCAAACTGTGTGAAGAATTAATCCCTCTGCTGCAGTAGTTCTGGATTTTACTCAGATGAGGTTTTAACAGGAGACTCTGCAAAGTGGATCTTCCTCTTGTGAAATTTTCCTCTGCATACCTGGAGAGGGTTGGTGAAACCTGGGCCTTGTTTGGTACATGTGAATCAGCTACAGAAATGTTCTGCTCACCCAGTTGGCTTGCGTTCAGGGTAGAAGCTATTCCTAGAGTTTCTGTTATGGATGGTGATGCAACCTCACTGGCGTGGACTCTTGGGCTGTTGATGACCTCGGAGGTGTTCATAGGTGAAGCTGAGAATAGACTTTTCTATTGTCTAAAAGCTCTCTGAAGTGTGGTATCAGGTACATTTCCATGCAGCTTTTTTATTTCTTTAGTGAAATCAAAATTTCTGACTGAGGACTGATAGAACAGGTGTGAAGAGAGGAAGTGTGACTTCCATCAGTCCAAATGTCTGCAAATGTCCAAAAGGACCAGACCCCCCCTCCAAAGGTCAAGCACATTTGCCTCTCAACACCGTCTCAGATACTGTCCTGCTAAAAGATGGAGCCTCTTCAATTGCTCCGAAAGCCTCCCTTCTGCCCCACTGTGGCCAGTGTCTATTTGGAAATGGCCTCAGGAGAGTGGAGTGAGCTGGGGCTGCCTGGTACTCTTGCAGGAGGAGGAGACGCCCAGACCCCGTAGCCTCTGAGCACAGCTGTGAGCGTTGTTGGAAGGGAGCAGAGAGGGCAGAAGTCTTCTCAGAGGAAGTGGGACTTGAGGAAGCCCTGCTCCCTGAGGGTCGGCCTGTCGTTCTCCCCTCCGAGCAGCAGCAGCAGTGCTCACTGCCTCCTGCATTCATGGGCCCTTAGGGCCTCAGTGTCCAGCACAGCTTTATGGGCTCATCCTTTTGGGGCCAAACCGGTGTGTCTCAAGATGGTTCATCTCCCTGAAAATCATCTGTGTTGGGTTGGGGTGGGATCATGCCTCACTCTGCCTCTTCTATCCAACTTTGTAATCCATGACTCTCAACTAGACACGAGCCCTGACTATATGCTGGGATAAGATGTTATGAGCCTAGGGGATCTTCACTTCCCATAAATTACCCCAGTGTCTGTCTACCCCCTTTCCCACACAAAGTGCATTTCAGAGGCACCCACGTCAGCAGATTTGAAGGGCATGGGGAAGATCCACCTACTGATGAATAACCCTATTGCCCTTATTTCCAACATTACACAATATGAAAAATATAGCTATTAAAATTCATAGGGACTTCCCTAGCAGTCCAGTGGCTAAGACTTGTGCTTCCAATGTGGTGGGTGTGGGTCAGTCCCTGGTTGGGGAGCTAAAATCCACATGCCACATAGTGGGGCCAAAAATCAAACAAACAAAAAACAGAGAGAGAGAAAACCCGTAAAATTCATGTCTAGGAGTTCCTTATTAAAACATAAAAGTTCCCTATTCATAGAAAAGTCACTAATTCATTCCTTAATGTGTTAAGTGTCTTAATTCAATAAATTCATAAGGAATGGATTTATCAATTTGCTTTCCTATGCAGTTAGGTCAAAAGGATAAGGCAATTTTGATAAGGCATGATGATTTAAATAGAAATTTATATTTATTCATTCAATTAATATTTGAGTGCCTACTGAGTACAAGGCTCAGGGATTCAAAGATGGCAGGCAGGAAGGAAGAAACTGCATGTAAATGAAGCTATGCTCTGTGCTAGGGATTTCCACATGTTATCTCATTTAATCATCACACACACCTGAAAGGAAGGCTGTTTCCACGATCAAAAGAGGAAATCAAGGCTCCAAAAGTACCCCCAAATCTGTAGAGCCTGGAAGTGGTAAAGTCAGAATTCAGACCCTTATGTTCTGATTTCAAGATGCTCAACATCCTCTTCCCTGGGAACCAATGGTGCCAACAAATACCAGAAGGAAGGGTTGCTGAGAGGTAAGAGGACCCATACAATGGAAGATGCGAGAGTCAAGAACCCCCTCCATTCACTTCACTTTAAAAAAAATATTTATTTATTCAGCTGCTGTTGGGTTTTAGTGGCAATTCAGGAGACCTTTACTGGGGTACCCAGCCTTCTGTCTAGTTGTGGGTCAGGGGCTCAGTAGTAGAGGTGGGTGATCTTAGCTGCCTCCAGGGCATGTGGGATCTTAGTTCCCAGATCAGGGATGGAACCCCACCCTCCTCTCCTGAATTGGAAGATGGATTCTTAACCACTGGACCACGAAGGACGTCTTCACTTCACTTTCATTAGGCCTTTAACCTATGATCAAGAATTAGAGCTTATTTTAAAAGCGTCATGAGAATGGGTCTGCTTTGAGCTATCCTACACTGTTATTGTCCAGTCAATTTTTAATAAGTGCCCAACAGGTGCCAGAGAAGGCAATGGCAACCCACTCCAGTACTCTTGCCTGGAGAACCCCATGGACAGAGGAGCCTGGTGGGCTACAGTCCATGGGGGTCACAAAGAGTTGGGCACGACTGAGCGATTTCACTTTCACTTTTCACTTTCATGCACTGGAGAAGGAAATGGCAACCCACTCCAGTATTCCTGCCTGGAGAATCCCAGGGATGGAGGAGCCTGGTGGGCTGCCGTCTATGGGATTGCACAGAGTTGGACATGACTGATGCGACTTAGCAGCAGCAACAGGTGCCAGGCACCATAGTAGGCCCCGGGGCCAGTAAGCCCCCCACCCATCACCAACAGTGCCACCTCCGTGTGAGCGATTTGAGCAGAGAGAGTGACATCCACCCCCAGGGTTCCTGGTACAGCCTGACCAACCGCAACTGACTAGTCCTGATTCGCCAGCAGAGGCTGAGGAGCCCCCAGCACTGCTGCAGCGGGGCTGGAAGCTAAGGCCACAGAGGCAGCCTGCAGTCGCCGCAGGGCAGAGGGAGGGCTGTGGCTGTAGCCTTGGGGCATTTTGCTCTCTGTCCTCCTAAGTTCTTCTTTGGACTTTAGTAGTTTTTCCTCCTGTGGGTTGGATGGATACCAACTTGAAAAATGAATTTTGCAAAGCAGTAAGGGAAAGACATACAACAGAAAAGGGAATTTTAAAAAGACATGTAGAGATAATTTCCAGGAAAAAATACAAGTGGACAATAGAACCTGAAGAAAAAAAGGTCAGGCTCACTAGTAAAAGAAATGCTGGTTAAAACAGAATACCTTTTTCCTCCCTGCTGATCAAATGGAGAAAATTTTGAAAGCATGGTCATAGCTAGAATTTTGAGATTGTGGGGAAACCTACATACTGCAGGCTGAGTGTACCCTAGCAGTCTTTCTGGAGGCAGTTAATATTGTTTTGCAGAAGAGTTCCCTTTTTACCAGCACTTTGACCTGGCAATTTTGCTTTTAGGGACTTACCCCAAAATTGTGGGAAGTTTTAGCTACAAGGATATTGATTTCAGTGATATGAATAGCAGTAAAATATTTACGGGAAGATTATTCACTCTTATGGCACATCCATAATACTGAATATAAAAGCATTGTAAATCTTGTAAAAGTCAGTGAGGCATAATATTTGCAGTAGACTGGTAAATGNCTTAGCAGCAGCAACAGGTGCCAGGCACCATAGTAGGCCCCGGGGCCAGTAAGCCCCCCACCCATCACCAGCAGTGCCACCTCCGTGTGAGCGATTTGAGCAGAGAGAGTGACATCCGCCCCCAGGGTTCCTGGTACAGCCTGACCAACCGCAACTGACTAGTCCTGATTCACCAGCAGAGGCTGAGGAGCCCCCAGCACTGCTGCAGCAGGGCTGGAAGCTAAGGCCACAGAGGCAGCCTGCAGTCGCCGCAGGGCAGAGGGAGGGCTGTGGCTGTAGCCTTGGGGCATTTTGCTCTCTGTCCTCCTAAGTTCTTCTTTGGACTTTAGTAGTTTTTCCTCCTGTGGGTTGGATGGATACCAACTTGAAAAATGAATTTTGCAAAGCACTAAGGGAAAGACATACAACAGAAAAGGGAATTTTAAAAAGACATGTAGAGATAATTTCCAAGAAAAAAAAAAAAAAGAAATACAAGTGGACAATAGAACCTGAAGAATAAAAGGTCAGGCTCACTAGTAAAAGAAATGCTGGTTAAAACAGAATACTTTTTTCCTCCCTGCTGATCAAATGGAGAAAATTTTGAAAGCATGGTCATAGCTAGAATTTTGAGATTGTGGGGAAACCTACATACTGCAGGCTGAGTGTACCCTAGCAGTCTTTCTGGAGGCAGTTAATATTGTTTTGCAGAAGAGTTCCCTTTTTACCAGCACTTTGACCTGGCAATTTTGCTTTTAGGGACTTACCCCAAAATTGTGGGAAGTTTTAGCTACAAGGATATTGATTTCAATGATATGAATAGCAGTAAAATATTTACAGGAAGATTATTCACTCTTATGGCACATCCATAATATTGAATATNTCTTGTTTTGCAGAAGAGTTCCCTTTTTACCAGCACTTTGACCTGGCAATTTTGCTTTTAGGGACTTATCCCAAAATTGTGGGAAGTTTTAGCTACAAGGATATTGATTTCAATGATATGAATAGCAGTAAAATATTTACAGGAAGATTATTCACTCTTATGGCACATCCATAATATTGAATATAAAAGCATTGTAAATCTTGTAAAAGTCAGTGAGGCATAATATTTGCAGTAGACTGGTAAATGNTAACAGGACTGTTCCTCTTTGGCAGGCTCTGAACCCCAGTGTCTGTGCCCTTAGTCCTGGGAGGATGCCTGAAGTTTTACTTAACTTCCTAGCCTGTTGGCCACTGCCTTGTAATTGGCAAGTGGCTTAAGGGGAAAAGCAGACACAAGTGTCAGGTTCACCGCGCTGTGCTTTTCATCTCTTGGATTCTTGGTTTCTTGAGTCCTTGCTGCCTCGATAGCTCTCTAGTGACCTCAAATACATGCTTTTTGCATTTTATCTACCTTTTCCAGTTGCCCTTGGCAGGAAATTTTGTTACAAGCTAGTCTGCTGTAGCCAGAAACACAGGGTACTGTGTGGAAATGACAAAAGATGTCTTCTGCCCCAGGACTTGAGCAGCCGGTAAATCTGACATGACAATGTGGTAAAGCACAAGCAGGATCCTATTTTAAAGGGAATCAGAGAAGACACTGATTCTGATTAGGAACATCTGGGAAGGATGTTGAACAGGAAGGATTGTGACATACATTTTTTAGAGGGAAGGGTGGGAATGGATGGAGCACATTGATTGAGGTGGAAAAACTTAAGCCAGTCTAGGCTGGTATGATCAGATGGGTGACACGTGAAGGGCTGGAGTGAGGGCAAGGAGAGAAGCATNGCCACTGCCTTGTAATTGGCAAGTGGCTTAAGGGGAAAAGCAGACACAAGTGTCAGGTTCACCGCGCTGTTCTTTTCATCTCTTGGATTCTTGGCTTCTTGAGTCCTTGCTGCCTCGATAGCTCTCTAGTGACTTCAAATACATGCTTTTTGCATTTTATCTACCTTTTCCAGTTGTCCTTGGCAGGAAACTTTGTTACAAGCTAGTCTGCTGTAGCCAGAAACACAGGGTACTGTGTGGAAATGACAAAAGATATGTTCTGCCCCAGGACTTGAGCAGCCGGTAGAATCTGACATGACAATGTGGTAAAGCACAAGCAGGATCCTATTTTAAAAGGAATCAGAGAAGACACTGATTCTGATTAGGAACATCTGGGAAGGATGTTGAAGAACAGGAAGGATTGTGACATACACTTTTTAGAGGGAAGGGTGGGAATGGATGGAGCACATTGATTGAGGTGGAAAAACTTAACCCAGTCTAGGCTGGTATGATCAGATGGGTGACACGTGAAGGGCTGGAGTGAGGGCAAGGAGAGAAGCATCATTGGAATACTGAAGTCAGGAATGTTGGTATGATCATGGCATCCAGTCCCATCACTTAATGGCAAATAGATGGGGAAACAGTGGAAACAGTGGCTGACTTCATTTTGGGGGGCTCCAAAATCATTTCAGATGGTGATTGCAGCCATGGAATTAAAAGACGCTTACTCCTTGGAAGGAAAGTTATGACCAACCGAGACAGCATATTATAAAGTAGAGACATTACTTTGCCAACAAAGGTCCATTTAGTCAAGGTTATGGTTTTTCCAGTGTCATGTATGGATGTGAGAGCTGGACTGTGAAGAAAGCTGAGTGCAGAAGAATCGAGGCTTTTGAACTGTGGTGTTACAGAAGACTCTTGAGAGTCCGTTGGGACTACAAGGAGATCCAACCAGTCCATCCTAAAGGAGATCAGTCCTGGGTGTTCATTAGAAGGACTGATGTTGAAGCTGAAACTCCAATACTTTGGCCACTTGATGTGAAGAGCTGACTCATTTGCAAAGACCCTGATGCTGGGAAAGACTGAGGGCAGGAGAAGGGGACGACAGAGGATGAGATGGTTGGATGTCATCACCGACTCAATGGACATGAGTTTGTCTGGGAGTTGGTGATGGACAAGGAGGCCTAGTGTGCTGCAGTTCATGGGGTCACAAAGAATTGGACATGACTGAGTGACTGAACCCACTGACTGAAAAGCATCTGTGTTGCAGGCAGAATTGGACAGTTTTTATATGTGATCGTGGATTGTTGATGTTTTGGTACTTGGGGTTGATTACTTCTGGTTTTGCCTGCATGAACTGAGCAACTTTGGTGAAGGCTAATAAGAAAAGTCCTCTCTCTCTGGTTCCCAATTTTCTCCCTTGTAGAATAAGAATCCCCATCGTTTCACCCAACGCCTCAAGGTTCTAGTGAGGCATAGATGAACTCATGGATGGCAGTATGCTGGGACGGAAATGAAGTGTGGACGGGGAGATGAGGCGTCCTTTCAGAGCCACATACTAGCCTGTCAGCCTGTGGTATGCAAGTGGCCATTACAGGAACCCCACAACTTTCTGGCCTTGTCTGTGAGTCACAGGATGAGGACGCTGGACTTCCAGTGAACCAGAGGGCCTCCCAAGTCCTTGGTCCTGACTGTCTGCCAAGCCCTGACATCTCCACCCTAGCACGCACGACAGGACCAGGCCATCTCAACAAACATGGAACTACCTCTCTCCAAGTTAGATCATCCCCCCGGGCTGCTCTTGGGAAGTTATCTGGTCTTCCCTTGATGGTGATGTGCCATAGAAATACGATTGGCTCTAACCTGGTTAATGGCTTTCCAAGTGGTGCAGTGGTAAATAGTCTATCTGCAATGCAGGAGTCAAGAGATGCGGATTCGATCTCTGGGCCAAGACGGTTTCTTGGAGGAGGAAATGGCAACCTGTTCCAGTATTCTTGTCTGGGAAATTCCATGATGGAGGAACCTGGCAGGCTACAGTCCATGGGGTCGCAGAGTCGGACACAACTGAGCATGCACACAACCTGTTCAACCAATAATGTATGATGCTCCCCTGTAGCTTTTACCTGCTGGTCCTGGTTTCCTTTGGGAACCCTATCTTCCAACTCTACTTCCTCTTCCATGAAAGAAAGTACCTGTGGTCCTTTAAAACTGTCTTCCTATCTCTCTGGATCATGCAAGGATCAAGGTACATGAGCTAAGGCTTTATTTTCTGCTCTAGGACCTCATTTTGGAATTAGAAGTAGGCTCCATCTGGGTATGGTGACCACAATCTTAAAAATACAAAAATTAAAATTGTTTATTCAGCACATGCTCCTCTAAGGCTTATTACGTGCCATTCAGTCAATCCTCGTAACAATTCTAGGAGCTAGATACAATTATTATTCTTATTTTATAGAGAAGGAATATTGATAAGCACAGAGAGGTTAAGTGTTTTGCCCAGTGTCACACAGCTAGTTGGCATCAGAATGATGATTCAAGCCCAAACTGCTTGGCTCCAGAGTCTGTGCTCCCCTCAACTCTGCGGTCCTATCCTCCCTTGCCGCCTGATGACGGGCCACTCAACCTTTCTTTCTNAAGCACAGAGAGGTTAAGTGTTTTGCCCAGTGTCACACAGCTAGTTGGCATCAGAATGATGATTCAAGCCCAAACTGCTTGGCTCCAGAGTCTGTGCTCCCCTCAACTCTGCGGTCCTATCCTCCCTTGCCGCCTGATGACGGGCCACTCAACCTTTCTTTCTCCTGTTCGCCACAAAGGCCTTTATGTCTGCCCTCTGTGTACAGAGCAGGCTGCGCTCAGTCCCCAGCAACCCTCAGGGATGGAAACTTAAAAACGGACGGAATTGTTACCTGGGCCTCCGTGGCTTCCCCAAGGGCAGGAGAGGTGCCTCAGGACTGACTGCTCTCTGGGGCTACACTTCAGTTAGAACTGAAGTTCAGTTAGCACTTCAGTTACACTGTGTTAGAACTGTTCAAGCAGTTTTGTCTCCTATCTCCTCATTCAGTGACCTCAACCACCTTGAGATCCAGAATATAAAACATGATGAGATCTGGGGGGTGTGTGGGCAGCACATCGGGGTGTCTGGACGCCTGGAGCCATTGGAGGGTTCAAATATGTGCAGAGGGTACAGCACCCCGTGAACAAGTAGAGGTGGAGACTTGATGTCTCATAGTGTTATCTCAGCACCTGGAAGAGGCCGTTTCCATTCAGGGCAGCTAACGTCCAGAGGGAGAAGGCTGCCTTACCTGGGAGTTCGCCTGAGCCCTCTTCACAGACACTCTCACGTCTTCATTTTTCCAACCACTCAGTCCCTGGGAGCAAATCACCTTTTCATTCCATAGATACGTCCTTGAACCTATCATGCTTACTCTGGAGGAGCCAAAGAAGGAGGAGATACAAGCCCTGCCCTTAAGCGGTTTGTAGGCTCTTTGGACATATGAAGGTGTCTGGGGATAGGGGTGAGGAGAAGGTCTAGATAACAAGCCCCATTGGAAGGAAGATCCTAGGGGGCTGCTTCAGTAGGAGTGCTGCCTCCAAGAAGGCAGGGTCTGAGCTGGGCCCCGGAGAACGAGATGCACAGAGGTAAGAAGGGGGAAGAGGGCTGACGACCCTCTGCCTCCCTTCAGCCTGCTTCCCTCCCTTTTCACCTTCCCTGTGCCCAGGAGGCAGATCTGCAGAGACTCCGCCAAGAGACAGGCTTGTCTTCAGCAGCTTGGGTTTGCCCACTGGGGAGCATCAGAAGGAGGTTAGAAGCCCGAGGGCAGTGAAGTCAAGAACTTGTTCCCCTTGCCGCTGTGGTTTGGCTCTGAGACCCTTCACTGAAGCCTCAGCTCCAACAGCCGCCTTCTGGGTTTAGCTACTCTCTCCATCATCCCCAAGACTGGCAGTGATAACAGCCGCCCCCTCTGGCCAGCCTGGTTATTACAGGGTCCTTTGTTTGAACTCTGTCCACATCTGTCTAGGGTCTTTTTTTCTCTTTTGTCAGTTTTTATTGGAGTATAATTGATTTACAATGTTGTGTAGGTTTCAGGGGTACAGCGAAGTGAATCAGTTATACATAAATATATGTCCACTTTTTTTAGATTCTATTCCCATATAGATCATTACAGTATTGAATAGCGTTCCCTGTGCTATACAATAAGTCCTTATTAGTTATCTATTATATATATATGTATGTGTATATGTCAATCCCAATCTCCCAATTTATTCCTACTCTCCCTTCCCCCTTGGTAACCATTCATTTGTTTTCTACATCTGTGACTGTATTTCTGTTTTGTAAATAGGTTTATTTGTACCATTTTTTTTAGATTCTACATGTAAGCTATATCATATAATATTTGTCTTTCTCTGTCAGATTTACTTTACTCAGTATAATAATCTCTGGCTCCAGCCATGTTGCCACAAATGACATTATTTCATTCTTCTTTATGGCTGAGTAATATTCCATTGTGATATCACTTTTTTTTTTTATCAATTCCTGTAAATATTCTTTTTAAAAACTCACCTCAAATGAAAGCTGAGTGTGCTCTGTTTCCTGCCAGAAGCTGCGCTGATAAAAAGCATTTCAGAGGTCTCGGAGGGTGGAGGGCAAAGAGGTAGGACTTCTTAGACCTGTCTGGCTGAAGCGCAATGGGAGGAGAGAAGTTGGAATCTAGAATGAGCTTTCAATCCTAAGCGAAGGAGAATGAAATCACTGGCTGTTTCCTAGACGTCTGTAACCAGAACCTCTCCCCTCTTCCAGGAAACTCCTGCCCATCTGTCCTGAGCGCCAAGTGCCCGCCTGCGTTGGGTCCCCAGCCCGAGGACAGGGATGGAGCGGTGCGGCGGCTCCTGCCTCTGCCGCTGTCTGGCCCTGCTCGCCCTCCTGCCCGCGCTAAGCCTGGCGCAGTACCAGAGCTGGCCCCACTACCCCGAGTACTTCCAGGAGCCTGCCCCTGAGTACCACCGGCCTCAGGTGCCCTCCGACGTGGTCAAGATCCAGCTGCGCCTGGCAGGCCAGAAGCGGAAGCACAGCGAGGGCCGGGTGGAGGTGTACTACGACGGCCAGTGGGGCACCGTGTGCGATGATGACTTCACCATCCACGCTGCACACGTCGTCTGCCGGGAGCTGGGCTACGTGGAGGCCAAGTCCTGGACCGCCAGTTCCTCCTACGGCAAAGGGGAAGGTAAACCGCTCTGCGCTGGGGAACTGAGTTCTGGGGTCCCCAGGAGAGAGGGGCAACAGGCTTCCAGGGGGGTCGCCTCGTAAACGAAGCTGCGGTTACCGTCAAGTAGGAATCCCTGATAATACTCCATCTGGGCAGCCTGCGTGTCTGTGCTGGAAGGCGGGAATGCAGGGGCGTGGGGGAGGGGGACAGTGACACCACCCCCCACCCCCGCCCCAGTCCTGTTTGCCCATGACTTTCCTGGTTTGGGGCTTCCCTGGTGACTCAGATGGTAAAGAGTCTGCCTGAGAGGCAGGAGACCCAGATTCCATTCCTGGATCAGGAAGGTCCCCTGGAGAAGGAAATGGCAACCCACTCCAGTATTCTCACCTGGGAAATTCCATGGACAGAGGAGCCTGGTGGACCATAGTCTGTGGGGTGGCAAACAGAGGGACATGACTGAGTGACTTTCACTTTTACTTTCCTGGTTTAAGGACACAATAATTTGGCAGCCTGGTCCTGAGCCAGTTAGGCTGGGAAGTGACCCTAGGTAGTGACCAAGGTCAGTCTGTGGTTATCTCTCAAGCCTTGTGCACTGCCTGAGGTTGCATCAGCCAGGGGGACACAGTGCCTTTCTCCTAACCATTCCCTCAAAAGAGCCTGTTGCTCTTTGTCACAAGGGTTGCCCATAGGCTAGCATCCCTGACTCTACCACCCTCCTGAAGGGGTAGAGTATTAGCATGAAGGGCTTTTAGTATTAGCATGCTGGGCTTGGCCAGGATAAGAACAGAGTTTCTTTCTGTTTTCCATTTTGTGGTTTTTTTTTTTTCTCAATATTTATTTATTTATTTGCCTGTGCCAGGTCTTGGTTGCGGCATGCAGGATCTTTAGTTGGCGGCATTCGAACTCTTAGTTGTAGCTTGTGGGATTTAGTTCCCTGACCAGCACTTGAACTCAGTCCCACTGCACTGAGAGCCAGAAGTCTTACTTAGCCACTGGACCACCAGGGAAGTGTCAAGTTTTTCACTTTGATTGGCTTCTTCTTTCCACTCATGATAAGCTCAGTAAATACACTGAAAAAAACTGGGAGGAGATAATTTTGAGGGAGGGCAGGTGGTGGAGCCCAGAACCTGGGGCTCCATCCTGTATTGACCGAACTAACTGTAGGCTTTACAGGAATGCTTATCCTCCTTGGATAACTAGGAAGTTAGGCTAAGAATTCTTGAAACTGTCATAGTCTGTGGTCCTAAGTGGGAAAGTAGATAAGCACCAAAGGCAGTATTTAAAAATAAAATCTCAGGATTTCCCTGGTGGTCCAGTGGTTAAGAATCCTCCATGCAATGCAAGGGAAGCAGGTTTGANAGATGTTTTCAATAAGCCTTTTGTTTCCCCTCAATGCATCTGAGGTTCTCTCGTTTGAGCCCTGAGCTGCCATCTGTCATAGCAGACGCATTTCATCTGGGGCCTCGAAGTCCAGAGGCTGACCCGAGGTTCCCTCTGACCTTGAAGAACCTCAGATTTTCCTTGGTTTCCTCATCTTTACAATGGGAGTGTTTTTATCTGCTTTTTCATTGCAGCGTGGAAGCAGCAGAATTCCTTTTTTCTGACTTACTGGGTGGAGGAAGGAGAAAGGGAAGGTGTACACATACTAGGCACATTCATAATCTAATTGAATCTCCATGGCGACCTGTTTGTTAGTATCATTGTTTTCACTTGAGGAATGGGCTTGGTGAAGTAGTTGAGCTAGTCACATGGTAACCATGCCAGAGGCAGAGAGAATTTGTTTTTTTGTTTTGTTTTTGTGGCTGTACCACATGGCATGTGGGGTGTTTATTTCCTGACCAGGAATGGAACCCATGCCCTCTTAACCGGAAGTGCAGAGTCAACCTTTGGACTACCAGGGAAGTCCTGATGCAGAGAGAATTGGAACCTAGGTTTTCTAACTCCACTCTACTGTAGAGTCCTTCTGGAGTCATGAGAAAAAGGAGAATTTTGATTCTGTTTTCTTTCATTGTGTAGTGATGCTTATAAAAATCACTACTTGAAACCACTCTAGCACTTAAATTTTTTTTTTAAATTTTAATGGTGGTAAAGTACATGTAACATAAAAGGTGCCATCGTAACCATTTTTCAAGGTACAGTTCAGTACTGTTAAGTACATTCACAGCGTTGTGGACCCACTTTTCATCTTGCAGAATTAAAACTCCATACCCATNCACTCTAGCACTTAAATTTTTTTTTTAAATTTTAATGGTGGTAAAGTACATGTAACATAAAAGGTGCCATCGTAACCATTTTTCAAGGTACAGTTCAGTACTGTTAAGTACATTCACAGCGTTGTGGACCCACTTTTCATCTTGCAGAATTAAAACTCCATACCCATTAAATAACCACTCCTCAACCCCCCTAACCCAGCCTGTGGTAAACACCATTCTACTCTCTGTCTCTGTGATTTTGACTACTCTCAGTACCTTATATCAGAGAAGGCAGTGGCACCCCCACTCCAGTACTCTGGCCTGGAAAATCCCGAAGACAGAGGAGCCTGGTGGGCTGCAGTCCATGGGGTTGCTGAGGGTTGGACATGACTGAGTGACTTCACTTTCACTTTCACTTTTCACTTTCGGGCATTGGAGAAGGAAATGGCAACCCACTCCAGTGTTCTTGTTTGGAGAATCCCAGGGACGGGGCAGCCTGGTGGGCTGCCATCTATGGGGTCGCACAGAGTTGGACATGACTGAAGCGACTTAGCAGCAGCAGTAACTTATATATATGGACTTATACAGTATTTGCCTTTTCCAGACTGATTTATTTCACCTAATATAAGGAATTCAAGGTTCATCCATGTTGTCGCAAGTGACAGAATGCCTTTCCTTCTTAAGGCCGAGTAATATTCCAGTGTACATGTAGACTACAGTTTGTCAGCGGACACTTAGGTTGCTTCTACATTTGGGCTATTGTGAAAGAAGTTGTGATGTACATGGGTGTGCAAATATCTCTTTGCTGCCTTGCTTTGAATTCTTTTGAATATATATATTCCCAGAAGTGGGAATTGCTAGATATATGATAATTCTATTTTTAATTTGAGGAACCACCCTGTGTTCCTATAAGGGCTGCATCAGTCTGATAGGGATAAAGTAAGATAATCAAATGGTTTACAAATCCCACTAAGAGCTCATAGATAGAAAGGGAACTTCGGGAGACCCCTGCAAGTTAATGATCACTCAAGAAAGCAGATTTGCTTAGCAACGAAGCTGTGCAATAGAAGCATGAGCCAGCCCTCAAGACAATAAAACGATGGGAGAAACATGGCACCTGCATCCTGCTATTGGGGTCAAAAAGTTAATGATCCCTAGGTCATGCTCCTCTGTGCACACTGAAAACAAAAATATAGGAAAAAGAAGACATTGCAAAGTAGAAGACACGCATTATACTGAAACCTGACATGGCTTACCATATTTTAGCTTATGCTACTACCTTTTTGCTAATTAACATAGTACCATGACAGGTTGGGCCGATTGGGCTACAACAAGACAAAAATCTCCCCCACCTTGATGTGGAAGAGGAGCTGATGATAGAAGCCTGACATCTACTCAAGAATGAGGAAGAAGGTGGTCTTCTCCCATCCCCATTTTTCCTTTGACTATAAAAATGTAGCCTATCCAGCTCTTGGGGCATTGCTCCATTGCCTACCTGCTTGTATCTCTCACAAGCATCTGATATTAGGGGTTTTTTTTGTTTTTTGAGGGGGGCAGGCACACAGTCNAGACAAAAATCTCCCCCACCTTGATGTGGAAGAGGAGCTGATGATAGAAGCCTGACATCTACTCAAGAATGAGGAAGAAGGTGGTCTTCTCCCATCCCCATTTTTCCTTTGACTATAAAAATGTAGCCTATCCAGCTCTTGGGGCATTGCTCCATTGCCTACCTGCTTGTATCTCTCACAAGCATCTGATATTAGGGGTTTTTTTTGTTTTTTGAGGGGGGCAGGCACACAGTCCAGCATGCTGGATCTTAGTTCCCCACCCAGGGATCAAACCTGTGCCCTCTGCAGTGGGAGGTGGAGTCTTAAGCACTGGATCACCAAAGAAGTTCCAGCATCCTATATTTTCAAATGTATCTCTTACCTATCACTTTGCCTCTCACTGAATTCTTTCTGCACCAGCATNCAGCATGCTGGATCTTAGTTCCCCACCCAGGGATCAAACCTGTGCCCCCTGCAGTGGGAGGTGGAGTCTTAAGCACTGGATCACCAAAGAAGTTCCAGCATCCTATATTTTCAAATGTATCTCTTACCTATCACTTTGCCTCTCACTGAATTCTTTCTGCACCAGCATGTAAAGAATGTGAGCTCATCTGTTTCAATGTTACATTTCTGCCAAGGGTTCACAGGGGTTCTAATTTCTCCACATTCTTGCGAACACTTATTTTCTGTTTTAGTTTTGTTTTGGCAGTAGCCATCCTATGGGCGTGAGATTGTGTCTCGTTGTGGTTAACCCTCTAGCATTTTGCACTTGGAAATCCCTACTTGCTATGCCAGGTAAATATGCACAGGACATGAGCAGAGACCCACCAGGGACTCCCAGACAGGTTGCCTGGCAACAAATCAGCCCTGCCTTCACCTGACTTCTGAAACATGAGGAGGAGGCTCTGTGCTTGCTGGACCATCTCTGAATCAGTGGATGGGAAACATCAGGAAGTAGGAAGAGCCCTGAAAGCACCAGGATTGGGGGTTTAGGGAGATGACCTCACATTATAAGTTGCCTTCTCTGAGCATAACTAATACCATCACCATCAGCAGCAGCAGCATCACTGTTTTAAAAAAATATTTATTTTTGGCTGCTCTGGGTCTTCCTTTGTGCCCATGAGCTTTCTCTAGTTGTGGAGAGTAAGGGCTACTCTCTAGTTGTGGTTTGCCAGCTCAGTAGTTGTGGCACACGAGCTTAGTTGCCCCATGGCCTGTGGGATCTTCCTAGACCAGGAATTGAACAGATGTCCCTGCATTGGCAGACGGATTCTCAACTACTGGACCACCAGGGAAATTCATCATTACCATTTTTTTAGTAACTCTTGGCTAACAATAAACGAGGCACGTCTCATGTATTATCTCTGATCTGCACATGGCCCTGCCATTCAAGTGTCATTATTATCCCCACTTTACCAATGAGAAAAGGAAGCTTTGACCAGGGTTATAGAGCTAAGTGGCTGAGCCAGAATTAGTATCAAACAGCTTAGGGTCCAAAGTCCCTCTTTCCATTATACCACGTTACTTTGGGTTGAAATCTGATTTCTACTCCGATCATTTTCAAGCCACCACATCCCTATATCACATCCCTCTGCCAGGGGAATCAGGAGGGTCTTGACCTGTATGAAGTATTTCAACACACTGAAAACCAACTGAGGACCCCACACAGCTGCCAAAATTAGGGAAAATTCCTGTTTTTGTGTACATTATTGGTGCCCAAATGAGCCCAAAGACTCAGACCTACTCTGATGTGGATCTTGGCTTCTCTCTTCTCTGCTTCCTTCAGGGCCCATCTGGTTGGACAATGTCTACTGCACTGGCAGTGAGGCAACCCTTGCAGCCTGCTCCTCCAACGGCTGGGGTGTCACCGACTGCAAGCACACGGAAGATGTGGGTGTGGTGTGCAGTGAGAAAAGAATTCCTGGGTTCAAGTTTGACAATTCGCTGATCAACAACATAGAGGCAAGTCACATGCTTTTTGTTTTTTTAATTGAAGCATAGTTGACTTACTGTGTTGTGTTAGTTGTTGCTGTATGGCAAAGTGATTGTTTTATATATATATATATATACAACACACACATATATATAGATTCTTTTTCATACTCTTTTCCATTATAGTTTGTCACAGGATGTTGAATATAATTCCCTGTCTATGTAATACAATCTTTTAAAAAATTTTAGGTTTTAAATTAAGTTAAAAGCAATTTAAATTGCTTCACAATTTTGTGTTGATTTCTGCCATGCAACAATGTGAATCAGTTACAATTAAGTACATGTATTCCTTCCCTCTGAGNTTGTCACAGGATGTTGAATATAATTCCCTGTCTATGTAATACAATCTTTTAAAAAATTTTAGGTTTTAAATTAAGTTAAAAGCAATTTAAATTGCTTCACAATTTTGTGTTGATTTCTGCCATGCAACAATGTGAATCAGTTACAATTAAGTACATGTATTCCTTCCCTCTGAGCCTCCCTCCCCTTCCCCCATCCCACCCCTCTAGGTCATCACAGAGTGCCAAGCTGGGCTCCATGTTACACAGTGTGGCCTTGTTGTTTACCCATCCCAAGTGTAGTAGTTTGCATTTGCTAATCACAGCCTCCCATCCATCCCTCCCCCACCCTCCCCTCCTTTGGCAACCACAAATCTGTGAGTCTGTTTCTGTTTCAGAGATAGATTCATTTTTGCGTCATATTTTACATTCCACATGTAGGTGATATCATATGGTGTTTCTTTTTCTGATAAGTTCATGTGCTCTAGATGACGCTTTCATGTGAATGTTTCCCTTCTTCCATTTAACTCACTTTTCATCTATGATTCTAAGAAGTGTGTGTGATCACTTGGAAGGGAGGGACCTAAACTCATCATTTGGTGCCAGGGCAGTTNGCTGGGCTCCATGTTACACAGTGTGGCCTTGTTGTTTACCCATCCCAAGTGTAGTAGTTTGCATTTGCTAATCACAGCCTCCCATCCATTCCTCCCCCACCCTCCCCTCCTTTGGCAACCACAAATCTGTGAGTCTGTTTCTGTTTCAGAGATAGATTCATTTTTGCGTCATATTTTACATTCCACATGTAGGTGATATCATATGGTGTTTCTTTTTCTGATAAGTTCATGTGCTCTTGATGACGCTTTCATGTGAATGTTTCCCTTCTTCCATTTAACTCACTTTTCATCTATGATTCTAAGAAGTGTGTGTGATCACTTGGAAGGGAGGGACCTAAACTCATCATTTGGTGCCAGGGCAGTTGAGGAAACATTTCTGAAGAAGGAGATGCCATCAGAAACAGAGAACAGCTTAGACAAAGACACAGGGGCATAGAGTTCTCTGTGAACTGGGCCTAAGCAGGTCAGTACCACTTGAGACTATAGATCCTGAATCTGGAAATAGTGTGAAATGAAGGTAGAAAGGTGGTCATGGGAAGACTGTGCTCTGTTCAGGAGCTTGCCCTCTGGGCTAGGGAAATGTATCAGCTAGCGACTGCAGTGTAACAGATTACCTCCCTGCCCCTTATATTTTTCAGCTTCAGACAACAAACATGGATTATCTCGAATAGTTTCTAAGGGTCAGGAAGCCAGGAGTGGTCAGCCAGTTGATTTTTCTCAGAACATCTCGTGAGTTTGCAGTCATGTTGTCAACTAGGACTGGGGACTCTTCTCCCAAGTTGACTCCTGTGGTTGTTGGCAGGCCTTATCTTCCTTCTGGCTGTCAGCTGGAGCCCTCTGATCCTCTCCATACAATTGCCCTATAGGCTGCTTGAACATCCTTAAGATATGGTGATTGTCTTTCTTTAGAATGAATGACTCAAAAGAGAAAGAGAGAGAGAGAGAACAAAACATGGAAGCCATGTCTTTCATAACCTCATCTCAGAAGTGATGGTCCATCATTTCTGCTGTATTTTATGGGTCATTCACACCAACAGTATGCCTTGTGGGTGGAGATTACCCAAAGATATGACTCCAGAAAGTAGAGGTCATTAGGGGTCATATTGGAGGCTGGCTGTCACAGGACAATTGTCCTCTAACTAGCAGGGCATCAGAATCACTTTTAAAATGCACTGGAACCTCGCATCAGACCTCCTAAGTGAGGGTCTCCCACTAAGAGAACAGCTTATTTTTTTGAACTCTCTCAGATGATTCTGATGCTCCCAGCCCAAGTCAACATTTGGGAATGGCAAAAGGACCTGTGACCCTTCTTCTATATTTATGGCTAAATTTCAGATTTATCTTTTTTCCAAGTGCTCCAGCCAAAGAATAGAATGAACAAACATTTAATACTCTCCTCTACGTGGGGCTTAGGCAGGAGGAGGAGGCAGCCAAGACTCCTTCCTCAAAGAACGTGCTGGATGTCACCCCCAAGGCACTACAGGATCTTCCATGAATCCAGGACAAGGAGCCTTTTCTGTGCTCTAGTTTCCAGCTGACCTCAGACTAATGCAGAAGAGTTGATTCTTGAAATTGCCCTATTTGGGCTTCAGAGGAAGTTCTCCCCCGACTGTGGTCTTTACATTTTCCTCCCATGACTCACTCTGCCCCACTCTTTCTCGTATGCTCTGAGAGCACACTGAGATGCTGGGAACTGGTCCAAACCTGCATGACATTGTGGAAAAGGATTTCCAGCCTTCTCTCAGCTGGCAGCTTTGAGACCGCTTCTGGTTGATAGTCTTTAAATGCTGCTGTTTTATTTGGGATAACCAGAAGAGGTAGTTTCAGAGTTGATCTGTATCTAGTGCTTTGGTTCCTGATGATAATCTTGCTTTATCACAAAGGTTGTAATTTGGAAGGTGGGCTTATCTAATCCAGTTTCATACTTTTCATCACCACTCTTTATATAACTTCATATGAAGTAAGTAGCCACCCCCTCATATAATGCATCTCATCTTTCCAGGGAGATTGGAAGCTCCCAAAGGCAGGGGTTCCATCTAGTTTACCATTGTATCCAATAAAAATAATGCTAGGTACCTATAATTTTCTTCTCAGGAATGAAAACCAACATTATCCTCTTAAGTGAAGAATTCATCATTGTTGTTTAGTCACTGAGTTGTGTCTGACTCTTTTGAGACCCCATGGACTGTAGACCACCAGGCTCCTATGTCCATGGGATTTCCCAGGCATGGATACTAGAGTGAGTTGCCACTTCCTTCTCCAAAGGATTAAAACTGTCTCCTACTTGTCAGGCAGGTTCTTCACCGCTGAGCCACCTGGAAAGAAGGCAGGTGAAGAAGATCCTAGGATAAAATATCAAGCTAAATAGCAACGAGAAACGCACAGAAGCGAATCATTCCTTCATAGTATTGCCTTGCCTAATAGGACTATGAATTTATGTGTGGCTTTTTTTGGGGGGGGGATCCACAGCATTTTTTGGTAGTAATTGGATTTAGCAATATTATAATTCTAATGAGCAAGTTAAATCAGGGATTTCTGAAATTTGGAGTCCCAATATTAATCAACTACAAATAAATATTGCTGCTACTGCTAAGTCACTTCAGTCGTGTCCAACTCTTAGAGACCCCATGGACTGCAGCCCACCAGGCTCCTCCGTACCTGGGATACTCCAGGCAAGAATACTGGAGTGGGTTGCCATTAGCCCATATCCATCATCAATGACTGAAATGCTTCTTTCTAATGAGTTGACCATTCCATTATGAAAGTTCTGAAGTGGCCAACAGATCATAGATAGAGATTTCTTCAGGCTTCTACTTGAAACAATCACGTCAGCAAACTGCTGGCCTTGATTCAAGGTCAAATGTGTGACATTTTTAATGGGCTTTTGTTCGTCCTACATCCTTGGGATAATCCATTTGGATTGTCAAGCAAAGATCGAGGCTTCCAGGCATGAGAAAGTCACTGCTAGCATGAATCAAAAGTGGATAGGCCAAAATGCCAGTGGGTTTTGGACTGGAAAATGAGAAGACCCATCTACCACTAGGGGAAAAAAAAAAAAAAAAAGTTCTGAAAAAGAACTCTGTGACGGGCACTTCAACAGAGAAGTGTTTATGAAATTACCCCTAGGGTCCAATTCTAATGCTTAGCCTTTAAAGGGGAAATAAAGGATTTCCCTGGTGCTCCAGTGGCTAAGACTCCATGCCCCCAATGCAGGAGGCCCGGGTTCAACCCTTGGTCAGGGAATTACATCCCATATGTCACAACTGAGAGTTCACATGCCACAACTAAGGATCCTGCATGCTGCAATGAAGATCAAAGATAGACTCAGCCAAATAAATAAATATTTTTTAAAATAAAGGGGAAATAAGATGGGTCACAGAGAAATTAAAACCTTCGTTGTCTGGAAAAGGCAGAGAAATGACCAGGGAAAAAGTATTTTAGAGAGAACTTTCTTGTTGTGGAAGGGCTGAGGGTCCATGATAGGAAAGCTTAGCACCTATCTCTATCCTGGACGTTTATTAGTTGGGGGTCTGCTGTGTACACATCACAGTCTGAGACACCATTGGGGTAAGTAAATGTGACCCTTGTTCTCAAGCCCTTATAACCCTGGAAGACAAGATGCATGCCTTGGGGAAAGTTGGAAGATCATTCCAGGGCAAGTGAGTTTATATCGTGAGTTTACAGTAACCCAGAGAGGGTTAGCTGGGAGGAGTCTGGTTTCAAGGGCTAGATGACTTCCACAGCCTCTAAATTTTGCATTTTCCTCTTGCTGTCATACGAATCAGATTGGTTACCAGGGGCCAAACTAGGAACTTTCCTGTCTAGCCAGGGATGCTGTGAAANTGAGTTTATATCGTGAGTTTACAGTAACCCAGAGAGGGTTAGCTGGGAGGAGTCTGGTTTCAAGGGCTAGATGACTTCCACAGCCTCTAAATTTTGCATTTTCCTCTTGCTGTCATACGAATCAGATTGGTTACCAGGGGCCAAACTAGGAACTTTCCTGTCTAGCCAGGGATGCTGTGAAAATTTTCAGCTGATGAGCAGTCTCCTGTAACCTCTTCCCTTTGGTATCTGCTTAAAGTAGGTCATGAATGGGCCTAGATCTCAGGGTGTCTGACCAGAACCTCGGAGAGCTGCCAGAAGATTCTTTTATCCAGGACTTCGTGGCTAAGCTTATGCTTATGAGCAGGGTTGGCCTGATGAGTAGGGAGCCACCCAGGCTACCTACAAGGGATATTTGTGGGATGTGACAAGTTTCTCCGAAATACCTCATATAATAGCTGTGTCAGTAGCTGAAGTCATGGAATCACTCCTCTTGGCTAGAGAAATGTCTCCTGTTAGATGTGTGTGGACCAGGGAAGTTTTGTTGTTGTTCAGTTGCTAAGTTGTTTCTGACTCTTTGTGATCCTATGGACTACAGCATGTCAGCCCTCCCTGACCTTCACTGTCTCCTGGAGCTTGCCTAACTAAGTTCATGTCTGTTGAGTTGGTGATGCTGTCTAACCATTTCATCCTCTGCTGCCCTCTTCTCCTTTTGCTTTCAGTCTTTCCCAGCATCNCATGCTTAGTCCATCAGTGTGCCTCTAAATGTCCTAAATGCTGGTGTCTATTACCATTGTTGTCTCCCTAGTAACCAAGGAAACCGATGACTTGCTCAGGGAAAGCAAGTGTCAACTCTGTCTCAGGAGTCAGAGTGTGGTTTGGAACAGAACCACTCTGACGGGAAAATTTTTGGACAGAAAGCAGTAGTCCAAGAGCTAAACACTTTGTTTCTCTGTGCATCCCTTACATGGTATCAGGGACACTCCCATACATCTTCTCCATATTACATTCTATCCGTATTATAAAAATATCCTCTTGTGGACTAAGAATGTTCACTTCTGATGATGATGAACCATTCTTAAGCTTACTCATCAGGGTGTAGATCTTTCTTAGACTCAGCTGACATGACGGATCGAGCTGTAATGTTTTCCTTGCTTTCCCAGCACTATTAACGTACTTGCTAACATGTTAATATATTTTAGAATATTTCCCTAATTCTCCTTATTCCCAATACCTATTCAGACTTCTAATAATAAAAAAAAACCACTTACCCTTTGAGTATCAAATAGATTTTTAATATTTTGATGTTGTTTTCAGAGCCTCTGATTTTCTGTTTTTCAAATATTATGTTGCCAATGTTATGCCCTTCATTGATTTTATTATTATCAGTCAATGTTTTATAATGTCCATCAATAATTTTCTATCATTATCCATCTTATCCTCTGTCTCTTATACACATCTTAGATAACTGACCCAGTCCTCCTCAAAGGTGGCTGGCATATCCATCCAGCTGACCACTGTGCACTCGTGTGTTTGGCTCCAAATCTTCCCGTGGCTCCCCGAGGTCTTATACTCCAGGTCAAGAGCCTTCCTGATCAGACCCATCTCATCCCCTCCCTGTCCTTTCTCCAGCCTTGAGCATCCCTTGTGGCCAGGCTGGCGCCACTCTTTTAATGCCAGCACCAAGCTGCTTCCTGCAATTCTTTTTTGCTTTCTCTCTACCAGTGAGCATCCTCCTGACCCTTAGAAATAATCTCACACATTCAGTCATTTGAAGAACACCAGCTGAAGGGTACCAGTCCCAGGAACTGTGTGGGGGTGACATTAGTCAAGCAGATCAGCAAGTCACTTGTCACTCATGGCAGAGGTGGAAAGATAGTTAGGATCCTCTCTTCCGTGAAGCCCCTCCTCCCTCAAAGATCTCATCCACACAGATTCGACTTCTTTATTCTCTAGCATTTGCTTTCTGAGTCCCTCAGTTTATCCTTCGCTTATATTGACTATCTTGTGGCATTGATGTTTCCACAAGTTGTGCCACCTCAGACTGTGAGTGGCTCAAGGACAGACCTGTTTTTCATTCATTCCTGTATTCCCCATGGCGACTAGCACCAGATACAACACACAGTGGGTCCTCACATATTTTTGTAATAAACTACTATTAATAATCATTTTAAAAATTCCAATCACAGGAATTCAGCTTAACTATAAATGCTGAGTATTCAAGCCAAAAGTGTAATAAAGACTCTCTTTATTCTTTGCTTAATGCAAAACAAACATGGAGGCTTGCCTCTCTTCACAGCATAAGCACTTCTTGTGTGACTTCCTGATGGACAGAGAGATAGCTGCACTTTTATCCATGCGGTCTCTTGCCATCCAAGCTTTTTAACACCCTCCCTTCTTCCCCCTAGAAATCTGAGGCTAATAAAGAGTTATTGAATGGAATTAAAAGCTGATCTGACCATCAGCACGTGTTCAGTCAGTTTATCCAAATGGGTAACATCTGCAAACAGCGTGAGACCTGTCTCTTATACACATCTAGATGTGTATAAGAGACAGGAACTAGACTANAGGCTAATAAAGAGTTATTGAATGGAATTAAAAGCTGATCTGACCATCAGCACGTGTTCAGTCAGTTTATCCAAATGGGTAACATCTGCAAACAGCGTGAGACATGCTGTACTGGAAGAGGCTGACTACACTGTAATTATCCCCGTTTGATGATCAAATGTGAAATTCACAGCCTAAGAAATTCCTGGGAACATTCTCGAGCCAGTGATTCCAACTGGGCCAGATGGATGAAAGGGAAGAGGGAAGGCAGTGTGGTGATTTCTGTTGCTCAGCTCTGTGTGATGGAGACCTGCCTGGGTGGAGGGGATCGGGATGGGAGTGGCACCAGAGCTGAGGTCATGCCGAACCACCAGAGGAGAAAGCTGGCAGTCTGGGCCCTTCTCCTATAAATCAAGAGCTTTGCAACGCTGCTGGAGAATCAAATGCTCTATTTCATTTTCCAACCTGAAAGCAGTGGAGCAGGTAACAGAGGCTGCTTCCTTGGAGACCAGGCAAGGGCTGCCAACCGCAGGAAGCTGGCATGACCCCTGAGCCTGCAATTGGTCCCTCTAAGCCAGTGGGAGTGCTGAGGCCACAGATCAAGTAAGTCTGTGGACCTGGCCAAACCGTCCAGCATGCTCCCAGGTGGGGTTCCTGATACCTCTCCTCCTAGCAGCCATCACCATGGTGGCAAAGTAATGACTTCACTGTTTGTATGTGTTAGTTTCTCAGTTGTGTCTGACTCCTTGCGACCCCATGGACTGTAGCCCACCAGCCTCCTCTGTCCATGGGATTCTCCAGGCAAGAATACTGGNTACCTCTCCTCCTAGCAGCCATCACCATGGTGGCAAAGTAATGACTTCACTGTTTGTATGTGTTAGTTTCTCAGTTGTGTCTGACTCCTTGCGACCCCATGGACTGTAGCCCACCAGCCTCCTCTGTCCATGGGATTCTCCAGGCAAGAATACTGGAGTGGGTAGTTATTCCCTTCTCCAGGGGATCTTCCTAACCCAGGGATCGAACCCTGGCCTTCTGCATTGCAGGTGGATTCTTTACCATTTGAGCCACCAGGGAAGCCCCTTTCTCCACTACTCGACAGCAAACTTCAGGATGGTGAGACTGTCCTTGAATATCATTAGTGATTCCCAGTACCCAGCATAGAATCTGGTGCTCAATTAAAATGTACTGAATGAATGAATGAACAGACAGCCTCCAGCTGCCTTAGCAATAGCCGCATGGAGATGGGGCAGGGGCAGTCATTGTCACTGACCCCTCTGGCGTGGCTAACTCTAATGGGCCACCTGGTCTCTTTGTCACCACCCTTTACCCTAGTCATATCAGAAGCCCCACTCTACAGAAAAGACCTTCCCAACCAGGGCAGAGAGAGGCTTTCTCCAGCCCAGCTCAGGCCCCAACTTCTTCCATAGAGAATCCCTCCCACAAATCTCTCCCCATGAACCTCTCCCTTTTGAAACAGCTGCACAGTTTACCATCCCATCCACACTGTTCAAAGTTGGAGTACAGGACTTTGCTGGTGGTCCAGTGGTTAAGAGTCCAGGGACACCAGTTCAATTCCNCAGGCCCCAACTTCTTCCATAGAGAATCCCTCCCACAAATCTCTCCCCATGAACCTCTCCCTTTTGAAACAGCTGCACAGTTTACCATCCCATCCACACTGTTCAAAGTTGGAGTACAGGACTTTGCTGGTGGTCCAGTGGTTAAGAGTCCAGGGACACCAGTTCAATTCCTGGTCCAAGAAGATCTCACATGCCATGGGGCCACTAAGCCCCTGTGCCACAAGTGCTGAATCTGAGCTCTTGGGCCTCAGTTAGTGAAGCCCAAGGCTCTAGAGCCTGTGCTCAACAACAAGAGAAATCACCGCAGTGAGGAGCCCATGCACCACAACGAGAGAGCAGGTCCCTCCTTGCCGCAACTAGGAAAAGCCTGCTCAGAGCAACAAGACTCAGGGCAGCTAGAAATTAATTAATGTTTAAAATTGTACAGTTGGAGTACATATTGCCATTCATTTATTTCATCTAAAACAAATTATAAGGCCACTTAGTCACTGATTTCATCTAATGAGTAAATTACCTATTTCTTTCACCTGATAAGCAATTATAATGGTGTTTATGATTTTCCTAGGGCTGTGGGTACAGCACAGTGGTCAGGGGTCAGGGTTCCCAAATCTGCCAGGATGTGCCCAGTTTCGAATAGTCTGTTCTGTTAGCTGCATAAATGTCTTTTTACTTCTTGGATGTGGTGAAAAATAGGTCACCCTTGAAATCCTCTTGTGCCCCTTGTGGTGGCTGCTGAGCTCAGACCATGTTGAGGCTCTTGATAAACAGAATTATGGAATGTTAGCACCAGACAGGGTATATATAATACCTCTTCTTGCCCAAGCTCCATGTAGGCAGGGAGAGAAAACCCAGGAGAATGCCGTGTGATGGTCCAGCTTGACAGTTGGGCAGATGCTGTGGGCTCCCACCGTGATCCTCTACCCACTTACTGAAGGGTCCAACACAAACCGCCCACTTGGTACCATTCCTTCTGCCGTATAGGGAAGCCGGCCAGGTACACAGCAGCCATCTGGGGAAGTAGGGCTATATTTAGCTTGGAGGGACCACCACCTTCTAAACTGCACAGAGATGAAAACAGACCCCTCTTTCTTTCCTAAACCGCCCAATACAATCTGCTGCGCCTCCTCTCTGATAGGGAGTAGGGGGTTAAATTCCTGGCTGGGAAGTGTTTGGACCTTTCTAGAGTTAATTATTGGAGAAGGAAATGGCAACCCACTCCAGTGTTCTTGCCTGGAGAATNATTATAATTGCTTATCAGGTGAAAGAAATAGGTAATTTACTCATTAGATGAAATCAGTGACTAAGTGGCCTTATAATTTGTTTTAGATGAAATAAATGAATGGCAATATGTACTCCAACTGTACAATTTTAAACATTAATTAATTTCTAGCTGCCCTGAGTCTTGTTGCTCTGAGCAGGCTTTTCCTAGTTGCGGCAAGGAGGGACCTGCTCTCTCGTTGTGGTGCATGGGCTCCTCCCTGCGGTGATTTCTCTTGTTGTAGAGCACAGGCTCTAGAGCCTTGGGCTTCACTAACTGAGGCCCAGGAGCTCAGATTCAGCACTTGTGGCACAGGGGCTTAGTGGCCCCATGGCATGTGAGATCTTCTTGGACCAGGAATTGAACTGGTGTCCCTGGACTCTTAACCACTGGACCACCAGCAAAGTCCTGTACTCCAACTTTGAACAGTGTGGATGGGATGGTAAACTGTGCAGCTGTTTCAAAAGGGAGAGGTTCATGGGGAGAGATTTGTGGGAGGGATTCTCTATGGAAGAAGTTGGGGCCTGAGCTGGGCTGGAGAAAGCCTCTCTCTGCCCTGGTTGGGAAGGTCTTTTCTGTAGGGTGGGGCTTCTGATATGACTAGGGTAAAGGGTGGTGACAAAGAGACCAGGTGGCCCATTAGAGTTAGCCACGCCAGAGGGGTCAGTGACAATGACTGCCCCTGCCCCATCTCCATGCGGCTATTGCTAAGGCAGCTGGAGGCTGTCTGTTCATTCATTCATTCAGTACATTTTAATTGAGCACCAGATTCTATGCTGGGTACTGGGAATCACTAATGATATTCAAGGACAGTCTCACCATCCTGAAGTTTGCTGTCGAGTAGTGGAGAAAGGGGCTTCCCTGGTGGCTCAAATGGTAAAGAATCCACCTGCAATGCAGAAGGCCAGGGTTCGATCCCTGGGTTAGGAAGATCCCCTGGAGAAGGGAATAACTACCCACTCCAGTATTCTTGCCTGGAGAATCCCATGGACAGAGGAGGCTGGTGGGCTACAGTCCATGGGGTCGCAAGGAGTCAGACACAACTGAGCAACTAATACATACAAACAGTGAAGTCATTACTTTGCCACCATGGTGATGGCTGCTAGGAGGAGAGGTATCAGGAACCCCACCTGGGAGCATGCTGGACGGTTTGGCCAGGTCCACAGACTTACTTGATCTGTGGCCTCAGCACTCCCACTGGCTTAGAGGGACCAATTGCAGGCTCAGGGGTCATGCCAGCTTCCTGCGGTTGGCAGCCCTTGCCTGGTCTCCAAGGAAGCAGCCTCTGTTACCTGCTCCACTGCTTTCAGGTTGGAAAATGAAATAGAGCATTTGATTCTCCAGCAGCGTTGCAAAGCTCTTGATTTATAGGAGAAGGGCCCAGACTGCCAGCTTTCTCCTCTGGTGGTTCGGCATGACCTCAGCTCTGGTGCCACTCCCATCCCGATCCCCTCCACCCAGGCAGGTCTCCATCACACAGAGCTGAGCAACAGAAATCACCACACTGCCTTCCCTCTTCCCTTTCATCCATCTGGCCCAGTTGGAATCACTGGCTCGAGAATGTTCCCAGGAATTTCTTAGGCTGTGAATTTCACATTTGATCATCAAACGGGGATAATTACAGTGTAGTCAGCCTCTTCCAGTACACCATGTCTCACGCTGTTTGCAGATGTTACCCATTTGGATAAACTGACTGAACACGTGCTGATGGTCAGATCAGCTTTTAATTCCATTCAATAACTCTTTATTAGCCTCAGATTTCTAGGGGGAAGAAGGGAGGGTGTTAAAAAGCTTGGATGGCAAGAGACCGCATGGATAAAAGTGCAGCTATCTCCCTGTCCATCAGGAAGTCACACAAGAAGTGCTTATGCTGTGAAGAGAGGCAAGCCTCCATGTTTGTTTTGCATTAAGCAAAGAATAAAGAGAGTCTTTATTACACTTTTGGCTCGAGAACTCAGCATTTCTAGTTAAGCTGAATTCCTGTGATTGGAATTTTTAAAATGATTATTAATAGTAGTTTATTACAAAAATATGTGAGGACCCACTGTGTGTTGTGTCTGGTGCTAGTCGCCATGGGGAATACAGGAATGAATGAAAAACAGGTCTGTCCTTGAGCGACTCACAGTCTGAGGTGGCACAACTTGTGGAAACATCAATGCCACAAGATAGTCAATATAAGCGAAGGATAAACTGAGGGACTCAGAAAGCAAATGCTAGAGAATAAAGAAGTCGAATCTGTGTGGATGAGATCTTTGAGGGAGGAGGGGCTTCACGGAAGAGAGGATCCTAACTATCTTTCCACCTCTGCCATGAGTGACAAGTGACTTGCTGATCTGCTTGACTAATGTCACCCCCACACAGTTCCTGGGACTGGTACCCTTCAGCTGGTGTTCTTCAAATGACTGAATGTGTGAGATTATTTCTAAGGGTCAGGAGGATGCTCACTGGTAGAGAGAAAGCAAAAAAGAATTGCAGGAAGCAGCTTGGTGCTGGCATTAAAAGAGTGGCGCCAGCCTGGCCACAAGGGATGCTCAAGGCTGGAGAAAGGACAGGGAGGGGATGAGATGGGTCTGATCAGGAAGGCTCTTGACCTGGAGTATAAGACCTCGGGGAGCCACGGGAAGATTTGGAGCCAAACACACGAGTGCACAGTGGTCAGCTGGATGGATATGCCAGCCACCTTTGAGGAGGACTGGGTCAGTTATTCATCTGCCCCAAAGAAACAGAATTGTGATGTTCTTCTCTCACTTCCACTATTCTCACTGCACACCTGCCTGGACAACAGAACTGGGAAGGAGATGGAAGGGTAGGAAAAGCATGGCTGGGGCAGAACGAGCCACAAGAGCAAGGAAGAGAGAGGGAGCAAGAGGTTTGCAGGCTGCAAAGTGGGAGGGTGTTGCCTCACTCAGTGAGAAGAGGGAAGACCAAGGGCATCCTGGGTGCGTTTGGTGTGAGGTGCTGACGAAGTTGCCAGGGGGGCACCTGAGAAAATGGATCTCTATCTGGAAGCCCATTTTTTAACAATAGCCGAATAGGACTTCCCTGGTGGCTCAGTGGTAAAGAATCTGCCTGCCAGTGCAGGAGACACAGGTTTGGTCCCTGGTCTGGGAAGATCCCACAGGCTGCAGAGCAACTAAGCCCATGCACCACAACTATTGAGCCTGTGCTCTAGGGCCCAGGAGCCACAACTACTGAGCCTACCTGCTGCAACTACTGAAGCCCCACTCTCTAGAGCCCATGCTCCTTAGCAAGAGAAGCCACAGCAGTGAGAAGCCCGAACACCGTAACTACAGAGTAGCCCCACTCACAGCAACTAGAGAAACGCCCGTGCAGCAGGGAAAAACAGCACAGCCGAAAATTAAATAAATGAATAATTCAGAAAATAGCCGAATAAAGAAAGGGCTTTGAGAGCAAGATGCAGGAACCTGTCAGCTGTAGAGGGAAGCAGCTTACTAAGTGGGCAGCAGTCATGCAGAATGAACCAGTCGTCCGTCCTGGTAGACCACAACCTCTCCATCCTCCCACCTGACACCACTTCTCAGGTGGGAGGGCTTGGTCTGACACATTAAGTAATTAATTGCATAATTAACTGACAACTTCTAGAGGGAGGAAGGGGAAGAATTGGACTAAGATCTGGCTCTTGGAAACAGGCCCTCCACAGGAGGCGATGAGCCGAGTGCCAACTCTCAGCAGTGAAGTGCGTCCGTAGAGGGTTACTTGCCTTGCCTCCCCCTGAATCTTTCCCTGATGCAATCCCCAACTAAACTTTCAAAACTGGTGATTTTTCCTCCTTGGCAACAGCCCCAGACTGTCACACTGTGGAATCTGCAAGTCATTCACAGATGCTGCAAATGTGAAATGTCATTCAAGCACAAGACTGGGAGACCAGCCCTGGTGATCATTCACCAGCCCTTCTTTCCACCACCCAGCTAGGTACAGCAGCGCAGGTTATGGCCTCAGGGCACCCTGATTTTCCCCTTTGGAAGCCAGTGATAGTCACTCCCAGGGCTCAGACCCTCCCTGGAGATGCGCTGAGTTTTGAGTAGGACAAGTCCAGAAGGTTCTGTGAATTCCTTGGAGGGAAGCCTTTCGGAGAGTTTGGTGAACTCCGGTCTCTGGCTGGAGGGCTAGCCTTCATTCAGACTTTCGAGTTTTAAAAGGGGTGAGATATATTGACAGCTTCTGGGCTCTTGGGCTAAATGTGAAACATGCAAGTCTAAAGAGACATCTGTTAGAAAAGAAAAATGTGTATAGGTTTTAGTGTTTCAAATCTTCACTGCTCTTTTGAAGTTGAACTTCTAGGAGAAAAAAAATTCTACTGCTTGCGGTTATGGAAAGGATTCCAAGGCGGTGAGGTCAGAAGGGCCGTTGTGTGCGTACGTGTGTTTTCCTACACAGCACTCTCTGAACAGCCCCTGTGAGCTCGTTAGCCAGCAGCGAGCCCTGATGGCACGCCACTGAGGGTTTCCCTGCTGCCCCCTGGCCTGAGTCCAGGAGCAGCTGGGAGGCAGCCCTCTCATCTCACGTACACTCTGGCCTGACCCATGGCTTCCCTGGGCGGGGCGCAGGGTGGACTTCAAATGTGGGCTTTTACTGGGCGGACCCCCAAAGGATGCCTCAGAAGGCTGAGTCCCAGGCCCAGGTGTGTCCTCTCAGTAGCTGGCAAGGGATGGGATGAAGGCAGAAGGGTGAAGACCAAGAGGCCCATTGTGGTGAGCCTGGGGCACAGACTTGGAGTCAGGACTCGGTCTTCATCCTTGTTTATCTACTTACTGGCTGTGTGAACTTGGGGAAGATGCCAAACCTCGCCAAGTTTTCTCGCTTTTCGCCTGTAGTCAGGGTACACTGTTAGCCCTCTCACTGGTTGTTATGGGAACGGAGGAAGGGGATGGACGCAAAGCTGTGAGTGCAGACACTGACACGTAATGAATTGGCTGGCATTTGATGAATGAGGGCCCACATAATCATTATGATTTGGAGAAGAACGAGGGCCCCAGGGTTGGGCAGTAGGGCGGAGGCTGGCAGGGTCCTTGGAGGGAGAGACTGTATTTTATGAGATGAATGAATGACTGACTAAGATGGATTTGAGCCCAAGATGGTGGGAAGGAATTAGTTCTGTGGAGAGAGAAGAGGAGAAAGAACTTGCCTGACTGCTCTTCCGGGGCTTTGCAAGGAAACCTTCTGCATCTTCCTCTACCGCACGCACAGACACACACTCCACACAACACACAGACATGTGCACATCCGCCTGTACACGGACACACAGGAGCAGCGAGCTCCCCAAGAGACACGTATGTGGGTACACAAACACATGCAGGGATACACACCCAGAGAGACATATTCATGACGCCAGGCATACACTCTAGTGCCCACACACATACATGCAGTGGGTCACTGGGAACACAAGAACAGTGACGTCAGTTCTAGCGCTTTCTTTCCTCTGAGCCTCATTTCCTGCCTCTGGGACCCTACCTAGCTTGCCCACCAGTCATTATTCTGCTGGGGGGACACGACCCTGCCTTAAGACAAGGGTCTGTTGAGCTCCCCTACCCTGGTCTTCCTCCCTCTGGGCTCACACTCTGTATCTCAGCTGAGCTGATGATCCGTAGGCTGAGATGGGGGAAAGGGGCGTGAGAGGGGAAGGAAGGGATGGGAAGAGGGGAAGGATCTGTGAATTTAATCAAGTCTGCCCAGCCTGCCTGCCTCGTGCAGCTCTCAGGGCCAATGCCACAGTGGGTAACTTTCCTTCTGGGCATCACACATTCCTTATATGCTGGAATTCCAGCCTGGCCTACCAAGGTGGTAAGTCAGAGGAGGGGGCTGGCCCATGAGCCAGTCTAGACATCCAGCCCTTTCTTGCTCATTCCTGTCCATGTGTCCTGGTGGCGCGAACCCTGTGGCCTGACTGGGAGCTGTAACGGATCCAAGGATCCAGGCTGGCAAACATAATCCTGCCACTGGCGGCTTTCCTTCCGCTCTGCATGGAAAGGAACCAGAGCTAGATGCCGCCCCCCAACCATCACCCCGGCCAACATACTTTCCACCGCCTCGCAGGACTGGGGAAATGGGACCTGGCTTTGCACCCTGAAGCCAGTGGCAAGGAGACCTGAATCCCTGGGCACCCAAATAATGGTTCTGTTCAAACTCCCAGTTCATTTGCATCCTGGCTGGACGGGGGTGTAGGCATCCAGGTCATTGGCTTCCTCTCTGCCAGCGCCCCTGCCCAGTCCCACCTGGCATGGTTCAGAGCATCACACACCAAATCTCAGATGCTCTCTGCCTCCCAGTGGTCCTGGGAGATCACTGGAGTCACCCCGTGTTCTTATCTGGAAAATGGAGATGACACTAACTATAAAGACCTCTACTGCTTGAGGATTAAGTGAGAAAATGCCCAGAAAGTAGTGGTACTTGTTATTGTCCTATTGTTGTTGTTATTCAGTCGCTCAGTTGTGTCTGACTCTTTTCGACCAGGCTGCAGCATGCCAGGCTTCCCTGTCCTTCACTCTCTCCCGGATCTTGCTCAAAGTCATGTTCATTGAGTCAGTGATAACCATACAACCATCTCATCCTCTGTTGTCCCCTTCTTCTCCACCTTCAATCTTTCCCAGCATCATCCTAGCTAGATTTGGAGCTGAGGTATAGGTGTGGTCAGCCAAGGGACAAGGTTAGTTGTGGTTTAGAAGGAGTCCTCTGGGGGCTGGCCCTGTGCCAGATGGACGGAGGAGAGCAGGGAGGCACGGACTCAGCTGGGGAGCCTTGTGAGAGCTGCTGGTGGCCACACTGGGCAGGGGCAGAAGGAAGACGGGCTGGAAGTGAGAGATTCTGGCGCGTCCTTGGTGTTTGGGGCAGATTTGTGAGAATGTTGGAAAAACATAAAAGATAACATCCTGGAAAATTCCAGGTAGGCCTCTGTTCCTCCATCCAGCTTGACCTCTTGAGGCCTCCTGTCTGACCAAATCCCTGGGGGCTCAGGTATAGGTAGGGGCAGGGACAGAGCAGCCCTGTGTCAGGGGCTGGGAGAGGAGCCCGCCTTCAACCCCCAGCCTTCTCCACAGCCTCCTAGCAGGCTCCTGCCTTTTCGCTCACTGCCACAGAAATGGGGAGAGGAGAGGGGTGAACAGGGGCTTTCAAGACAAGGGCCTCAAGATATCCAGAATCTTTCCTTTCCTTTCCTTGACATAGTTGCATGACTGTGTGCATCCCTACCTCATGGGCCCCAGGCTTGCCCCTCCTACTTGGCTGGCCTGGGTCCAGGCACACGTCTCCTTCCCTCCCCCTTCTCTCCACACCCTCCCCCTTCTCTTCTGGCTTTTCACCCTGAAGACTGCTGACATGAGGGGAGTACATGAGGCAGTGTGCAACGTGGCCCCACCAGCTCAGGGTATCTGGAGCTCATCCGCCCAAAATTTCAGTTTTACAGGAGGATTGCTGGGAAGGCAGACACACTCACTCCCGGGCCTGCATGCAGATGCTTTGGAGTAAAATACAAGCATCCAAGTGATTTTGCCTCTAGAACACAGCATTCAAGGACCATGGTTCTCTCCTCTGCTCTTTGAGACCGCTGCATGAGGAGGCTGCTGCCCTCTGGTGTTTTTGATAGGACAGAGGAGGAGCGCTGGGGTCCCCTAAGTCTCTGATTGCCTGGGTCACCCTGCTCCTTCTCTTCTGGTTCCTGCAGCCCCACTGCATGTGCTGTGTGCTCTTAGGGAGCACCCATGGCCCCCCAAGAGCCCGAGGGGAGAGGTGGGCAAACTCTCAGGATAAGCCCAGTCTGCCATCACCTCCCCAGGGCCAGACCAAGAAGGTCACCCATCTCCTTCTGCCCCCTCCCCTCCCAGAACATGAACATCCAAGTGGAGGACATCCGGATCCGAGCCATCCTTTCCGCCTTCCGCAAGCGTACCCCGGTGACAGAGGGCTACGTGGAGGTAAAGGAGGGCAAAACGTGGAAGCAGATCTGTGACAAGCACTGGACGGCTAAGAACTCCCGCGTGGTCTGCGGCATGTTCGGCTTCCCTGGGGAGAAGACCTACAACACCAAAGTGTACAAGTAAGGAGTCTGGGCAGGGACTCTGAGTGGTGGGATTCTGGCTCCACCTTGTCCTAAGGCAGCTCTGCAGTAGCTCGGTGTGCATGTGTGTGTGCTCAGTAGACTCTTTGCAACCCTACAGGCTGTGGCTCATCAGGCTCCTCTGTCCATGGGATTCTCCAAGCCAGAATACTGGAGTGGGTTGTCATTCCCTCCTCCAGGGGATCTTCCTGACCCAGGGATCAAACCTGTGTCTCCCGCATTGCAAGTAGATTCTTTACCACTGAGCCACCAGGGAAGCCTGCATTGACCTCGTATCGAATATTCACCCATATATATGCAATCTAGAAAGATAGTGCTGATGAACCTATCTGTGGCGCAGCAGTGGAGATGCAGACATAGAATGCAGTGGCCGGGACCACCTCGGTCCTCTGCCCCCTCGAAGTGATTATTACGAGAAATATCCTGAGTAAATCTTGTGATGCTGTTATGATTCCCAAAGTTAATATCTCCTCAGGCAGAGAAAGGGTAGATGACAAGGAGACTTAGAGTAATTTGCCCGGAGGGGTGTCTGGTGAAGGGTTTTCAGTCCATGACAGGCTGTTGTATTGACTGGTCGCCGGGTCTTCTTATCTCCTCTAAAGAGGATAATAATCTGCTTTATTGAGCACTGACTACATGTCAGGTGGCTCTGTTCTTTGTCTCTTAAGTGTTAGTCGTTCAGTTGTGTCTGACTCTTTGTGACCCAATGGCAAGAATACTGGAGTGGGTAGCTGTTCCTTTCTCTAGGGGATCTTCCTGACTCAGAGATCGAACCTGGGTCTTCTGCATTGCAGGTGGATTCTTTATGATCTGAGCCACCGAGGAAGCCCTCTTAGCCACTTAAGCTTCACAATTCTAGGAAGGGGTTTATGTTACAGCTAAAGGAATGAAGTCAGTGAGAGGTGATAAAACGAGGAAGTGGCAGATTCAGAATCCAAACCCGGGTCTCCAGCAGCAGGGTCCACCCTCCTCAAGTGTGCAGACTTACTACTTCTTCCCTTTCAAGCCAAGGAGAAAGGTGGCTTCCAGCCAGGAAACAGGGGTCTCTCCCCCAACTCTTCCTCCTGATCCCTAGGGTCAGTGCAGGCTTCTTTCCTTCCTGGGCTCAGCCTGGCTCCTTCAGTCAGAGCCTCTGGTCCACCATGAGGGTAAGTGCTGGCAGCTGAGCTGCCTGGTGGTAATTCCTGCCCCCAGCCGCCCCAGACATGGCCCAGATCTTCCTGTTTGCACAGGGTGGGATGGGGGCAGGCAGGGTGGTCCCGTTCTCTAAATAGTTTACAGAATTCCTACCAGCTGGCTGGCTCCTTGCCTGGAGACACCTTCTCAGCCTTTCCTTCCAGTTGAAGCCAAGAAAAGTAGATCCCTTCCCCTGACAGGCGTCCTACCTGCTGGCCCCACCGGAGTCCCCAGCCTGGCACAGGTCTTCACCCAGTCCTGGGAGCGGAAAGGCTGCCATCAGTCCTGCTTCGCAGCAGGATGGGGTGCCTGAGGCTAGGCAACACGTGGCTTGTTCAGAGGGCTTCTGAAAACCTCCTCCTCAACTGCGGGTGGACTGAAGTCATCTTCTGGCTTTTGAAGGGGGATCTCTGACCTCAGGTCCGTTTTGGCAGCNCGGAAAGGCTGCCATCAGTCCTGCTTCGCAGCAGGATGGGGTGCCTGAGGCTAGGCAACACGTGGCTTGTTCAGAGGGCTTCTGAAAACCTCCTCCTCAACTGCGGGTGGACTAAAGTCATCTTCTGGCTTTTGAAGGGGGATCTCTGACCTCAGGTCCGTTTTGGCAGCGGGGCTCCAGATGATCCTCTCACGGACTGGGAAGTGGTACATGTACCTGGAAATTGATCAAACTGAAGCCACAGGGCCCCATCTCCCAGACCAGGAATATTGTGTAGTCATTTGCTTTTTCTTAAAGCAAGATCCCATTATTGGTATTGATTTATTGATACAAGATTACTGAACAGAGACTGCATCTCATATTGCATCTCGGGAGTTAGGACTCTAAGGCTTTGGTGAGTTGGCTGAAACAGGGACCAAAAGGAGGCCCACCAGACCAAATTAGAAATGCTGGATCCCCTTGGTTTCATGTAGAGAAAGGGGTTCAGAAGCTTGAGGAGGCTAGAATGTTGCCATGGATTTGTCATCTAAGACCCTGGGAGGATTCAAAAGGCAGATGTTTCACCATGACAGAGAGGAATAAATTTGTAAGGGGAGCCCTGACTCCCTCTCTGGTTCTTTTATTTATTTATCTTAATATTTATTTATTTATTTGTCTGCATCGGTCTTGGCTGTGGCATGTGGGCTCTTTCATTACGGTGCATAAGCTCTCTAGTTGTGGCACACGCTCTCCAGTGCTTGAAGGCTCAGTTGCTCCGCAGCTTATGGGGTCTTAGGTTCCCTGACCAGGGATCGAACCGTGTCCCCTGCATTGCAAGGAGCATTCTTAACCACTGGACCTCCAAGGAGTCCCCCCATCCCTCGTTCATTCTTAAGAGCTCCCTGAGGGCTTTTCTCTGTAAGCCAGTCCTCAGGGTGGGGGCTGCAGTCACTGCAGGTCAGGAAACCTAAATGCAGTGGGGGTGGCAGGGACCAGGTGACAGCACCCAAGGCCAAAGGCAAGATGGGTGTGGCTACTGAGTAGCCAGCAAAGTCAAAGCAGCAATCAGAATAGACTGGCCCCTGCAGACTTGTAGGGTTGACCAGTTGATCTAGCTGGCTGTCTCATGGTGTTCCCAGAAGTGAAATAGGAAGCCTCTCTGATTCTTATTCAATCTGTAAAAGCAGAAAAGTTCTAGGTTAAGAGAAAAAAATCTGATCTGAATCATAAAAACAGGTCCAGCCCCTCAGTGTCCAGACTTGAGAAAGTTTACAGACCTATAAGCCCTTGAATAAAGAGGAGGCCAGGTCTCCCTGAAGAAGGACTGTGGCACGCTGTGGCACACTGCCAGAAGTGTACACTGTTAGTCATTTACCCAAAGGGACCTATTATCTTTTACCAAGGTCACTGTATTATACACTGAAGAAAAGGAAATGATCAGAACTTTCAGGAACCACTGGACATGGGCTCTGAACAGACCCTGATTCCAGGGACCCAAACATCCTTGTGGCCCACAGTCAGTATGGATGTCAGGTGATCAGTGGAGTTTTGGCACAGGTCCATATCACAGTGGGCTCAGTGGGTCCCAGAGCCCACACTGTGGTTATTTCCCTAGTTCCAGAATGCATAATTGAAGTAGACAGTCTCACAGAGCTGGCAGAATCCCTACCAAGTCTGGTTTGCTCCTTGGCTGGAGGAGAGCAAGGAGGACTTCTCATTTTCAGTTGAATCAGTTCAGCTCAATGTTACCCAGCCATCAGCCTAGACACCTCTTTCTCAGCCAATGGCTGTCCTGTAACTCCAGTCACCCACCATCAGGCCTAGTGTGGGTTGTCCACGTGTGCATGTGCACGCTAAGCCTCTTCAGTCGTGTCCGACTCTTTGTGACCCTATGGACTGCAGCCCACCAGGCTCCTCTGTCCATGGGATTCTCCAGGCAAGAAAACTGGAGTGGGTTGCCATGCTCTTCCCAACCCAGGGAGAGAACCCATGTCTCTAATGTCTGCTGCATTGGCAGGCAGGTTCTTTACCACTAGAGCCCTCTAGGAAGCCCATACATCCTCCCCAGTGCCTCCTGTCTGCAACCCCATGTCTGCATCCCCGCGTGGGGGAGGGGTGGCCTGTGAGAGTGACTCATGGGGGCGGGGTGGGCTGCCCTGGTGGAGGCCTGTGGAGGATTGCATTCCTGTGATCTGACGGCAGAGGACAGAGGGGCTCTCTGGGGAAGGAAGAGCAGCTCTGTCTGCTGAGGGAGCCTCCCTCTGTGTTGAGAGCTCAGTACATCTGTTCCTGAGAGAGCCTGGTGGTCACTGAAAACTGAGAGCTAGATATTCCGATCCAGTGAGACCTGACCACTCCCTGTGCGCCTGACGTCCCTGGGTGTGTTTGCTCGCCCGACTGTGGGAGTGTCGTAACAAGCTGTAATATCCTACCCGCCACCTCAAGTGTGTTCTGTCCCATGTGCGAATGTCATGGGAAAGAAACTGCAGGCTGTGTTTCCAAGTGCAGGGGCCTTCCAGGGAATGGGGAGGGCCAATGGCTCTTGGAACTCTTTTTTACTTCTTATTTATTTATTTATTTTGGCCACACTGGGTCTTCATTGCTTTGCACAGGCTTTCTCTAGTTGCGGCGAGCGGAGGCTACTCTTTGTTGCAGTGCGAAAATTTCTCATTGCAGTGGCTTCTCTTGTTGTAAAGTACAGGCTCTAGGGTGCGTGGGCTCCGTAGTTGCAGCTCCCAGGCTCTAGAGCACAGGCTCAGTAGTTATGGCGCCTGGGCTTAGGTGCTCCGTAACATGTAGAATCCTCCCGGGCCAGGGATCGAACTTGTCTCCTGCATTGGCAGGTGGACTCCCATCGACTGTGCCACCAGGGAAGCCCTGGCTCTTGGGATTATCAACAGTCCTCTTGTGTAGTTCTGTGCTCTGGCTGTAGCTATGTGGAGCACAAACTCTGAGCTTTCCAAGACAGTCCTTTTTCTTTCAAGGATTCTGTGTCGTTGCACGCATAGAATAGAATGACTACCAGTCACAGTTTTTGGTAAGGAGAGATATCAGTGGCATCTGTCAGGTTTATCCTTCCTCTCTGTTCACATCCTATTCACTCTGAGGCAAAGCAGAAACTTCCAGGCCTGCTAGACCAATAGGGACAGGACTCTGCTTCTGTTCATCTGGGGCCAACCTGCCTTGGGCAGCCCCTCCTCTGGGCCGTCCGGCAGCAGTGCGTCTCACTGGATTCTGCCAATCACCGATGAGTACACAGACTTCAAAGACCCAGGACAGGAGAGAGGAAAGGGTGGCTTCCCCCTTCGCTACTTTGGCAACCACAAGTTTGTTTCCTATGTCTGTTGAGTCTGTCTCTGTTTTGTATATATTTTGTAATATTTGTTTTAGATTCCACACATAAGTGATATCCTATGATATTTGTCTTTTTCTGTCTGACTTACTTCACTTAGTATAATCATCTCGAGGTCCATCCATGTTGCTGCAAATGGCATTATTTCATTCTTTTTTTTTGCTGAGGGATATCACATTGTATTTATCTCTCCAAGATCCCTTTTTACACTTTGCATCTATAGGGATTAGTATCATATGTCACTACACTGAGTTAAGGGCTTCCCAGGTGGCGCTATTGGTAGAGAACCTGCCTGCTAACACAGGAAATGTAAGAGACTTGGGTTCAGTCCCTGGGTTGGAAATATCCCCTGGAGGAGGGCATGGCAACCCACTACAGTGTTCTTTCCTGGAGAATCCTATGGACAAACAAACCTGGTGGGCCATGGTCCATAGGGTCACAAAGAGTCAGACATGACTGAAGTGACTTAGCATGCACACACACTGAGTTAAACCCTTGTCTCCTAGAATGTGAGCTCCCTGAAAGCAGCAAGCCGTGGCTGCCCTTCCAGGTCTGGCTCCCCACTGCCCAGCATGACCAGTGAATGCTGGCAGACATGCCCTGCAGAGCCCTGTCTGGAGCAAGACTGAACTGCAGGAGCAGGGACCAGGTCTATCTGGTTCCACTTCCTCAGTGACCAGCCCTGGGCAGGGGTCAGTTGCCCAGCTGTGAAAGAAGGGAGGGGTGGGCACTGTGATGTCTTGGTTACCTGCCCTGTCTCGTCTTCTGCAGGATGTTTGCCGCCCGCAAGAAGCAGCGCTATTGGCCATACTCCATGGACTGCACAGGCACGGAGGCCCACATCTCCAGCTGCAAGTTGGGCCCTCAGGTGTCGCTGGACCCTGTCAAGAATGTCACCTGTGAGAATGGGCTTCCAGCTGTAGTGAGCTGCGTGCCCGGCCAGGTCTTCAGTCTTGATGGACCGTCAAGATTCCGGAAAGCCTATAAGCCAGAGGTGAGGATGGGGTGGTAGATTTGGTACCTGGAGGGGTGGGCTGGTGGTTAAAGGGTCAGACAGGGAACCCCCCCCCCTCCCTGCCAAGAGAACCGGCAGCAACTCGGACCACTTTTCTAGAGGGCAGGAAGATGCAGGATACTTGCCAGGGCCAGTCTCGCTGATAGATGCCGCTGCTGGGGAGTGACAAGCAGCTGGGAGCCTGCCCCCAATCATTAGCACCCCTACCTGTCCTGGCAGTGCTGCTCAACTCTGAGACTAGTGTCCCCGCTGTGGCGGACAAACACCCACGAGAGGGCTCTGCCTCACTCCTGACCCTCACAGGTTCTGTGTGCTGTCTGTGGACTGGCACGAAGGATCGGGGTGAGAACTAGGGGCTCCTGGGCTATTCCCCGAGAAATCAAGCATCCTAGAGCCCTTGGCAGGCTTCCCCGGTGTCTCAGATGGGAAAACAATCCGCCTGCAATGCAGGAGACAAGAGTTCGACCCCTAGGTTGGGAAGATCCCCTGGAGAAAGGAATGGCCNGATCGGGGTGAGAACTAGGGGCTCCTGGGCTATTCCCCGAGAAATCAAGCATCCTAGAGCCCTTGGCAGGCTTCCCCGGTGTCTCAGATGGGAAAACAATCCGCCTGCAATGCAGGAGACAAGAGTTCGACCCCTAGGTTGGGAAGATCCCCTGGAGAAAGGAATGGCCATCCACTCCAGTATTCTTGCCTGGAGAATTCCATGGACAGAGGAGCCTAGCAGGCTACAGTCCATGGGGTCGCAAAGAGTCAGACACAACTGAGGAACTAACACTCACTTTCAGAGCCGTTGGAAACGTGATCCATCTCTCAAAAGCACAAGAAATCAACTACAATGGTTTTCAAACAGGTTTTACTTATTCTGCATCAGAAAGAAGAACAACTTTTAAAAGCTTTCACAGAGTTAGTACAGTAAGTCCTACATATGGATGACTTTTGTTCCAAGAGTCAGTTAAAAATCCAGTTTGTACATAAGTCCAGCAAAATTAGCCTAGGTGCCCAACTAACACAATCAGTTATGTACCACTGCTTTTACATTTGCTTCTGGACATCCTAGGCTTGAAATAAAAATATGGTACTGCTATATTCTATGGGGTTCCCCGGTGGCTCAGTTATAATGGATCCACCTGCCACTGCAGGAAACAAGGGTTTGATCCCTGGGTCAGGAAGATCCCCTGGAGAAGGAAATGGCAACCTACTCCAGTATTCTTGCCTGGGAAATGCCATGGACAGAGGAGCCTGGTGGACTACAGTCTATGGGGTCGCAAAGAGTCGGATACGACTGCGTGACTAAACAACAACTACTACTGTTAGAGTCTAGTGCTGAATAGAAAAGTGCAGAAAAGCACACTTGCAGAGAATGCAGCCACATGACAACAGACGCTGGACACTTGAGCTAACTTAGGTAACTGATCATGCAAACACAAGTGCACACCTTTGACAGCTCACAACTTGAAAGTTCATACATAGGGGACTTCCTGTAGATGGAAACATGCCATCACCACATCTATGTTTTCTGTGCCTGTTATCACACTGTATGTTTGGGAATGAGTCCCTGCATGTGGTGGGAGGTGTACTAAAGGGGCATGGATGCACATCTGAGTTATCATCCCCATCTCAGCTGATGGATTCCTCAGGACTGGTGGGCTGTGCCGGCCAAGGAAGGCTTGATGACTCCTCTGAAGAAGAAAAGTGAAAGTGAAAATGTTAGTCACTCAGCGTTGCCCGACTCTTTGCAACCCCATGGACTGTAGCCCACCAGGCTCCTCTGTCTGTGGGAATTCTCCAGGAATGTACATATGTACTGAATACTGGAGTGGGTTGCCATGCCCTCCTCCAGGGGATCTTCCCAACCCAGGGATCGAACCCAGATCTCCCGCATTGCAGGGGGATTCTTTACTACCATTTGAGCTACCCGGGAATCCCCCCTGAAGAAGAGCAAGCGCACTATTCTCTCTTCCCTCGGAAATCACTAGTTGGCCCATCTTTTTCCCTCTCCTTTTCACACATATCCCTAATGGTTCTCTGTGACATGCATGTTCTGGAAACTACTAATCCAGGCCACTGGGTGGGAACAGTAGAGGGATAGTGTGGGAAAGAGAGCTAATCATTTATTAAGGAATGACACCCTGTGCCAGACGAAACTTGGGAATTGGTATTGGGGGGAGGATAGTAACAGCCCCTCCCCAAGCCGAGGCAGCCCCACTCTGCATCTGCTGTCCCCTCCCCCATTTCTCCCCTATGCGTGCGTTTGTGCTAAGTCCCTTTAGTCGTGTCTGACTCTGTACCACCCTATGGGCTATAGCCTGCCAGGCTCCTCTGTTCGTGGGATTCTCCAGGCAAGCATACTAGAGTGGGTTGCCATACCCTCCTCCAGGGGATCTTCCTGACCCGAGGATCTAAGCCACGTCTTTTGTGTCTTCTGCATTGGCAGGCAGGTTCTTTACCACTAGTGCCACCTGGGAAGCCCCCACCCCATCTCCCTCTCCAATCTCTCCTCTCCATCAACATCTGTCAGCCTGCTCGTGGATGGGGAGTGATCCCCTATCTACTTATCCGGTAGAAACAGGAAACTGATGCAGAAACCAGAGAAACAGCTTTTGGTGCTGTATTTGGAAAGGCTGGGGTGGTGTATTTGGACAAAAGAATAAGCCTTAAATAAAAGGCATGAGGTGAATGCAGCAAGTCCAGGCATCGACCAGAGGGTGGGGGAACTCTTTGGGGCGTCTTCCAGACACTTCTGGCCAGCAACCAGCCCTCCCCCACCCTCAGCCCTGCCCCATAGAGGCATCCAAACTGCACGGACCCGATTGTACATCTCCCATGTGCAGGCAGGCCACACAGGCACACCTGGACAGTGGCAGCCCCCATGGCCCCTCGCTCCCCGTCCCCGGCCACATGGTTTGATGGCCACATCCTTTCCACAGCCTCAGCTCGAGCCTCTGAGCTTGCCTCATGTGTCATCCGGAATACCAGGTCCTACTGTTTTGGAATTCCTCTTACTGTGTGGTTGAAAGCAGAGGAATCAAGTTATACCAAACCAATTAAAAAAAAAAAAAAAAGATCAAGCGGGGCTTACATCACATTTTCCCTTCTTTCTTTTCCTCCAGGGCCAGCTGACTCTGCCTGGCCACTGCTAGATGGGGTGAGGTTACTTGGAACTCTGCCTCCCACAAGCTTGAGTCACGGACGGTCCGCTCCATGGGAAGGGGACCCTGGAATCTGGCTAGGCAGCTTGGGAAGGGAAGTGGGGGGAGGGAAAGGTCATGATTATACAGCCATCTGGTTGGATCCAGCAGCTGTATTTGTCATGTTCTGCTAAAGCTAGAATAAAGATTCCTGAAGCCAGTGAGGGGTTTTGCAGCCCCTCCCTGTCCCTCTTTTCTTCTCCCTCTAGTGCCAGGGTCACCACCCAAGGTGAGTAAATTGCGGTGCAGACCTTGACTGGAAGATGGAGACACAGGCTCTTGTTCGATATCTTGGCTTTCAAGGTGACCGGTGGTGGTTTTCTTAGAGGTGGTGGTGGTTTTAGTTGCTACGTCATGTCCGACACTTTCACACCTGTAGACTGTAGCCCACCAAGCTCCTCTGTCCATGGGATTCTCCAAGCAAGAATACTGGAGGGGGTTACCATTCCCTTCTCCAGGGGATCTTCCCAACCCAAGAATTGAACTCGCATCTCATGCATTGCAGTCTCCTGCATTGCAGGTAGATTCTTTACCGACTGAGCCATGAGGGAAGCTCAAGGTGACTGGTATATGTTAATGTTTGAAAGATACCACCCCCAACCAGGCCTGCCTCATTCAGGGGTGGGATGGAAGAGGGATGCCTCCATCAGTGAGTGGGATGGAGTCCGGGGCTGTGAACTGCAGAGGCCAGAGTAGAACAATGACTCTGGTCTGATCCCACACACGCAGAAAGGCTGCACAGTTACCCCATACTCCCTTTGTATTGAATCAAATAGAATCAATAGTTCAGAGCCTCATGGCCTTCTGAGTTGCCCACCCCAACACGCGCACATGCGCACAGACACACACACAGAAACTGATGCAAAGCAGGGTATGTGGGCAGATGGGAGTCAAATGACCCGTCTCCTATCTTGTAAGGTATGATCCAGTGGGATTAAGATGCTTGTGAAGAGTGGATCTTACTCCTGTGCAATTATAAATAAACCCCATAAGACTATTAAGGCTTCAAGGCCGATAGTGAGCAATTAGGGGCAATTAAACTATAAC
>SJYA01001351.1:79445-94347 GCA_006410615.1 Neotragus moschatus | reverse complement strand
GCTATAGTCCATGGGGTCACAAAATAGTGGGACACGACTTAGTGATTGAACAACAAACTGTAACCACCTGCTCTCTCTGAATATCTGGTGGGGCTGTATCTCCTGAAGGGCTGGCCTGGTCTGGGCTTGGAGTAGAGTCAGGGGTGGCAGAAGCAGGCGTGGTGACCAGGCAGAAGTCCAGCTGCAGGACAGATGTTGGTCTTAACCAGTGGGAGGCCCCCCATCCCCTTGTCTGGGCAGAACTCCAAGTCTTGGCTGCCTTGGTGCTGCCTTGGTCAGGCCCCGCCCTCTCACCCTCTGTCTTCTTTCTCCTGCCTCTCATGGGCCTGCAGGGCAGGATTCTTGCAGTGTGATCGCCTTAGTGCCCCCGAATCTCCCCTAGGGCTGGACAAGCACTCTGTTACGCGTCTGATAGAATTAGGATCCGTTTGGAATCTGCAGACTTTGTGGGTAGGAGTGTCTTTTAATAGTGCTGAAGCTTCAGGTTCTGGAGTAAGGGAGTGGAGGGAAATACTTACTAGTGGTTAGGCCCTAGAGCAAGTTTGGAGTGGGATGAGGGGTTGATGAGAGTCCCTGAGGGGCTGCCCAGTGGTCCAGGACAAAGACTGCAAAGGAAGCATGCAGCAGGGCTGAACACACCGTGAGCACGCACGCTTTCCATCCCCTCCACAGACGCTCACACAGGTGGAGCGCTGTCAGCTGCCAGTCTGGTGCCTGGGTTTGGAGAGGGGAGCCAGAGGGCATCGTGAAGAGAGGGGAGTAGGCTGTGCTCAGCAAAATGGTGTGTCTCTTCAGCAACCACTGGTGCGGTTGAGAGGTGGTGCCAACGTCGGGGAGGGCCGCGTGGAGGTGCTCAAGAATGGAGAATGGGGTACCGTCTGCGATGACAAGTGGGACCTGGTGTCTGCCAGCGTGGTCTGCAGAGAGCTGGGCTTCGGGAGTGCCAAAGAGGCCATCACGGGCTCCCGGCTGGGGCAAGGTAAGGCGTGGGGAGAGTGTTCCTTGGTCTCTCTTCACAGAAAGCATCATGTGGGAGCCCAGCCTGGGCTGGCTTTGTCCTTTCCAGTCCTTTCTGGCTTTGCCTCCTCCCTCCAGCACCTGCTTCCCAGATGGCGCTAGTGGTAAAGAACCCGCCTGCCAATGCAGTAGACATAAGAGACGCGGGTTCTATCCCTTGGTTGAGAAGATCCCCTGGTGTAGGAAATGGAAATCCACTCCAGTATTCTTGCCTGGAAAATTCCATGGACAGAGGAGCCTGGTGGGCTATCGTCCATGGTGTCGCAAAGAGTCAGACACAACAGAGCGCACACCTGCATATCCAGTACCCCTACTCTGTTAGACGGTCCTATACTTCTCTCCAGGTAGTTCAAACTGGAAGGGTGTTAGAGAACGTTGTCCCCATTTTATGGATTTGGAAGCTGAGGCCCGGAGAAGGAAGTAAACAACCAAGATAAGACAACATATTAGCAACCATTGGATATTCTAATAGAGGTTTCCCAGCTCCTAACCCAATGCTCCCCACGGCCCCACTGAGAAAGCTGGAATTTCCAGGCCCTTTCTCCAGGAGAAGCACTCGGAATTCATGAGGCTGTGGACCACCCTAGGCACAGAATTCCAAATCTTACTTTCCCCCTCTAGGGTAGCGCTATGAACATTCTCTCCCTGCCACCAGAGGTTGGGAACAGTTTGCACTTCTCCCAGTGTCTTGAGCTGCTAAGAAAAAAGGGGGCCTGGCTTTTGTTAAGTGTCCCAAACAAGTCTTTCTTCTGGGCAAGGAGCAAAAGTATAGAAGGCTTTCAAGCCCATCACCCTGTTGAGAAGAATGTTGTAAACGTGATACGACAGCACGGTAGGTAACTTCCTCTCCCGAGTCCTGTGAAGGCTATTGCTCAGTGTCAGCCCCTGTCCTGCAGAGAATGGAATCTTTGCTCCAGACTCTGCAGCCCAGAGAGTGTCCAGCCTTCCCCTCAGAGAACTGTGTTGAGCAGAGGAGACCAGTCATCTGGAATCTTCTTGCCACTGACCCCCCAGGAGGCTGCTGCAGCCTGGGGATTGCTGTGGTTTGGAGAGGGTGAGGAGGAAGGAGAGTGAGCTGCCGGTGAGGGTGGGCTGTCCTGTCCTGTGGAGAGAGGATGCTTCCATGCTGTCAGACATAGGGCCATTGCCCTGCAGAAAGGAATGTGGTTAGGTCATTGATCACAGCCTGAAGGATATAATAGCCAGTGGACCCGAGAGAGTCTTAGAATCATAGATGGCACTGCAGCAGAAGAGCTCAGAGGTCATCTGGTCCAAGAGATGAGAAATCTGAGGCTCCAGAGAGCAAGTCTGAGGCCACACCCATGGTTAGTGAAAGAGAAGCATGGAAACCTACATCTTCTAACTCTCAGGTGTAGGTTTCTCCCTTGTCCCCACCTTGTCTCATCCTGCTTACCTTCAAAGCATCTCTTACCTCCGTTTTCCAACACCCCCGGGTGCTTCCACTGAAGTTTGAGGGTCTTGGATGTACTTGAACTTTGAGTACCAGCTGGTAGTGACCCCACGTGACACTCCTCCTCCTCCCCTGTCGTGGTGAGCTCCTTGTGGCTCCCTCGGGTCTCAAATAGGCCCAGAGTCCATTGTACTCATTGGCTAGTGCATTGGTTTGTGGTCTGCCAAGCCCCCAGGACAGAGACCACTCACTCTGAGGAGTGGACAAGCACTGGATGACATGAACAATCCACTTTTCCTGGGTGTGTGCTGTTTGACCTAATTATTTCACTGCCTGGAGCAGCCAAGCGTTTCCAAGGGCCCATGGAACTCTTGGAGACAGAGACAGCTGGCATTTTCAGTGCTGTCCTTGAAAGAACCACTGGATGATTTATCACCTGCTGCCACGCTGGATAGATCACCTCTGGTAGGCAGGAAGGGAAAAGTCCACATTCGATGTCAAGTCACAGAGGAGCAGACAGGGTCTGTACTCAGCTCAGGCTGTGGCTTGTGGACCAAACGACCACACCTACAGAGACGGTGGTGAAAGGGCAAGGGCTGAGGGTTAGACAGTCTGAGTCCTGGTCCCGGCCCTGCCACCTACATGCTTGGCGACCTTGAGCAACCTTCTGGGCCCCAGATTCTTCATTGGGTTCATGGTGTCTTACGTTCTGTCTGGCTCCAGCCTCCTGTTCTCACCAGCGTGGATGTTAGGTCAGAGTCAGGCACTGTGCTTTGTTTTCTGAGATTCCCTGGAAACATCTGGATTCCAGCTATATGTTTACACACCCGCCTCCCTGCCCCCCCATGCCCAGCTTATAGCACTCTGTGTATGCTATGTATGTGTGTGCTAAGTTGCTTCAGTCATGTCTAATTCTTTGCGACCCTATGGACTATAGCCTGCCAGGCTCCTCTGTCCATGGGATTCTCCAGGCAAAAATACTAGAGTGGGTTGCCATGCTCTCCTCCAGGGTATCTTCCCCACCCAGGAATCAAACTCACTTCTGTTTCCTGCATTGGCAAGCAGGTTCTTTACCACTAGTGCAGCCTGGGAAGCCCTATAGTGCTCTGGGGATATTCATTTTATCAAGAATGAATGAATGAGTTGCAGTTGCACAAGCAGGATCAGCTGAACAACCACCTGGTCAAGAATTTCCAACTCTCCCAGACATCCCTAGTGGTCCAGTGGTTAAGACTTTGTGCTTCTACTGCAGGGTGCCCAGGTTCGATCCCTAGCTGAGGACCTAAGTAAGATCCTGCGTGCCAAGCGGTGCAGCCAAAAGAAAATTCTAACACTCCAGACCCACACTATCCAATAGACATAAAACGGAAAGTGTTAGTCACTTGGTCATGTCCAACTCTTTGAGGTCACATATATAATGTTATTTTCTAGTAGCCATGTAAAGAACAAATAAAAAGGAACAGGTGAAATTCTTTTAAGTAGTCTATCTTCTTTAATAATATATATATTTCCAAAATATTATAATTTCAACATTTGATCAATATAAATGCTCTTGATGACATAGTTTGCAGGTGAGGTACTGACTCTCTGAAATGCAGGATGTGTTTTGTGCTTGCAGCCCATCTCAGTCTGGACTGGCCATATTCCAGGGGCTCAGTGAGGCAGTAGCCACTGCGCTGGATGGAGCAGCTTGAGATCAGTCCCTTTCAGACCCTGAATGGCCTGAAATTCAGGCCTGATTTCAGGCCTGAAATCTCTGATCAGAAATACTGACAGCATGTGCCATGCACGTAAAGCCTAAACAAAAGTCTCCAGAAACAGTGCTAACATGCCAAACAGATTGCATTGTCCTCGTCCATTCTACTGTGATCTTCAAAATCTAGTGGCAACCTGCAGTTGATTGTGGGTCCAAAGTCCATAACATTGTTCTGAGAGGTTGGCCGTGGCTTCTGTCTCACATCCTCTCCTGCCCCGGGCCTGTGGTCACGGGGTTCAGGTCGGGGAAAAGCAAGGCCAAGGTGGAGGTGGGGGAGACATAGTGAGTGGATGGGCAGTCCAGAACCCAGGATGAGGGGAAAGCTGGGGTTCACGATGCAGCAGGTCAAACCCAGATTAACAAAAGGAGTTAGGAGCTCACAGACACTGCTGGGCGAGCTCGGCTGGATATCCAGCCTGATATTCTTCAGTAACACCTCATACCCTGCTTGACTCACAGCAAAACTGGGTGGTATAGGGAAGAATGTAAGAAATCCTGGCTCTTCCATCTCTGCACTCTGCCCTGGTGTACCATGAATGTGCAGGCTTCAGGAAAATGGGTCCCCAGATGTCTAGAGACAGCCTTCTGGTCTTACATCAGTTAGGCCAGAAGGAGATTATACAGTTGTTTAATCTTTAAGCCGNCTTGACTCACAGCAAAACTGGGTGGTATAGGGAAGAATGTAAGAAATCCTGGCTCTTCCATCTCTGCACTCTGCCCTGGTGTACCATGAATGTGCAGGCTTCAGGAAAATGGGTCCCCAGATGTCTAGAGACAGCCTTCTGGTCTTACATCAGTTAGGCCAGAAGGAGATTATACAGTTGTTTAATCTTTAAGCCGTGTCCAACTCTTTGCAATCCCATGGACTATAGCCCACCAGGCTCCTCTGTCCATGGGATTTCCCAGGCAAGAATACTAGAGTGGGTTTCATTTCCTTCTCCAGGGGATCTTCCTGATCCAGGGATCGAACTCGAGTCTCCTGCATTGCAGGCAGATTCTTTACCGCTGAGCCACTTGGGAAGCCCCAAGCAGTTGTTGTTGCTGCTACTGCTAAGTCACTTCAGTCGTGTCTGACTCTGTGCGACCCCATAGACAGCAGCCCACCAGGCTTCCCTGTCCCTGGGATTCTGCAGGCAAGAACACTGGAGTGGGTTGCCATTTCCTTCTCCAATGCATGAGAGTGAAAAGTGAAAGTGCAGTCACTCAGTCGTGTCTGACTCCTAGCGACCCCATGGACTGCAACTTACAAGGCTCCTCCATCCATGGACTGCAGCCTGCCAGTCTCCTCCATCCATGGATGTTTCCAGGCAAGAGTACTGGAGTGGGGTGCCATTGCCTTCTCCAAGTGTTAAGGCTCTGACGTTAATCTTTTCTCTCCTGTCCACTCTCAGAGTTTAGCAATCCATACACATTTGTTGAGTATTGTTTGGGCTGGAGCCTGGAACAGAGAATTCATTTCTTCCACAGACATTTCTAGTAATGGTTTCTGCTCTCTAGGAAGTTAGCTCAAATGGACAAAATAAGAAATAGCACCAAAGGTATTTTACACTAACAAATAGGTGATAATATATAAGAAATTATCCTGATAATATTAGTAAAAACTCAAATGAACTTTTTGACCAACCCAGTAATTCTTCTCATTTATTGAGTCCCTGGTAACTTGACACAATTGGTTTCATTCAATATTCAAAAGCCCAGTCCTGCAAGAGAGACATTGTTATTGCCTTTTACAGATGGGGAAAGTGGAGTTCAGAAAGGTCTTGTCACTTCCCAAGGAGACGCAGGCTGAATCTACTCTAAGGCTGAAGCTGCAGCTTACTGTCTTGTAAGCAAGAGAGAAAGATGTAAAAAGTAAATGCTGCAGATGAGAGTGAGGCTGTTCAAGCTGAGCCACAAAGGAGAAAGGACTCACAGTGCTCCCTGAAGGCAGACCTCTACTTAGATGGGCAGAAAGCAGGAGGTGTTCCAGGAGGGAGGAGGCAGAGGGAGCACCCCTAGATGATGGAGAACATAGGCACTTCAACGGCTCATCTCTCTCCAGAGCAATCTGCCACTCTTTCCAGCAAAGGATTTCCTCCCCTGACTCTCCTGAAAAAACCTCAGAAACTCTGCAAAATCATGCTATGGGTCAGACTGCCTGGTTTGAGTCCTGGTTCCTCTGTTGGGCTATTACTTTATCCTTGGTTCCCAGTGGGGTCCATTCTGTTGAGTTGTTGGGGTGATGAAATGAGTTAACATAAACAATGTGTTTAGGACAGAATCCAAAACATAGTGAGTGCTCAGTAAATATTAGTACCATCTACCACCATCACCATCACCACCACCATCACCATTATAATTACCACCACTGCCACCATTTTCATCACTACCATCACCACCACCACCATCACCACCGCCATCATTGTCATCACCACCATCCTCATCACCATCATCACCACCATCACCACCATCACCACCACCACCACCACCACCATCATCACCATTATGATTACCACCATTGCCACCATTTTCATCACCACCATCATCACCACCACCATCATTGTCATCACCACCATCCTCATCACCACCATCACCACCACCATCACCACCATCACTACCACCATCACCACCATCACCATTATAATTACCACCACTGCCACCATTTTCATCACTACCATCATCACCATCACCACCGCCATCATTGTCATCACCACCATCTTCATCACCATCATCACCACCACCATCCTCATCATCACCACCACCATCACCTTCATCCTCATAATCATCTAACAGGCCTCTGCTCTAACTGCACATCCAAGTCCTAGGTTGCCGCCTGTTCCTGAGCCCATCTTACTTCATGAGCCATGGCCCTGCTTGCTTCAGTCTCTCTTTGGAATCTGTATTTTGCACAGCATTTCTGCTCTGAGTCCTTGGATGTTTCTCGCCATAGTGACTGATGTGTTTGTTGGGGTTTTTTTTGGAGGTGGGGAGCTGCACTATGTGCCATGTGGAATCTTAGTTCCCCGACGAGAGATTGAACCCCATGCTTCCTAAGTGGAAGCACAGACTCTTAACCACCGGAGTATCAGGAAAGTCCTGACTGATGTGTTTTTATAAATTTTATAAAATTCCAAGGAATTGGAAGCTTCTTCATTTATGAATTTCCAAGGAAATGGAAACTTGGCTCTTACCCAGTACAGTGAGTTGCTCCTAGAAGTTAATTTTTGGCCTTAGGGTCTAGATCCCAGGTGTCTCCAGAGACCCAGAGCCACTTGGGGCTCCAAAGTGCAGAGAATTACCTCCATCTTTATCATGTACCACATTATGTTACAAGTCTGTCTAAGTGTCTACATCCCCCAGGCACATCCTGTGAGCTTGTCATGACAGGGACTGCTGTATTCCTCTGTGAGTCCCCAACACTGGTACGGAGGCTGACGATCAACAGGCACTTACTTAAGTCGGGGGTGTCCATTCAGATACTGTTTGCAGCACCTCCTACTTGCTAGCCTCTGGTTGGTAATCCCGAAGGAACATAGATGTAATGCCTGCCCTGTGGGACCTGCAGCCCAGTGTGGAATCAGACAGACATTGAATAGAGAGCCATCAGAATACAGCGTGAAGTGGAATGCGCAGTGGAGGTGACCTGAGGGGACCCAGCTTAGATGAGGCTTAGAAAGGTTTTGCCATTGACATGACATCAGACCTGAGCCCTGAAGGTTGAGCAGAGTTCACTGCTGAGGAGAAGGGGGAAGAGGGTCCAGGCAGAGGGAATAGCCAAAGGAGAGACATGTGGTCAAGCTGGGGAGGAGCAAGCATACCTGGGACGCTTTGTGGGGGCTGGTCCCTGTTTGAACCGTCTGGGAACTAATTGTACCCTGAGCTGCAGTGAGATACTATTACAGGGATTAAGACAGGGGAGTGACATGATTGAACATGCATTAAAAGATCTCGGGTTGTGCGTGGGGAATATTTTGGAATAAGCAAGCGGGAGGGAGACTAGAAGCTATGTCATTTGTCCAAATGGGAGGTGACAGAGTTAGGTGAGTGGCAGCAATGAAAAGCACTGAAGGGGAGTGAATTTGGGGGGTGAATAGGACATGATGATGGATTGCTTGTCTGTGGATAAAAGAGGAGGAGGAGATGCCTCTGGGTTCTGGCCAGAACCAGGAGGATGGAGGTGCCTGCTTCCTGAGTTAGGGAGATGCTGTGGAGAAGCAGATTAGGAAAGGTCCTCCTGCTGAAAGCAGAAAGAACAAAAGCAGATGACTCAAGTTCACCTGAAGGGGAGGAAAGTGACAGGCCAGAAGGAAGTTGGGGTCAGGGGAGGGTCATCATAAAGATGGGAGATTTTCTGGGATCAGATGAGTGCTGAGGGATGAACCCAAACCAGAGAATGATGATGAAGATCAAGAGAGAGAGGAGATCATGGAGCAGGGCAAGGTCCAAGGTGGGGGTCAAAGCAGCCCAGAGCTCCCAGAAAGAATTAGACTTGGATCCATCTTTATGGGCTAGACAGGGGAGAGGTGGTTTTGTGAGGTGAGTTGAGTTGAATACTGACAAGTTGAATACTGATAATACCACTGCTGGGGATAGGGAATTCCCCCTTGCCATCTCAGTGCCTGTACGGAAAGCTTCCCAGATGTGCCTTAGGGGTCCCTGTGGGATGTCTTCTGTCTGCCCCTGCGGCTCCATGCTCCTCCTTGTCCACATGGTTCAGGGCCCTGGGAGGCAGGTTTGGATGTGGCCAGCAGGGAACACTGGGGGAGACTGGAGGTGGGGAGGAGCTGGGTCTTTATTCACCCTGCGGGCCACTGTGTCCCTTCACTGAGGGTAACAGCTGTTAACAGGTGACCTCCCCACAAGGCTCTTTTGTTCTCCTGGACCAGATATTAACATCCTCCCTCATCCCTGGTGGCTCAGATGGTAAAAAATCTGCCTGCAATGCAGGAGACCTGGGTTTGAGCTCTGATTTGGGAAGATCTCTGGAGAAAGGAGCAGCTTCCCACTCCAGTATTCTTGCCTGGAGAACTCCATGGACAGAGGAACCTGGTGGGCTACAGTCCATGGGGTTGCAGAGTCAGACATGATTGAACGACAGACACTTTTCTTTCCTTCGGGCCTCGGGGTGGTATTAGCCCACACAATGGACTATCCACTGTGATTTTGTGATTTCTTTATGCTTTGTTCATATTTTTATTTTTAAAATTCCTTTCTGTAACTCAGATCATCCAATCTGAGAATGCCATCTCTTTCCTGCAGGGAGTCCAACTACCCTGTGGGAGAGTTGCCCCTTTAGGATTCACCAATATACAGAGTGTACAAGTTGAGAAGGGAACTTAAATGCCCTCTAGACCAACTCCTCTATTTCAGTGAGAAAACCAATATTCAGAGAGGCTGAGTGAGTTGGTCAAGGTCACATAAATTAGTAACAACCTTTGTTCTTGTGGGAGAAGTGACTCCCAAGACAACATTCTCTCCAGGTAGAAGAGGCCTGGGTCATTGAGCTATTGTGGGAGGCAGTTGGAAGCATTCTGAGGATGGGAGAGGCATGTTCTTACTGTCTGGGACTTCCTTTCCCATTGCAGAAACTTTCTTGTGGAAGCTTTCATAGCGCATGTTCATTTTCCATTCCCAGGGATAGGACCCATTCACCTCAATGAAATCGAGTGCACGGGGAATGAGAAGTCCATCATAGACTGCAAGTTCAATGCTGAGTCTCAGGGCTGCAATCATGAGGAAGATGCTGCTGTGAGATGTAACATCCCCGCCATGGGCTTCCAGAAAAAGGTGAGGAGCCTGGATGCCCAGAGGGGACTGTGTTATGTTTTGGTCATTGAATCCGCAGAAAGGGTAGACCAGATGGTCTTATGCTGAAGCTTGCTGACAGGTACTTTGAGGATGAGCTCAGAAAGTTGTTGGGCTCTACTGCTGTCAGCTTCAGTGACTGTCACCTGGCTTTGGTGGAGGTGCCAAACGAAAAGACACATGGATAAGCTCCACTGTCCCCAGATGTTGGGGATCCTCTGTGTGCCCTGCCATACTCTGTGGCTGGACATACAGTGTGATTGCAACTCAGTGCTTCCTGCAAAGGATTCAAGGACTGCAGCACCTGTGGTCCCCTTGGCAACGGCCCTTTCCAGAGACCCAGAGTAACCACAGTTGGTCAGTAAAGCACACAGATGTAAGCACGATGTAGACAGTATTTGGAGACTAAAGACTGTACTTTGGTTTCCAGAGGGAAAGAAAAGGAAACCTTAATAGCATTATGTCTGATATACACCCCTCCCTTCCTGAGACAGGGTCTCTAAAAACCTGCATCATGTACCCTCAGGTGGGTGACTTTTCCTACAGGGATTACCAACAAGATTTCGCTAGGAGGTCTAGCCCATCCTCCAAAAAGGCCCAGTAAATCCTATCTAATGCTTTGTGCTAAACCATGAATTTGGTCACCAGGCTGGTGCATTGAAAGAGCTTCTTGAGGGCTTATTTTTTAAAATGAGCAAATGCAGACACGTTGGGGTACAGGATGGCTCTCCAGCCAGGCTCTGACACTGCTTCTTGACCTTGGCCATGTCAAAGGCACTACTGAATTGGGCAGCCAGAACAACTTACTGCCCCATGGGGCTAAAAATGTGAACTCAACAGCTCTCCGCTGAGCCCAGCATTTGTTTGTAAGTGAGCAGGGGCGTGCCACAGCCCCACAGCTGTGGGAAAGGCTTGCCATCTCTAATTGCTGAGCAGCATTCCAAGAAAGCCATAATAGAGCTCCAAAAGCTGACGTGCCAAGAGTCCCCGTGCGCTGGGGTACCATTCACTTCAGACAGATTGGACTTGGGCGGAATGGGGTTTTCAACCCAAATGAAAGGCCTAGGCCAAAGAAAATGAGGTTTTCCACAAGGACTTTATGGTGGGTAGAGCTGAGCCAGGCTGTGTGCCCAGTCATGCCAGTGGAGGCACCACAATCCAAGCACAAAACACCCTCATCCTTTCAGGGGCCCTTCAGGCTCTAGAAGGTGAGCCCTGTGCTCAAGCGTGGGGTATGGGAAAGGTTTATGCCTGAATCTGGCCATTTCAATCCCCTGGAAGGGCTTTTGTAGTGGACCAAGTGCGAAGGACTGCAGATGTGCTTGCAGGCGAGACATCTGGCAGAAGGGGCTAGAGCATGTCTGCAAACAGAATGCTTTCTTCCCCGGTGGTAAAAGATCTGCAGTGGTAAATAATCTGCCTGCCAATGCAGGAGACATAGATTCGATCCCTGGGTAAGAAGATTCCCTGGAGGAAGAAATGGCAACCCACTCCAATATTCTTGCCTGGAGAATCCCGGGGACAGAGGAGCCTGGCAGCCTGCAGTCCGTGGGGTCACAAAGAGTCCGACACGACTGAGCAACTAAGCATGCGAGCACAAGTCAGCCCATTACTATCATTCACTGGCTGATTCCTTAATTAGTCTCTTTCAGGTTTCAGTTTCCTCCTTGGAAAATAAGGAGGTGAGAGAGATGATTCCCAGCTTCCCTTCCAACCCCCAGTTCTTTAAGAAATTGCCTTTTTATTGAATGACTAATAAATAAAACTCAGACATGAAACTGGGAGGTTTCATCCATTCAGCCACAGCCAAGCTGTGTTTCATTGCTGGGGAAACATGCCAAAGTGGGAAGGCTCTGGGGGTGGCAGGTGGTTTACCAGGCGAGCTAGTCCACACAAGGTCCCCTGGCAGCCTTGCTGAGCTCCGATTCCCTTCTGAACTGTGGGCCTGGCCCTGTCTGGATGACAGGACCACGCCCACGTGTGGAATGTGAGTTGGAGAGTGCCAATGCTTGCTTGCCTGTTAACATCTGAGTCCTGTTACCTTGCTTCCTACCTGCCACCTCCAAAAACAGGTGAGGGACTGATGAACTGCAACCTTATCAAAATACAGGGTGACCTCGCCATGCCCCACTGGCTGGAGGTAGGTGTTTTGTTTTCTCTATTCATGCGCAGAAAAATTCAGCTTCCTGCACATCACTCCCTTCTTTCAAACCTCATACTACTGCCACCAAGAACCAAAGGAAGAGGAAAACAGAAATGCCTTGGATTGTTTTAAGAAATTTGGAGAAGGATGGACCTCCCGTGGCATTCTTGAGGGGTAATGAGGTGGAGAGGGTGTGGGCCAGAGGCTCCTGGCTGACCCCGAGACCTCTTGGGGTTCCGTGGATACTGGAACTTCAAGCCAGGCCACTTCTGGAATGGGGTGCCCAGGAGGGGAGCCCTGGGAATGGAAAGCTATGTATTCGGCTGAGTTTGAACTTCATGGCCAGCCTCTCTTGCAACCCCCAGTCTCCTCTAGGAAACGAGAAAAGGCCCCCAATACATCTTGAGTTGCCTAGATTCTTTCAGGGGCAATGAAACCCTGCTCCCTGTTACAGAGGTTGCTCCAGGCCTGCTCAGCTTTGGAGGCATGGCCACAGCTTGGAGCTTCAGGAAGTGTCTAAGGAGAGGCCCCAGCTCCCGTTGAAGGCCTTATGTTTTCCTTGCCCCAGAGTCAGTGTGCAGCCGCGTTCTTCAGCCAGAGCTTCTCAGATTCCTGTTGGCTCTAGATCCTAGGGCAGGAACACCCTGGGCTGCACAGACAGTGGGGGACAAAGGACAGGAATCCTCCCAAAGAGAGCCATAGAGACAGGAGCCTTCATATTGACTCAGTATAAGTGAGTCTCACATGACTCAAATCTTCATTTTGAGACTCAGACTTGGGAGCCCCACTGCCCCCTGGTAGCGGGAAAAAGTTTGGACTCAGAATTCTTCAGGCTCCCCAATCTTAATTTTTGCAAACTTTAGGGTAACAAAATGAAGTCTGTTTTTTGGGGGGGAAGTGCCTAGGAGTGGGGCAGCAGAGGGAGCTAGCTGACCCCAGTACAATCAATAAGGCAGGGCATAGTCCATAGCGAAATAAAAAATAATAAACCCAATTATCCATCAGCACCACCCACTGGCATTCTGAGTGAAGTGAAAGTTGCTCAGTCATGTCCGACTCTTTGTGACCCCATAGACTGTCCATGGAATTCTCCAGCCCAGAATACTGGAGTGTTTCGGGAGATCTTCCTAACCCAGGGATCAAACCCAGGTCTCCTGCATTGCAGGTGGATTCTTTACCACCTAAGCTATTAGGACATTCTGAACTTCAGTGCTAACCTAGCCCCCAGGAGGGGTCCCTGCCAATGGCTTCCAGTGCCCCAGGGTGCACCTCTGTGCAGGCCTGCGGCTCCACCAGCCTTGGTGCTGGGACTCAGAAACCACGAGGAGGGGAAGGGGAGAGGGTCTGGACTTCCCAGAGAGAGGGAAGGCTCCAGACTCCCTAAATCAGGATGCAAGCCATTAGAGGGCTCAGCCTGTGGCCTAGAGGTCAGTCCTGCGGTCGCCATCACAGTCCCGGCTGTCGTTTGTCCTGGACAGTGCCCTCCAGGCCATAATTAGTCCAAGAGGCTGGAGACACAGGAGACCAGGCGGGGGTTGGGGGAGGGTGTGTGTGTGAGGGGTTGGCACATTACTGCTTGCCAAGGCTATAGATGCTTGGAGGCAACCAGAGATGGTTTTCACAGGCACAAAATTACATGCTTTAGTGATTCATGGAGAAGGGAATGGCAACCCACTCCAGTATTCTTGCCTGGAGAATTCCATGGACAGAGGAGCCTGGCAGGCTATAGTCCATGAGATCACAAAGAGTCGGACACAACTGAGTGACTAACACTTTAGTGATTAAAGCTTTAGTATCGTAAGCCTCAGGACCCAGTCTGACTCCAATGGACAATACAATAAGTCCCCTACATATGAACCGGTTCTATTCCCAGAGTGAGTTTGTAAATTCAATTTGTTTGTAAGTCCAACAAAGTTAGCCTGGCTACCCAGGCTAGCACCTGTCTCTTATACANACATGCTTTAGTGATTCATGGAGAAGGGAATGGCAACCCACTCCAGTATTCTTGCCTGGAGAATTCCATGGACAGAGGAGCCTGGCAGGCTATAGTCCATGAGATCACAAAGAGTCGGACACAACTGAGTGACTAACACTTTAGTGATTAAAGCTTTAGTATCGTAAGCCTCAGGACCCAGTCTGACTCCAATGGACAATACAATAAGTCCCCTACATATGAACCGGTTCTATTCCCAGAGTGAGTTTGTAAATTCAATTTGTTTGTAAGTCCAACAAAGTTAGCCTGGCTACCCAGGCTAGCACAATTGGCTATTTATTAGTACTGTAGTGTAATTGGTTTATGATACTTTTCACACAAATAATACATAAACAAAACACAAAACACAAAGAAAACATTTTTACTCTTGTAGTACAGTACCTTGAAAAGTACAGTAGTACAGTACAACAGCTGGCATGCATGGGCACATTCGCATCCTTGAAAATCTGCAACTTGAAGGGAATTTACTTCCTATGTAGGGGACTTACTATAAAGGCCTCAAAACATGGGGCCCAAGGTTCAGACCCCAACCACCCAGCAAGAGGAGTTCTCTATCCTGACTGTAAGGCACCAATTCGGTCCTCTCTTCTGACTCAGCAATTCTTGCTTTGGGACAAAAGCACCCTTGAAGAAGTGGGCTTAGGTAGATGGTTTGGAGGTGGTCTAGTATGGTAATGAAGAGATGCTCACTCCATCTGAGACTCCCCTCATCTGTGAAATGGGGATGACGTGGTACCACTGCCTCGTAGGGATGCCGTGAGGACCAAATGTCCATAAAGGGCTTACATGGGGTGGGGG
>SJYA01001351.1:35267-79263 GCA_006410615.1 Neotragus moschatus | reverse complement strand
GGGGGTGGGGGTGGGGGCGGGACAAGGTAAGCGCTAAGAAAGTTTGCCTGTGAATTTCCCAGCACTCTTCCTGTCTTATGCGTGCCTGCTAAGTCAGTTCAGTCCTGTCTGACTCTTTGCGACCTCAAAGCTGTAACCTGCCAGGTTCCTCTGTCAATTGGATTCTCTAGGCAAGAATACTGGAGTGGGTTGCCATTCTCTCCTCCAGGGGATCTTTCCCAACCCAGGGATCAAACCCATGTCTCCTGAGTCTCCTGCCTTGCAGGCGGATACTTTACTACTGAGCCACCTGGGAAGCGCACTCCTGTCACATAATAAAAGCCAAATAAATACTGGATGAATGAATGGATCTGGTGAATTACACACAATTCATTTCATTTCTGAGGAGGTGTCAACATTACTGGCAGAGTTCAGTAAGCACATAAAGGATGAAATACAGGCGTTCATTACATCTCAAATGAGCAGAAGGGATGGCTTGAAGTTACTTGGAGACATCCCGATGGATTGAAGGTCACTCTTGTGACCCAATGGATTGGTACACCTTCCCCAAGGGCTGCTGGCCTTCCTGTGGATGTTGGAGCTGGCTGGTTTGCCTCCCATTGAGGCTCAGGCCTTTCTAGCTAGTCCTAGAAAGGTCCTAGTCCTCCATGGCTCTGCCTGCTTATTTGTTTTTATACAGCTTCCCTGGTGGCTCAGCAATAAAGAATCCACCTGCCAATGCCGAAGATGCGGGTTCAATCCCTGGGTTGGGAAGATCACTTGGAGAAGGAAATGGCAACCCACTCTGCTTTTCTTACCTGGAAAACCCCATGGACAAAAGAGCCTGGCGGGCTACAGTCCACTGGGTCACAAGAGTGATTAAACAACAACAACAAAGATATGTTAGTCACAGGTGATGTGCAATGTCCGGAGCCTGGACTGGGGTTTCCTCCAGCTCAGACAGAGGCACTCAGGAAGACAAATGTCAGTCTTCCGAGGGCCAACCCTCTTCCTACCTGCTCTGACCTCTTCTAGGTCCTCTGAAAAAAGGTTGCTTTCTGCTGGGACTCCCACCCTAATGATGATCATTGCTGTGATGATGTCTGAGATTTCTCAGCACTCACTGAGTGCCAGGCCCTGCTTGAGCACTTTACAGGAACCATATATGCCATTTATGCATCGGCTCAGCTCTGGTACATAGATCTAAGGCCAGGACTGCCCTTGGCTTGTCTGTTTGCTGGCTGNACCCTAATGATGATCATTGCTGTGATGATGTCTGAGATTTCTCAGCACTCACTGAGTGCCAGGCCCTGCTTGAGCACTTTACAGGAACCATATATGCCATTTATGCATCGGCTCAGCTCTGGTACATAGATCTAAGGCCAGGACTGCCCTTGGCTTGTCTGTTTGCTGGCTGACCTCTGTGACCCTCCCAGGCCCCAAGTCAATAAGAATTAAGACCTATGACTTAAGGGTTGTGCTGTTGTTGCTAAGGACTGGCAAACAAACAGCTGAAGATTCCTGGAGTATTAGGTCTTATCTCAAAAGGATGAATTGTTAGAACCATAAAGGGAAGCAGGGTAAGGTATGTGGATTAAGGACTGCATTTTCAGAGCCCTTCCCCCAGATTCCAGTCCTTAATCCACATACCTTATCCTGCTTCCCTTTATGGGCTTGGGCTCATGTGTTGGTCCATGCTTTCATTCTGTAAGCCTGGTGTTGTATTCATCCATTCCAAAAGGAATTGTGGCATGTACTTAACATCTGAGAGCTGCCGTCTTAGTTATCGATCCTCCAGTATACCAGACCAATACAGCTCTGCTCTTTGGCTCTTATATATCATCAGAGAGACAGCCATTACATTGTAAAATTATAAATTAGCTTAATATAATTGTCAAGAATGCTAAGAAGGAGATGTAGAGAGAGACTGAGTAAGTGGGCACTGACCCCCATGGGAGAGAAGTGCCACTGGGTATAGAGTTGGAAAGATGAGTGGGACCAGCCAAAAGCAAAGGGGCCTCTGTATGTAATGGACTTCAGTGTGAAATGAGACGTACTGTGTAACTTGGTCAGGAGAGTTAGGTCACCATGGAAACTGAAAGAAGGCCGTGTGCCTGGAGGTAGGAGAACAGGGAGGAGAGAGACATGTGATGAGGGTGAGGAGGGACGTAGTGGAGCAAAGGGAAGCCATGGACGTGTTCTAGGGGAGGAACATGATCGGGTGTTTTTCAGAAGTGACTCTGGCTTCTGCATGGAGAATAGGTCAGGGAAGGCAAGAGGAGAGGCAGTGGGAGGGAGGTAAGGAGGGCTGTTTCAGGTGAGAGGTGAAGGTGCCTGAGAAGAGGGGTAAGGATGGAGCTGGAGGGAGGAGCGTGAGAGGGAGGGATTTGGGAGATAAAATCCATGGAGGAAGATTCTGATGGGATGTAGGACATCAGTCCCCAACCTTTTTGACACCAGGGACTAGTTTTATGGAAGACAGTTTTTTCCACCAACCAGGATGGGTTGGTTGGGGAGGGGTGGTTTCTGGATAATTCAAGTGCATTACCTCTATTGTGCACTTTCAGTTCAGTTCAGTTCAGTTCAGTCGCTCAGTCGTGTCCAACTCTTTGCGACCCCATGAATCGCAGNTAATATTTCTCCTGGCAATCCTGATTCCAGCTTGTGTTTCTTCCAGTCCAGCATTTCTCATGATGTACTCTGCATATAAGTTAAATAAGCAGGGTGACAATCTACAGCCTTGACATACTCCTTTTCCTATTTGGAACCAGTCTGTTGTTCCATGTCCAGTTCTAACTGCACACTTTATTTCGTTATTATTACCTTGTGATATATAATGAAGTAATTATACACCTCACCATAACGCAGAATCAGTGGGAGCCCTAAACTTGTTTTCCTGCAACCAGACGGTCCATCTGGGGGTGATGGGCGAGCAATGGGGAGCGAATATAGATGTGAAGCTTCGCTTGCTCTCCCGCTGCTCATCTCTTGCTGTGCAGTCCAGTTCCTAACAGGCAGGGGTGGAGGGCTTGGTTGGGAGCTCCTGATGTAAGGGATAAGAAAGAGGACGATGCTGACGCTCGCTCCTAGATTTCTGGCTTGTCTAACAGAACAGATTCAGGATCAGCAAACTGTCTCTTGTGGTCCAAATCCATCCCTCTGCCTGTATTTGTAAATATGGTTTCTTGGGCACACAGCTGTGCCCCACTATTTACATATTGTGGTCCCTGCACTCACCCTACGCGGTTTGCTGCNTGCTCGCTCCTAGATTTCTGGCTTGTCTAACAGAACAGATTCAGGATCAGCAAACTGTCTCTTGTGGTCCAAATCCATCCCTCTGCCTGTATTTGTAAATATGGTTTCTTGGGCACACAGCTGTGCCCCACTATTTACATATTGTGGTCCCTGCACTCACCCTACGCGGTTTGCTGCCCCTGGGGGAGGTGGTAATACTTTTTACTGAAATGGAGAATGAGGGGGAGGTAGAGCACAGGTTTAGGTATAGAGAGAAAAAGAAGACCAGTTAGATTTGGGGTCTCCGAGGTGCCAGATGGGACTGTCAGGTAAGAGTTCTTCTGGAAAGGACAGCAGGGGGTGTTGTGGGAGGAGATGCAATCAGGACCTGGGACCAGGGTACAGGAGAGGGTGTGAGGAGGAGAAAATGGTCCCAGAAAGAGTCGGGGGATTCTACCATTTTAAGGCTCCTTATTGCATCTTTCCAAGTATCTGATCTGATACCCACCCCCATGGTTGGCTCATGGGCAGCAGAGGCAGATTCTACTGTGAGGTCAGTGGGTCTATAGTGGGATCAGTGGATCTCCCCAGCTGTATTGGCATCTAGGCTCCTAGGATGGCTGCAGTAGGGCAGGGGAGGGGTACCTAATGGAGAAGACCATGCTGGGCACAATGCCTCGCATACAGCAGGTTCTCAGTGATGCCAGCATTCTGTGTCGCAGGCAGGACCCCCTGCCTTGGGGAAATTGAGACTGAAGGCAGTACTGTAGTGGGGCATCAACCTGCCTTCCCCTCCCAGTGATCATGCCTTCCTTTCCCTCCACAGCTGCGCCTGAACGGGGGCCGAAACCCCTACGAGGGTCGAGTGGAGGTGCTGGTGGAGAGGAACGGGTCCCTCGTGTGGGGCATGGTGTGCGGCGAGAACTGGGGCATTGTGGAGGCCATGGTCGTCTGCCGGCAGCTAGGCCTGGGGTTTGCCAGCAATGCCTTCCAGGTGAGAAGCCCCCACCCCAACCCTGCCACTGAGGGCCTTGAACCCTGCATCCAGTCCAATCCTGCCCATCTCTCATCACCCCCCACCTTCTGTGACTCGTAGGAGGTAGAGAGCCATGCACTTGGAAAAAAACCGTATCCTGTCCTCCACTGCTCTGCCCCCTGCAGCCCCAAGTCCTTGTGTGGATCACTGGACTCTGGCTTCAGGTCTCAGCTCTGTGCACTGGGCTTGACCATGCCAGAGGCTCATTCTGGGATGTCCCAACCTACCTTTGCAGGGGGAAACCACTCAGTCCTATCAGGGGGCATGTGGAGACCACCCAACCCAACACCCTAGACGCCTTAGTTCAGCGGTCCCCAGCCTTTCTGGCATCAGAGACTGGTTTTGTGGAAGACAGCTTTTTCACAGATGGGGTAGGGGTAGGGTGGATGCTTCAGGCAGTAATGTGAGCGATGGAGAGCAATGGGGAGAGGCAGATGAAGCTTCGCTTATTCACCCATCACTTACCTCCTGCTGAGTGGCCCAGTTTCTAACAGGTCTCGGACCAGTACCAGGGGGGTGGAGACCCCTGTCTTAGCTCACTCCCTTGCTGGCCCCTCTTCCCACAACATGCTTCCTCGCTGTGTCCACATCCATGCATCTTCTCCTTGGTTGGCTGGCAGTTCCCCAAGCCTTGCTTCAAGACCCTTTCACAGCCGCTGCACAATCCTCCTGCCGCCAGCCCAGAAGGGACTCAGCCAAAGGCAGCTAGGCTCCCCACCCCGCCATCAGAAAGGAACAGAAGAAAGACAGGCAGTGCTTTGGATTAAAAAATCACTGCCCTCTGGACCCCATCCTGGGATGTAACATTGTCAGAAAGAGGCCAGGGGCAAGAGGAGTGGGAGCCAGGAGGCTGGAGGTCATTTCCAATTGGACCCCCTCCCAGCTGGCTACATAATGACCTGCCACCTTTCCCAGCCTCTCTGTGAACATGGAACAAATAGTCCAGGTCCTCAGTATCCAGGCTCTATAAACACCTTTCTTAAGCTTCTCCCAGAACAGGAAAATGTCTGGAGCACCCCCATCTCACTTTGCTAACCCTGACTTCAGCCCCTGTGCTCTGGGTGGCTGCTAGAGGAAGGTGTTTCTTAGTAGCGACGTGGGAGAACTCAGCTAGGCAGCCCTGTGGCAACTCCTCAAACCATCCAGAAGGAAGGGGCAGGCCTCTGGAAGCCTGGCTTCACACAGCCACATCATGTTTCTGCTGATCCTGCTTATGACCAGGCAGGGCACTCGCTGGTTCTCCATAGAGTATAGAAGAGTGCTGATTGCACAGAGTAGCTGTCTGGCTATTTTTGTTCCTCTCAGCTCTTTCCTAAGACACCTGATTCTCACAGCAGAGGCTGTGAGATGGGCCTACACATGACCTCAGTACGCTGATTGCAGGCCTTATCCCTTCCCAAGGCCCCAGTTTTCTCTCTAGGGGATGAGGGGTGTGTAGGTTCTCTAGAAAATCAGAACCAATGATATGTATGAAGATGGAACTATTGACAAATGTGACTAGATTTCTTCTCTCCAGCCAATCCTGATCAGTTGGTGGTGTCTCCCTGGAGCACGATGTTGAGAAGGATTCTGAGAGCACAGTCAGGCTTAGAGGAGAGTGCTGTGATAGATTAGTAATGTCTGCCCAGGGCTCAGGAAGAGGGAGTAGGCAGTATGGCTGCTGTTCCTGATACACAGCATTGAGCACACTCTTAGCTGTGCTTTCCAAAAGGGGAGAGGGGCAGAATCCAAGTGCAGAGGGTGGGCCTCATTTGCACTGCCACCAACAAACTGCATGACTTGGGTAAGTGACTGTGTCTTGGCTGTCTCCATCTGAAAAATGGGATCATAAAGCCTTGGGTGTTTTGGTGAGGCTGAAATTTGATAGAATGTGAGAGAGTGACAATTCAAGGTGATGTGCTGGCTGTTTGTTGTTGGTTCATGCAGGAGACCTGGTACTGGCATGGAGATATCAACGCCAACAAGGTGGTCATGAGTGGTGTGAAGTGCTCGGGAACGGAGCTGTCCCTGGCGCACTGCCGACACGACGGGGAGGACGTGGCCTGCCCCGAGGGAGGGGTGCGGTACGGGGCTGGAGTCGCCTGCTCAGAAAGTGAGAGCTCCTGGGACTCGTAGACAACTGTCCTGCCAGGCTCCAGGAGGGGCGCAGAGTCTCACTGGTTATCCCCTGCAAGGCTCTGCCTGGGGTCTCTGCTGTGAGCCGAGCAAGATGGAAAGCAGGGATGGATTCTTGTTAAGTGAGAAGAGTCAGGGGCAAGAGGAACTACCCCCATAGGCAACCCTGGAATCTTGCCTGATAACAGTGGAGAAGGCTGGAAGGAGGAGTTGGGAGTCTGGAAGCCTTGGGTTCAAAGGCAGGGTCACTGTAGATTATTTAAGTGGCCTTAGGAGAATTAAGTGGCTAAGAGCTTGGTCTCCTGGGAGCTGGCTTCTGGGTTCGCAGTGAAACACATACTGCTTGGTGGGTCAGCTTCCTTCCTTCTGCCCTGCCCCACAGATCATTTCCTGGGACTTCCCTGGGGATCCAATGGTTAAGACTCTGCGCTTCCAATACAGAGGATATAGGTTCAATCCCTGGTCAGGAAACTAAGATCCCACATGCTGTGTGGAATGGTCCAAAAAAAAAAAAAGGACATAGATCATTTTTTGTTGTCACACACACAGGGTGATTTAACCTCCTAGTGACTCCCTGGGAGTCCTAGAGAGCTTGACAGTATAGAAGGGAGCCCCCACCCCCACTTCCATCCCTACCCTGGCCAGAATTCAGAATGGCCATCTCAGCAGGTTCCCTTCCAAGCTGAAGGACTGGCTGACAGCCTTGTGGGTGTGTTATTCTCTGGCACCCTCCTTGCCTTATCAAAGGATTTCCTGGTGGATCTGGGACGTGGGAGAGGTGCTGAGCCTGGCCAAAGGACTCCAGACCAGGCATTGCCTGCCGTTTATTAGCTGATCTTGGCAAAGTTAGTTCACTGCTATGATCCACAGTCTTTGTTGTTTTTGCTAGAGACTGGAAATTAAATGTGACAACGACACACGCAAGCACTTAAAAAACAGCGGTGCGCTGTCATTTACCATCATGGAGAACTAGGGAGGTTAAACTTGAACTCAGTCACTTCTCCCCCTTTTAGACCCATTCAGCATTTTGCAACCCTTGTAAAGCAGGACTCTCAACCCCAGCATGAGCTTCTCTGGGGAGACATTATAAATTGTTGCATCCTTGCTGAACGGAAAGAGTGAGAGTACCACCCTTACCAGACCTCCAGGGAGAGAGATGCGGTCTCACCCTCATCGGGAGTCTTTTCTCAGCTTAATAATTTATTTGTATTTTTAATATACCATTTATCAAAAAAGAAACTAAGATAATGTAAACCTAAATAAAATTCAAGGTAGCATAAGATACAACCAGGTTTAGAAAAAAGTACGGAGACTTCTCTGATGGTCCAGTGCTCCCAATGCTAGTATCCTGCATTTGATCCCTGGTGAGGAAACTAGGGAAACTTCATGCTGCAACTGAAGATTTGCATGCTGCAACTAAGACCTGGTACAGCCAAATAAATAAATATTTACAATAATATATATATACATATATATATAATTTTTTTAAGTAGATATTGGCAAAATGAGAGTGGCTCAAACTGGAACTGATAGAGATTAATAAAAATTTATATATTATAGAGACCCATACAATTATTGGGGTTCCCTGGTGGTGCTAGTGATAAAAAACAACAACAACAACAAAAAAACTGCCTTTCAATGCAGGACATGTAAAAGACATGTGTTCGATCCCTGGGCTGGGTAGATCCCATGGACGAGGGCATGGCAATTCACTCCAATATTCTTGCTGGAAGAATCCCATGGACAGAGGAGCCTGGCGGGCTGCAGTCTGTGGGGTCACACAGAGTTGGACGCAACTGAAGCAACTTAGGCTAGCACAGCACATACATTTACTGTCATGGAGTCACATACATTTACTGTGGTCATTATACAGCGAGCTTCCTACCAGCCAAAGGAAAGAGAAATGTGGTCTTTAATATAATTCACAGTATGCCTGGGCTTCCCTCCTAACTCAGTTGGTAAATCATCTGCCTGCAATGCAGAAGACCCAGGTTGAATTCCTGGATCGGGAAGATCCCCTAGAGAAGGAAATGGCAACCCACTCCAATATTCTTACTTGGAGAATCCCATGGACAGAGGAGCCTGACAGGCTACAGTCCATAGGATTGCAAGAGTCAGACACGACTTAGCAACTAAACCACCACCACCACCATGCATGAGATAGAAACAAACCTATGAGTCAAAAGAATCCCACTATCCTAGATACTGAGATCAAAGGGGAATTTTTTATTATGAGGACCAAGAATTATGAGATCAACAGGGCCCTCCACATGCTCACGGCAGACCAAAAATGACCTTCATGGGGCTATTGCTCAAAGAACCCCTCTGCCTGGGCTGAAGGCATCAGTCAGAGTCTGCAGGGGGAGGAAGAGCCTCTGGGGCCATGAACGCTGACCTGGCTTCATATTTTATTCATAAAGAGAAAATATATTCTTCTAATAACCTTTTGCTTGCCTAGTGGCTCAGACAGTAAGGAATCTGCCTGCAATGCAGGAGACCCAGGTTTGATCCCTGCATTGGGAAGATCCTCTGGAGAAGGGCATGGCAACCCACTCCAGTATTCTTGCCTGGAAAATCCCATGGACAGAGAAGCCTGGTGGGTTACAGGCCATAGGGTCGCACAGAGTCGGGGATGCTTACTGACTAGCGTACAGATCATGAAAAGAGGCCACAACACCCTCATTAAACTGTGCACTCAACACTCAGCACCAGCAGTTGTGCACCCTGAAAACCTACTGGGCTCCACGCACAGCCGGGGAGGGACCCAGACAGGGCAGAGTTGCTCCGGCAGTGGTGAACATGAGGGAAGCAAAGCTCATAGAGGACACTCACCTCAGAAATTTGCAAGCGTCAGAAAGTAAAAGATGGATGGGTGTTAGGTTTGAAGGTTTGTTTGCTTATTTTGAGATTTTTTTTTTTTAATGTGGATCATTTTTTTTAAAGCCTTTATTAATTTTGTTACAATATTGCTTTTATGTTTTTTTTTTGTTTTTGCTTTTGGCTGCGAGGCATGCGGGGTCTTTGGGTCTTTGTTCCTCAACCAAAGATCGAACCCACATCCCCTGCATCGGAAGGCAAGGTGTTAGCCCCTGGACCACCAGGGAAGTCTCTGGGTCTTGTCATAAATGATTCATATACTACATTCCTGTGAATTGAGGTATACTAGGACATGACTGAGCAACTTCACTTTCACTGTTCACTTTTATGCATTGGAGAAGGAAATGGCAACCCACTCCAGTGTTCTTGCCTGGAGAATCCCAGGGACGGGGGAGCCTGTGGGCTGCCGTATATGGGGTCGCACAGAGTCAGACACAACTGAAGTGACTTAGCAGCAGCAGAAATGTTCAGTAGAATCTCACTTTTAAAGAGAGACACAGTTAATCCTTTGGTGAAGAAGTTAATCCTTCTAATATAACTGTTTAGTAAACATAGATTATAACCACTGGTGATTATTTTTTAACATCTGCTATGTACATTGTGCTAATTGAATAAGTCAAAGCTTGTTTTAAAAGAGGTAACTGGGTGAAAACTTTCACTTGGGGCAATAGTGCAAGGGGAAACTGGTAGAACCAGATATATATCAGAGCCTTGGAAGCATGAAACCTGCCCCCCAGCAATTTATAGAAATATATTCTGAAGAAACGATTAAGTTACACACAGAAGTTTACTACAGGATGTTTATCACCGCTTTGTCTTTAACTGTGATCCAGTGGTTAAGAATCTGTCTGCCAATGCAGAGGACATGGGTTCAGTCCCTGCTCCAAAAAGATTCCACATGCCACCAGACAACTAAGCCCTCTCACCTAGAGCCCATTCTCTGCAACTAGAGAAGCCACTTTAGTGAGCAGCCTGAGAATCGCAGCCAGAGAATAGACCCCGCTCTCTGCAACTAGAGAAAGCCCCACACAGCAACAAAGACAAAGTGCAATCAAAAGTTAATAAGTAATACTAATTAATTAGTTTAAAAACAAATAAAGTGTAGGTTAGGGTTATGAATTAAATATTGTAATGGATATTTATTAACAAGTGACTATGTCAAGATATGTTTTAAGAGAGACAGCATTAACAGACTAATATAAGTAGCATTATATGTAGTACAGATCTTCATACAGTATTACACATGGTGGGAAATACATTTATAATTCCCAGAAGAATCAGACAAAAGTATTAAGAGTGTTCTCTCTATGGGTAGCATGCTTTCACTGTTAGAAGTTAGAAGTGTTAGTCACTGTTGTGTCTGACTCTTTGCTACCTCATGGACTATAGCCCGCCAGGCTCCGCTGCCTGTGGCATTCTGCAGGCAAGAATAATGCAGTGGGTTGCCATTCTCTTCTCCAGGGTATCTTCACAACCCAGGGACTGAACCCAGGTCTCTTGCATTGCAGGCAGATTCTTTACCATCTGAGCTACCAGGGAAGCTCCTATTCATTATTATTGTCTGCTTTTTATTATGGAAACTCTCAAGCCACTCTGAAGGAGATTCAGTTCAGATCAGTGCAGTCGCTCAGTCATGTCCGACTCTTTGCTACCCCATGAACTGAACCATGCCAGGCCTCCCTGTCCATTACCAACTCCCAGAGTTTACTAAAATTCAAGTCCATTGAGTTGGTGATGCCATCCAACCATCTCATCCTCTCTTGTCCCCTTCTCTTGCCTTCAATCTTTCCCAGCATCAAGGTATTTTCAAATGAGTCAGCTCTTTGCATCAGGTGGCCAAAGTATTGGAGTTTCAGCTTCAACATCAGTCCTTCCAATGAACACCCAGGACTGATTTCCTTTAGGATGACTAGTTGGATCTCCTTGCAGTCCAAGGGTCTCTCAGGAGTCTTCTCCAACACCACAGTTCAAAAGCATCAATTCTTTGGCACTCAGCTTTCTTTATAGTCCAACTCTCACATCCATACATGACTACTGGAATAACCATAGCCTTGACTAGATGGACCTTTGTTGGTAAAGTAATGTCTCTGCTTTTTAATATGCTGTCTAGGTTGGTCATAACTTTCCTTCCAAGAAGTAAGCGCCCTTTTATTTCATGGCTGCAATCACCATCTGCAGTGATTTTGGAGTCCCAAAAAATAAAGACAGCCACTGTTTCCCCTGTTTATCCATCTATTTGCCATGAAGTGATGGGACCGGATGCCATGATCTTTGTTTTCGGAATGTTGAACTTTAAACCAACTTTTTCACTCTCCTGTTTCATTTTCATCAAGAAGCTCTTTAGTTCTTGTTCCTTTTCTGCCATAAGAGTAATGTCATCTGCATATCTGAGGTTATTGATATTTCTCCCAGCAATTTTGATTCCAGCTTGTGCTTCTTCCNATATAATGAAGCCTCATGGACCCATTACCCAGATTGAACTACTGGCAATATTTTGCAAACATGAGAAAGAGTCGCGCACGACTGAACCACTAAGCATGCATGCACCCACTGAGATCCGCAGAGGTGTCCAGCAGGGCTCTCAGGGAAGGGGGAAAGAGTTGAGGGTAGTAATCCCCGACCCGCATAGGAGAGACCATGAGAGCCAGTTCCAGATGCTCAGCAGGGATGCAGGCCAGTCACTGCTCAGAAATCAGAGGAAACCTAGGTGGGAAGGGGTGTGGGGTCTCTGGCTTGTCTGAAGCCTGTGTCCGCCCTGCTCCCAGCCGCCCCTGACCTGGTCCTCAACGCAGAGATCGTGCAGCAGACCACGTACCTGGAGGACCGGCCCATGTTCATGCTGCAGTGCGCCATGGAGGAGAACTGCCTCTCGGCCTCGGCCGCCCAGACCAACCCCACCACAGGCTACCGGCGGCTCCTGCGCTTCTCCTCCCAGATCCACAACAACGGCCAGTCCGACTTCCGACCCAAGAACGGGCGCCATGCCTGGATCTGGCATGACTGCCACAGGTGAGCCACCCCTCCCTGCCCCAGCCCGCCAACCCATGGGCCCCAGATGTCACAGGGCCACTTAGACACAGCCAAGCGGCCACATGGTCCTGGGGGCAGGGCTCCCTCTAGCTGGAGGGCTCCTTTACGTTTGCAGACAGCATTCTCCCCTCCCAGAGGCCCTGGCCCACCTCACCCTCTCCAAGCCTGCTCTCTTCCTTGCCCCTGACACCTCTAGCGTTCAGAAACAAACTTCATTTTGAGAACCCAGTGCCCCTCCATTGACCTTCAGTCAATGGTTTCAGGTGTGTTCTCAGCACATTTGTGCTCTGCAGGGAGCTTGGGGTGCTGCAGGTGTCGGATGCTGAGTTCATGTAGAAATATATTTTATTCTAGTCTGTTTTACTTTGTCTTTGTTTTTGGCTGTACTGGGTCTGCGCTGTGGTGCCCAGGCTTCTCTAGTTGCGGCATGCAGTCTCTCTGCTTGTGGCATGTGGGTTATTTTAAATACCAGTATGCCATACATGTTGAGGATCTCTAGGAAAATGGTGAGTGGGGAGACACAAGTTCTAGGCCCATGAGTCATGAGACCTGGTCTCTTGACCCAGCCATGCCTCTAACCAGCTGCGTGATGTCAGGCCATCTGGGCCACATAAGCTGGGACCTCCACTCTCCCTTCCCACCCTCAGTCTGTGGCTCTGTTCCCAGTGCTATATAAATTCCTGGACGAGAGCAGAGCACAGCCCCAGAGCTGGCCCAAGCTGGAGCCAACAGAAGCCTTGCCGTTCATCTCCCTGTGCTCCCCAACTTCCTTTTGTTCCTTTGCTTGATTCCCACCCTAATCCAGAGCCCTCTGTCTGTTGCTGCTGGCTCTCATTTTGCTGCTCGTCTGAGCTGGGCGGATAGAGGAAACAGAGTGAGCAGTTTTGAAAACGAACAGAGGGAGGCCCCTGCCATTCAACACGGCAGCCACCTTCCCACCCCTTCCCCGAGGGACCACAGACTTGGGCCCAGCGGGAGAGCATGGTCTCCATGCTCAAAATCCCATCCCTACAAGAGTTTTGCATCAGGTCCCCTCGAGGGCTGGCAGCATCTGCAGTCAGTGTCAAATCCAGGGCCCGTGGAAGACTGACAATTGCTTAAGAATCTGCATGTTAACAGGTACCCAAAGGACTGTGTGCCATCANCATGGTCTCCATGCTCAAAATCCCATCCCTACAAGAGTTTTGCATCAGGTCCCCTCGAGGGCTGGCAGCATCTGCAGTCAGTGTCAAATCCAGGGCCCGTGGAAGACTGACAATTGCTTAAGAATCTGCATGTTAACAGGTACCCAAAGGACTGTGTGCCATCAGTCTGAGAGGCCCCAGTCTGGCTGACCTCTAGGTGTCCTTCCAGCTCTGAAGTGTGATGATCACTGTTAGGGACATAAGAACTAAAGTTGGTAGAAAAAGGTACGAGGCAGGGTACCCTCCTTTTTCTGAATCAGGAAGCCATGGCTCTGCATTCATATGACTTGTCCAGAATGAAGTTGGGGAATGAGGGTCCTGACTGGGGCCTGCCTGACTCCCAGTATGTGCCCTTCCTGGTACCTCCCCCAGTCTTCAGAAGGGCTTCCCCGGTGGCTCAGACAGTAACAAAATCAGCCTGTGATGCAGGACACCTGGGTTCCATCCTGGGTCAGAAGATCGCCTGGTGACGGGAATGGCAACCTACTCCAGTATTCTTGTCTGGAGAGTCCCATGCACAGAGGAGCCTGGTGGGTTACAGTCCATGGGGTTGCAAAGAGTCAGACATGACTGAGTGACTAACCCTTTCCTGTCTTTCCCCTAGTCTTCATCACAAATCTGTAGGGCTGCTTTTTCATGTCATAATTTATGGCCTAGTCACATTTGAAACCGTTTAGGGATAGATTTGTTCAATCCATTTCAAAAGAAAGGACAATTTGAACTTCCCTGGTGGCCCAGTGGTGAAGACTTCACCTTCCAAGGCAGGGGGTTGCAGGTTTAATCCCTGATCAGGGAGCTAAGACCCTACATGCCTTATGGCCAGAAAACCAAAACATAAAAGAGAAGCATTATTGTAACTGATTTAATAATCTGGTCAAAAATGGTCCATATCAAAAAAAAAAAAAAAAGGACTGTGATAGAACTTGGGGGTGCTGATATTCCTTTATGTAGTTGACCCTTGAACAACACAGATTTAAAATGCCTGGGTCCCTTTGTACTTGGAATTTTCTTTTCCAATTAATGTAGTACCTCTACATATTTTCATTTTATAGCTTTTGAATTAACTCAGTGTGGGGAAAAGTTTGTATTCGATTAGAGATCACAATACGTGGAATCGAAAGAATTAGGGCTGCTGTGTCCCAAGTCTATCCAAGCAGTTTCAGTTTTCTGTCCTCGGATGAGTCATTTCTGAGCTCCTTTGTTTCTGAGACTGAGATAACAGTTCTTGGAGTTTCAACTGCGTGGAGGTCAGTGCCCCTAACCTCTGCGCTGTTCAAAGGTCAACTGCAATTACTCTTGGTATGTCCTGAAAGTCCTCATTAGCCAAAGAAGTTTGGGTCTTTATATAGAAGCATGGAGGTCTTCTGCAGGGAGGAAGTCAGAGAGTAAAATTAAAGCCCTGACACATGGGTTGCCTGATTTCCTTCCGAGAATACATGGCGGAAGCGCTGCCCTTTGGATCTATAAGTAGAAGGTAATTGCGTCTCTGCCTCATATATGGTGCTCCACCCAGACATCATATGGTAGGGCGCTCCCTGTGACATAGGCTTGCTCTCCAAGGAATGGTTTCTTCTCTAAGAATACACATGGCGACTTCATGGAAGTGTTTCTTCTGATCTGGAGCTCCAAGCCACCCTGATCTCCCCGCTCCAAACCCTGCTTTTCCTGTGGTCTGTTTCCTTTCTTTGTTTACAGATGTTGCAATCAATGGTTTGGAAGGAATGGGTGGGAAAGATCATACTGGTTAAGCATATGTCCCTTCAGCCTTGCCCTCCTGGACTGTGGCTGAGAAACTCTGACCACAAGACCCCAGGGAGTGTAAGAATCTCCCCACCCCTGGCCTCCAGAGCTCTAGGGGAGCTTCTCCAGCCCCTGTGGGAGGACCTTCAACAGGACTCCTGGCCCTGAATCTCTCTGTTGGGTCCCTTTGGGAGCATGATGAGAGCTGACCCATCCTCCACTCAAAATACTTATTTCTGGATTTTATACCCTGTTTCAGCAGATTTACAGATGCTGAGGCCCATCTGTGAAGTCAAAGTTGAGAACCCTGGCTCAAGTTAGCCTGAATCTGCAAAATGGTCACTCCCAATTTAGCTGATGCTATGATGAGGAACAGAGGTATAGTCTTTGAAAGTGCTAAGATGAAACACCACAGAGGCTTCTGGGTGGCAAAGCCATAAAGAACCCACCTGCCAGTGCAGGAAATGCAGGAGATGTGGGCTTGATCCCTGGGTCAGGAAGATCCCCTGAAGAAGGAAACGGCAGTCCACTCCAGTGTTCTTGCCTGGAGATCCCATGGACAGAGGAGCCTAGCAAGCTACAGTTCATAGGGTCAAAAAGAGTTGGACACAACTTAGCAACTGAGAATGCACACACAAGGTGAAGCTCAGAGACTGAGCCCTCTCAGAGCCTCCCCACGAGCCAGCCTCAAGGGAAATGCCCTGAGCCATCCTCTCTCATCACCATGGCCCTTGACTGATGATCCTGANACGGCAGTCCACTCCAGTGTTCTTGCCTGGAGATCCCATGGACAGAGGAGCCTAGCAAGCTACTGTTCATAGGGTCAAAAAGAGTTGGACACAACTTAGCAATTGAGAATGCACACACAAGGTGAAGCTCAGAGACTGAGCCCTCTCAGAGCCTCCCCATGAGCCAGCCTCAAGGGAAATGCCCTGAGCCATCCTCTCTCATCACCATGGCCCTTGACTGATGATCCTGATGATCCCGCTTCCTGCTTCTTGCACCCCAGGTATGGGCCACACTGCTCACCTGGTACGATGTCACAGAGCAGCCTTGCCGCTCCTGGTTCTCAGCCCCTTCTGTGTCCCAGGGTGCAGCATCCTGCCTTGCCCCCTACCTCAGGAAAGCCCTGGGGAGGAGCTGGGAGCCGGAGATGCAGGGAGATGGATATCCAAGAGAGGTGCCAGACCCTCTGATCACGAGTAGCCCGGCTACAAAAGGCGGGGCTTTCGTTCATTCTGCCCCCACCACGTGCAGAGCAGCCCCCGCCCGTGTTTTGGGTCAAAGCCCTGCAGATTCAGTGCAGCCTCGGTGAGCCAGATTGAGGCCTCCATCCCATCCGGGGGGGCGGTGCTTTTTTCCACCTGAGGACTGCCTAGCAGGTGGGGAAGGGCAAGGCCGAGCAAGCAGAAGGGCTCCTGCCCTTTTGTGGCAGCACCTCCTGAGGTTGGAACACGCCCCCACATTCTCTGAAGTAGGAATGGGAGCATCTTCCAATCCACAACTGAGCACCAGCCAGGACTGTCCATCCTGGAGGCGCAGGGGACACATGGCTGGTATGAGAAAGGAAGAAGAGTGAAGCATCTCTGTAATATGCACTGATGCTCAGATGGAAAGTCTTATCTGGGCCCAGGATGACCTAGGGTAACAAAGAACATACCCAAACCTCCCTTCTTGTTCTGGACTGGCTTTGTCTGTCATCCATGTGTCCACCCAGAGCCCTGTGCCTAGGCTGGTGCCGTGCCCTAGTGTACCTCACTCTCTAGTCCCCCAGTGGAAGATCACCCTTCCTCTCTGCCAAGTTACAATGACCTCCACCGGCCTCCAGTGATCTAGTGTCTGGTGTTCTCTCCTGCCTAGACTTCCTGAATCTCTTTGCAAACCGGCATTTCCCTGTCTTTATCCCATAGATCAGGCTACCTCTTAGACCTCTGAAGATCAGGACACTCAGCCTGAAATGAGAAAATGTCCCTGGATCACCAGATGCTTCCTCCCCCCTTCCCAGCAGCCTCGATCTGAATTTCCTGGGGTGCGAGTGTGGGTGGTGAAGGGTGGGTGCCCCTGGGCTCTCCAACCAGCCCGCTGGAGGAGAGGTGGCCAGGGAGGTGATGTCCACACACACCCCAGCAGTAAAGCACAGAGGCTCCTGGACCACAGCTAGCTAGCGTCATGAATCTCCCGCCAGCTGCTTCCCTCCCCGTGTCCACAGGGGAAAAAACGAAGAGTCAGGGAAGACTCTTAAATCAAGACTGCAGGAAGCAGGGGCAGCAGGAGAAGGTCAGCCTTACAAGAGTCTGTCTGTGGGCTCCGTCTGCATTTTGTTTAGACAGCGGAACATAAACCTATTCCTCTTCAGTCTTTCCAGCCAGTAAACATAGCAACATAAACCCCTCTCTGAAAGAGGCAGACATGTTTTAGGCAGTGAGTCAGACCTCGTGTCCCATCTTGCTCCTTCAAGAAGCCAAAATAGACTCTTTCAAAGTCATTCCTTCAACTGCCACAGAATGCATCCTTGTAACTGTTCCCCATGGGCCCCTGGCTCAGCATCCTTTTACCCAGGAACTCGAGTGACCTGGGAAAAGCCCAAGTTAGGAACTTCTGACGTTATTTATAGCACCAGCCCAATGCAGGAAGAAGGGGAAAGAGCCTCTCATTTCCTCTCTGAAAAGCTGTCCTTTTAATTTTCCTCTTCTCCCTGTCCTCTTCTGTTCCCATCCAGCTGAGAGAGCCTGAGGCCAAACACCTAAGGCTGGGGGTGGGGTGGGGGGCTGTGAGGAAGCTGCTGTCGGCGTAGCAATGGGTCCCCTGGAGAAAGGAATGGAAGCCCTCTCCAGTATTCTGGCCTGGAGAATCCCATGGACAGAGGCCTGGCAGGCTACAGTCCATAGGGTCACAGAGTCAGACACGACTGAGTGACTAATACACACAATCGTAGCAATGGTAGCGGTGTTGATAGTAATAAAGCAGGACTCCATCACTCATGGGAGTAGTAGCGGTAAGGAGAGGGTGGACAGGTACTGAGTGTTCCTCTGTCTCAAGCCCTGTGTTAGGCATTTCTGTGACTTCTCCTAATGTGTGTTTTTTTCCCGATTAATAGTTTACTTTTATTTTTTTTAAGTCTTTATTGAATTTGTTATCATGTTGCTTCTGTTTCACGTTTTGGTGTTTTGGCCGCGAGGCCTGTGGGATCTTAGCTTCCTGACCAGGGAACTGAACCTGCACCCCCTGCGTTGGAAGGTGGAGTCTTAGCCTCTGAACCCAACCAGGGAAGTCCGTCTCCTAGTTCATCTTTACAGAACCCCTGACAGGGGTCATGCCATCATTCCCTTTCCTGCGGAGGGAACTCAGGTCACAGGGAAACAAAACTCATGATTCTGTTCCCCGAACCTTGGTACCTTGTGCCTTCCCCCATTTTCCAAATGTTCCTGGAATGACAGACAAGCAAGTGCGAGTACTTGCAGCCGCTTGTGATAAAATGTGTAGCAGCTTAGGATGGGCTTGGCACCAAGCCCCTCAGGAAGGCCCCTCGGAAGCCCTGTTTCCCGTGTTATTCTGCACCAAACACAGGCCTTTCCAAGAGCCTGCATCTGTTCTCAATTCTTCCCGAGGGATGAGATGGGACCCCATGAGGTCAGTGTTCATCCGGGGCAGGAGCCATGGGGGTGGACAACCTCTCTTCCCTCTCTGCTCCCTTCTATAGGACGTGCCGGTCACCCTCTCCCTCCCACAGGGTCTCAAAGTCCCTTTTCCCCCCTTTTAAAAAATTTTTTTTCTTGATGCCAGGAGCACAAGTTTCTGCCTCCACCACCTAGTTTGGGACACGTGTGTGCCCTGCTCATCAGCACCTGCTCTTCCCACCCCTTCTTCCCCTCTTCATTCTGTTTCCCTCCCGACCATACTCCCACTTTAAACGTTTTCTAAAGACATCGAAGAGTGACCAGCATTCATCTGCAGAAAGTGCCCAAGTAGGAATGAGCTGTGACAGCCACTTTAGGTCTCTGGAGGGTGCTACAGCCTTTTACTAAATATATCCTAATTTATTGAGCTTATTGCTGCTGAGCCCCTGTTCATCAGTTTATCTGATTAATTCCCATAGCGCCCCATGCATTACATTATTATTCCCATTTAGCAGATGAAAAAACTGAGGCTCGGGAAGGTAGTGGGTTGTCCTCCTCCAGAGCCCGTGGAAGCACCACTATTCCTGGCTTCTGTCCCCTCCCCCATCTCATAATGCCCTGTCCACTGTACATTTTTCTCCCTCCACCACCACTCTGGACCACGCTGCTCTGCTCAAGATGTCCCGGAGGGGAATGGCCAGCTGGGCCATCGCTTGCAGGAGGTGATCCCTCCAGAAACTGACATCCAGACCTCCCTGTCACCCCCAGGCACTACCACAGCATGGAGGTGTTTACCCACTACGACCTGCTGAACCTCAATGGCACCAAGGTGGCAGAGGGCCACAAAGCTAGCTTCTGCTTGGAGGACACAGAATGTGAAGGAGGTATTCAGGGGACAGGGCTGGCTGGGGAGATTCCGAGGGACTCAGATGCTCCCTCGTGTGCTCTGGCATCCCAGGCCTGGCTAGGGACTCTGTGTCACCCGGCTGACTCCCCACAGGACCTTCCTCACTGGGGACCTCATGACTACCATCTGGGGCTAGAGGGGTGGGGTGGGCAAGGCCTGGCTGTAAAGGCACCTGGGTCCCCAGAGTCGTGCTGATGGGCACTGGTGGATCCATTGGGTCCACTGGTGGGTCTCCCCTGTAAGGCTCAAACCCTTGAACCTGACACGCAGTCCCCTCCTGCTCTGGCTGCCACACTTTCTCTCTGTGTCCAACACAGATACACAAGCCCCACAGAGGTTCTTACCTTCCAGTTCAAGCTCAAAGCCCCACTTTGAGGTTCCCAGACTCTCTTGACTGCCCCAGGCAGAGGCAGCACCCTACCCACACCCCCAGTCACTTCCATACCTGCACAGTGACCGCTGTGGGCGCACCTGCCATCCTGGCCTGACCGAGCTCTCCTAAAAGGAGACACGTGACTCTTCTCAGGGCAGCTGGCGCTTAGAGCAGCGCCCAGACTTGGCAGGCTCTCAGTAAATGGGTGCTAATTGTCAGTGGTTGACGTGGCCCTTGGCATGTCATGAAATCACCCAGCAGATGGGTTTTGAGCACCTACTATGTGCCACACAAGGGGCTGACCCAGGACGGGTCAGAGAGATGGATCAGACCGAAACCACATCCAAGAGTGGATGCCCTCGGGGAGACCAGATGACCCCTCATCAAGCTCAACAATAAACACCATAACTTACCCAGAATAGCACACGCTTCATTCCCAGGCTGATATTCCTCGGAACGGCCAGGGTGGGCCAGAGTGGCCCAGGAAGGCTTCGTGGAGGAGGATGCAGTGGGATGTGGATAGGGAATTGAGGGAGGATTCTACCAAAAGCAGAGCAGAGCGGGGATGGGCTGCCAGCCCAGAGGCAGCCAAGGCTGTGGGCCTGGAGAAGGGAGAGATGCTGAAGGTGGGGTCTAGGGATGCCCCTCCACTTAGCAGGGCCTTCGTGGGGAGCATGGTGGAGGGACCGTGGGTGCCTGGTGACTGGGCTTCCCTCTGTCTCCGCATGCAGACATCCAGAAGAGTTACGAGTGCGCCAACTTTGGTGAGCAGGGCATCACCATGGGCTGCTGGGACATGTACCGTCATGACATCGACTGCCAGTGGGTCGACATCACCGACGTGCCTCCTGGAGACTACCTGTTCCAGGTGAGGCGCGTAAGGGGCTCCAGTTCCCCCGCTGGTGGGAGGAGGGTTCTCTGCCTGAGCAAATGAGTAGGCAGCCTCCTGCTGATGGCGCCCAGGCATGGAGGCTGAGCTGTCTAAAGGGCGCAGAGTCCTGCACCTGGTACTTGCAAATCAAAGGGCATCTGCAGGCCAGATTGGTGCTCAGGAATCTGTGCAGCCTCTAAGGCAGCCCACACTCCTTGTGTCTCTGGAGTGTTACTTGCACCTCCACCCTGGCTTCTCCTAGTGCCCTCCCTCAGGCTGTCTTGGCCTGTGCTGTCAGGGCTAAAAGCAATCACACAAAGAGCCATTCACTCACAAATGCCTGTAACTTGCCTCTCCCAGAAATGTCTGCCTCATAGAAGAGGATCTGCAGAGGGGGCAGTGTTCAATGCAAAGAAATAAACCTATAATGGTAGACTGTTAGGTACTAGAGACAGCGTGTCCAGTGACTATTTGTGCAGCGACTTCCCAGGGCTTCTACTCTGTCGAGGGGAAGGGCCACCCTGAGACAGGAACTAAGACGCATTGGCCTCCCACCTTCCTCCAAATAGCTGCAGGCCCCAGCCAGGGCCCAGACCGGTGGGGGAACCCAGGGTCACCATATCCCCAGCGTCTCCCCTTCAGGCACACAGGCGCACTCCTGCCTGCAGAGACTTCACCTTATTTTTCCCACATCCCCACCCATCTTGCTTTTAAGCTAGATCCTTGGGTGACCAGAAATGTGTCATTTTGTCTTGAAAGCTTTCCTAGGAGGGCGTTCAGCCAGCCCACGGCCTGGCCACAGCCCCCGCATTATAGACAATCCTGGGAGGAACCAACACCTGCAGGGAAGTGACCACAGAGGGGCTCTGAAAGTTTCCCTGGTCAGTTTCAGAGACTGGTAATCAGACAGCCAAGCACTTTTCCACCCACAAGCCCAGAACCGCAGACTTGGAGAGGCCCAAGCGAAGAGCAGAGTGCTCTTTATTTAAAGAATCGAATATCCATGTCTCTGTACACGTACTTCAGTTTATGTCTGAGGTCTGCTATCCCTTTGCAAGGGGAACGTGTAGCGTCATGTATTTTGATAATGTCTTTTTAATGACTGTGACTCATTAAAAGCTTCCCAGATGGCCTAGTGGTAAAGAATCTGCCTGCCGATGCAAGAGATGTGGGCTCGATCCCTGGGTTGGAAGATCCCCTGGAGTAGGAAATGACAACCTACTCCAGTATTCTTGCCTGGAGAATCCCATGGACAGGGGAGCCTGGCGAGCTACAGTCCAGGAGGTCACAAAGAGACGGACATGACTGAGCACGCACATACTTGTACACTGAAGATCACTGGTGGGCTAGACCCTGGCCACACCCTGTGGACCCATGGTCTCGTGTAATCCCCCAGGGATGGGCGTTATCATTACCCGCACTTCACAGCCAGCAGGGCCAGGTCATCTTCCCTTGGGATGGACGTGGAGCTTTAGACTTGCGAGAGTCCTGGCCTGGGAGTACTGGCCCTCTCCATTTCCATGTGGACCCAGCTGTGCAGGCCCCAGAAATGCTGCAGAAACAAGAGAAAGCTGGGTTGAGGAAGGGGTGGCATTCCAGCCCAGGAGGCCAGTGCACAGAGGCTCAGAGGCAGGGTTCCCAGGGTTATTAGACCCCTAATTCCCGCCATTGCCTGGATCCACAGCAGATCTTGTTTGTTTTTCAACACAAAGCTGCCACTGTCACTTTATTTATTTTGTGTGTGTGTGTTTTAAGTTTTTAAAAATTGCGGTATAATTGATTTACAGTATTAAACATAGGTGTCCAACATAGCAATTCAAAATTTTTCCAGATTATGCCCCATTTATAGTTATTAGAAAATATTGGCTTAATTCTCTGTGCTTGCAGTAGTGTGACCTTATAGTTTACTTCATACATAGTGGTTTGTACCTCTGTCTTGCCTCTCCCCATTCCCCTCTCCCCACTGGTGACCACTAGCTTATGCTCTGTTTCTGTGAGTCTGCTTCTTTTTTGTTACATTCACTAGTTTGTTGTGTTTTTTAGGTTGCATATATATGTGATATATGCAGTATATTTCTCTCTCTGACTTATTCCACTAAGCATAATACTCTCAAGTCCATCCATGTTATTGCAAATGGCAAAATTTCATTTTTTTTTTTTCTGGCTGAGTATTCCATTGTGTGTATACATACATATACATCACATCTTTACCCATTCACCTGCTGATGGACAGGTTGCTTCCACATGTTGGCTGTTGTAAACCGCAGCAGGTCTCCTGCCTAAGGAACTAAAGCCACTGCCCACAGATCCGCAAGAGACTGAGGACCCTACATATGAGTCTGATGGAATTGTGGAGACCATTCATTTCAGCTCTCACGCTTGCACCTGAGTGGGTCAAATGGGCCCTAATAGTCCCCACTGCTCTCGTAGCCACCCTGCAGGGACCCAGGCTGGGGGCATGACTATCTGTGAGCAAAGGGCTGCCTGGGTCTTGGTGCAGGGGGTTTGTCTGTCCTTGGCTATGAGCCACACATGGGCTGGNAGGGCCTTCGTGGGGAGCATGGTGGAGGGACCGTGGGTGCCTGGTGACTGGGCTTCCCTCTGTCTCCGCATGCAGACATCCAGAAGAGTTACGAGTGCGCCAACTTTGGTGAGCAGGGCATCACCATGGGCTGCTGGGACATGTACCGTCATGACATCGACTGCCAGTGGGTCGACATCACCGACGTGCCTCCTGGAGACTACCTGTTCCAGGTGAGGCGCGTAAGGGGCTCCAGTTCCCCCGCTGGTGGGAGGAGGGTTCTCTGCCTGAGCAAATGAGTAGGCAGCCTCCTGCTGATGGCGCCCAGGCATGGAGGCTGAGCTGTCTAAAGGGCACAGAGTCCTGCACCTGGTACTTGCAAATCAAAGGGCATCTGCAGGCCAGATTGGTGCTCAGGAATCTGTGCAGCCTCTAAGGCAGCCCACACTCCTTGTGTCTCTGGAGTGTTACTTGCACCTCCACCCTGGCTTCTCCTAGTGCCCTCCCTCAGGCTGTCTTGGCCTGTGCTGTCAGGGCTAAAAGCAATCACACAAAGAGCCATTCACTCACAAATGCCTGTGACTTGCCTCTCCCAGAAATGTCTGCCTCATAGAAGAGGATCTGCAGAGGGGGCAGTGTTCAATGCAAAGAAATAAACCTATAATGGTAGACTGTTAGGTACTAGAGACAGCGTGTCCAGTGACTATTTGTGCAGCGACTTCCCAGGGCTTCTACTCTGTCGAGGGGAAGGGCCACCCTGAGACAGGAACTAAGACGCATTGGCCTCCCACCTTCCTCCAAATAGCTGCAGGCCCCAGCCAGGGCCCAGACCAGTGGGGGAACCCAGGGTCACCATATCCCCAGCGTCTCCCCTTCAGGCACACAGGCGCACTCCTGCCTGCAGAGACTTCACCTTATTTTTCCCACATCCCCACCCATCTTGCTTTTAAGCTAGATCCTTGGGTGACCAGAAATGTGTCATTTTGTCTTGAAAGCTTTCCTAGGAGGGCGTTCAGCCAGCCCACGGCCTGGCCACAGCCCCCGCATTATAGACAATCCTGGGAGGAACCAACACCTGCAGGGAAGTGACCACAGAGGGGCTCTGAAAGTTTCCCTGGTCAGTTTCAGAGACTGGTAATCAGACAGCCAAGCACTTTTCCACCCACAAGCCCAGAACCGCAGACTTGGAGAGGCCCAAGCGAAGAGCAGAGTGCTCTTTATTTAAAGAATCGAATATCCATGTCTCTGTACACGTACTTCAGTTTATGTCTGAGGTCTGCTATCCCTTTGCAAGGGGAACGTGTAGCGTCATGTATTTTGATAATGTCTTTTTAATGACTGTGACTCATTAAAAGCTTCCCAGATGGCCTAGTGGTAAAGAATCTGCCTGCCGATGCAAGAGATGTGGGCTCGATCCCTGGGTTGGAAGATCCCCTGGAGTAGGAAATGACAACCTACTCCAGTATTCTTGCCTGGAGAATCCCATGGACAGGGGAGCCTGGCGAGCTACAGTCCAGGAGGTCACAAAGAGACGGACATGACTGAGCACGCACATACTTGTACACTGAAGATCACTGGTGGGCTAGACCCTGGCCACACCCTGTGGACCCATGGTCTCGTGTAATCCCCCAGGGATGGGCGTTATCATTACCCGCACTTCACAGCCAGCAGGGCCAGGTCATCTTCCCTTGGGATGGACGTGGAGCTTTAGACTTGCGAGAGTCCTGGCCTGGGAGTACTGGCCCTCTCCATTCCCATGTGGACCCAGCTGTGCAGGCCCCAGAAATGCTGCAGAAACAAGAGAAAGCTGGGTTGAGGAAGGGGTGGCATTCCAGCCCAGGAGGCCAGTGCACAGAGGCTCAGAGGCAGGGTTCCCAGGGTTATTAGACCCCTAATTCCCGCCATTGCCTGGATCCACAGCAGATCTTGTTTGTTTTTCAACACAAAGCTGCCACTGTCACTTTATTTATTTTGTGTGTGTGTGTTTTAAGTTTTTAAAAATTGCGGTATAATTGATTTACAGTATTAAACATAGGTGTCCAACATAGCAATTCAAAATTTTTCCAGATTATGCCCCATTTATAGTTATTAGAAAATATTGGCTTAATTCTCTGTGCTTGCAGTAGTGTGACCTTATAGTTTACTTCATACATAGTGGTTTGTACCTCTGTCTTGCCTCTCCCCATTCCCCTCTCCCCACTGGTGACCACTAGCTTATGCTCTGTTTCTGTGAGTCTGCTTCTTTTTTGTTACATTCACTAGTTTGTTGTGTTTTTTAGGTTGCATATATATGTGATATATGCAGTATATTTCTCTCTCTGACTTATTCCACTAAGCATAATACTCTCAAGTCCATCCATGTTATTGCAAATGGCAAAATTTCATTTTTTTTTTTTCTGGCTGAGTATTCCATTGTGTGTATACATACATATACATCACATCTTTACCCATTCACCTGCTGATGGACAGGTTGCTTCCACATGTTGGCTGTTGTAAACCGCAGCAGGTCTCCTGCCTAAGGAACTAAAGCCACTGCCCACAGATCCGCAAGAGACTGAGGACCCTACATATGAGTCTGATGGAATTGTGGAGACCATTCATTTCAGCTCTCACGCTTGCACCTGAGTGGGTCAAATGGGCCCTAATAGTCCCCACTGCTCTCGTAGCCACCCTGCAGGGACCCAGGCTGGGGGCATGACTATCTGTGAGCAAAGGGCTGCCTGGGTCTTGGTGCAGGGGGTTTGTCTGTCCTTGGCTATGAGCCACACATGGGCTGGTACATGGCACAACTAAGGTTGTCAGTCAGAAAACAGCTCAAAGTAAGGCCACCCCAGAGCAGGACATTTTCCAGCCTTACCTAGAGAGACAGAGTCACCATGGGACATAATCTAGAGCCCCCAGAATGATCTGCACAGGCTAGGACTCAGGGCAGGAGAGCCCCACTGACCTGTTTCCCATAGCATCTCTGGCAGGCCCAGCCGGCTTGCTAAGGGGTCACTGTTGTTGCTGTTGAGTCACTAAGTCATGTCGGACTCTTTGTGACCCCACGGACTGCAGCACACCAGGCTGTCCTTTACTATCTCCCAGAGTTTGCTCAAACTCATGTCCACTGAGTTAGTGATCCCATCCAACCATCTCATCCTCTGTCATCCCTTTCTCCTGCCCTCAGTCTTTCCCAGCATCAGGGACTTTTCCAATGAGTTGGTTCTTTGCATCTGGTGGGCAAGGTATTGGAGCTTCAGCTTCAGCATCAGTCCTTCCAGTGAATATTCAGGGTTGATTTCCTTTAGGACTGCCTGGTTTTATCCCCTTGCTGTCCAAGGGACTCTCAAGAGTCTTCTCCAGCACCACAGTTCAAAGCATCAATTCTTCAGCCTTCAACCTTCTTTATGGTTTGACTCTCAGCCCTGGAGGGAGAGGTCCTGAGGGCCCCAAGCCTATAGAAGGCACCTTAATGAGCAGGCTGTCCCTCCCCCATCATACTGACCATGGCGGCCCTGTCCCCCTTGCCTCCTTGGGGTCTCAGCCCTTCCAGATGTGGCAGGACTCTCAGGGAAAGCCTCATCTGCACTTTCTGCACTTTCACCCACAGCCCCAGGCCCAGCTTCTGTCTCCTCACTTTCCCATTCCTTCAGTTCTTCCTCTGGGCTCCTCATCACTAAATATCCCTTTTCTGTCTGCTCCCAGTTGTTTTTGTTGTTCAGTTGCCAAGTCGTGTCCAATGAACTCTTTGGACCTAATGAACTGTAGCATGCCAGGCCTCCCAGTCCCTCACTATCTCCTGGAGTTTGCCCAAGTTGATGTCCATTGAGTCAGTGATGCCATCCAACCATTTCATCCTCTGTCATCCCCTTCTCCTCCTGCCTTCAGGGTCTTTTCTAATGAGTCAGCACTTTGAGTCAGGTGGCCAAAGTATTGGAGCTTCAGCATCAGTCCTTCCAATGAAGATTCAGAGTTGATCTCCTTTAGGACTGACTGGTTTGATCTCCTTTTGGACTGACTGACTGATCTCCTTTAGGACTGACCAATCCCAGAAGCCCCCTCAAAAGAATGGTCCCTCCTGCTCCTGCTCCTCTGGGTGACACCCTCTTACCTGGGATGATGCAGAGGAAGGGGGTACAAGGGGGAAACCTGCCCTGGTGAGCAGAAAGGGCTTGGAGACCCCCTAGAGCAAACCTGGACCCAGAGAACAGAAGGGCTGTACCTAACATCATGCCGCCAGGAGCAGTGTCATCTGCAGTGCCCAGGGCAGCCCCCCTCAGACTCCCCACAGTGTCCAGTCCTGGTCCCCATGCCCTCCCAGAAAGTCCTGCTCCCCGCTCCCTTCTGGCTCTTCCAGCAGCTGTTTTGTGGCTTCCCCAGGCCTCGGCTCCTGCTTCTCTACTAACTTCAAACCTCTCTGGCACCCAGGAGAGGGTAACCCCTTTTTGAACGCATGCCTGGGTTGGGAAAATCCCCTGGAAAAGGAAATGGCTCCCTACTCCAGTATTTTTGCCTGGAGAATCCCATGGACAGAGGAACCTGGTGGGCTTCAACCCATGGGGTCACAAAGAGTCGGACAAAAGATTGATTAACAATTATTAAAAAAAGATACTTTTTATTCTGTATTGGGGTACGTGCTGTGCTGTGGTTAGTTGCTCAGTCGTGTCCAACTCTTTGCGACCCCATGGGCTGTAGCCCACCAGGCTCCTGTGACCACGGGGATCCTCCAGGCAAGAATACTAGAGTGGGTTGTCATGTCCTCCTGGTACTGGAGTATAGCTGATTAGCAAACAGTGTTGTGATAGTTTCAGCTGAACAGCGAAGAGACTCAACCAAACGTATACATGTATCCATTCACCCGCAAACCCCGCTCCCAGCCAGGCTGCCACATACCATGGAGCGGAATTCCCCATGCTGTACAGTAGGTCCTTGTTGGTTATGCATTTTAAGTATATACATGTCCATCCCCAACGCAGTAACTATCTCCTGCCCACACCTGAAGGCTTACTCTTGGTAGGAAGGAGTGTGTGGGTGTGTGTGAGGTGCATGGAGGTCTCCCTCCACGTCTCCCCTCTGCCTCCCNACAGTAGGTCCTTGTTGGTTATGCATTTTAAGTATATACATGTCCATCCCCAACGCAGTAACTATCTCCTGCCCACACCTGAAGGCTTACTCTTGGTAGGAAGGAGTGTGTGGGTGTGTGTGAGGTGCATGGAGGTCTCCCTCCACGTCTCCCCTCTGCCTCCCTGGCCTCGCCTCTGGCCAGTCCTGCACCCTCCCCTCTGCTCTGAGAACACAACACCGGCCATACTGTGCTCTGTCCCGTGAGCTCAGCCCGGCTCTGGAGGCAGGCCTGGTCTCAGCATCGCAGCGGGCCTAGGATGAAGGGTGGCCCCCTCTGACCTGACTCTCCCGCAGGTTGTCATCAATCCCAACTACGAGGTGGCAGAGTCTGACTTCACCAACAACATCATGAAGTGCAGGACCCGGTATGATGGCCACCGCATCTGGATGTACAACTGTCACATAGGTAAGGCCCCGGGGCCCTGCTGGGGAGCACTGCGCCCCCAGGGCTGCCTCTCCTCAGGCCGGCCAGGCCCTCCTACTCCTCAGCCCACCTCCAGGAGACAGGCGGGAGCTGCCCCCCTTTCTCCAGGAAACAGCGCCTTCCTAAGTTGGGTAAAGACCTTGGGGAGGGGCCCAGTCTCGCGTTTCCACACACGGGAAGGACATGGTGAACACACAGGCCTGCATGAAGATGGGGTTTTCACGGCCAGCGTTGGCTGAGGCGAGAGAATGGGACAGAGATGGGCCGGCCCAGCACAGACCCCAAAGCTATTTAAGGGCTCGTGAAGCTGAGGCCGCCACCTCATTATACGTGAGACCACAAAATGTGGGTGTCGGCAGTCTGTGGGCTCTGTGTGTCGTTTTCCTGTTGAGCTCCAGCCACCACCATGGCTTCTGGCCACCAACGAAGAAGCTTTTCCCTGCATTATACAACCTGGGTTCCAAAAGGGGAGGCTGGGCTTTCTCCTCCACTGGCAAGGTGATGGCCTTGCTCTCAGTGGAGGTGAAAACTAACAGCATTAGATTAAGCCACTCCTTCAGCCGACTCTGCCAGGGCAGCTGACATGAGCCTGGCCCTACAGATGGCCAGCACCTGTCACTGCCCTGCTGGCATCACACACAGGTGGGCCTGCAGGCCACCTGGGGAGGGTGGCGTGGGTCCAGCTCTTGGGGGGGAGACCTGTGTATCTCGTTTGCCCAACACTCTCTCTCTGATTCCCGTTCCCCCAGGTGGTTCCTTCAGTGAAGAGACGGAAAAAAAGTTTGAGCACTTCAGTGGACTCATAAATAACCAGGTCTCCAAGCGGTAAAGTGGCAACATGGTCACCTCCTGCCTTTGGGCCACGGGCATCTCCCCCAACAACTGCAATCTGACCGGATATCGCCCTGCTCCCCCTCATCCAGCCCGACCCTGCCTGTCTCGGCCCCCTGCAGCCCTTGCCCAAGCTCAGGAGGAAGGCAAGGAAGGCATGTTCCTGATACCTGCAGCCTGCAACAACCTCCAGGGCTGGGGCTCGTCCTTGGGGCAGTGGGGAGCAGCGTTAACCAAGAGCCATCCTGGCTGGGACCATGAGTGCACAAGTGGTTGGCTGCTTGTCCCATCCAAGGTGTGGTCCACTCCGAACCTCACCACCTGCCTAACTCACCACAGATAACATGGGGCCATTTTCTTCTGAAGTTACACGTGGGCAACGTGGGTTAGCAACCCAAGGAGGTCAGGCTGGATCCCACTTCCCCTCCTCTTAGGTTGTTTCCAGCCAACCTGAATATCTAGACTTCTCTTCCAATTAAGTGACCTGCCTCTACTCTGTTTATTCTATTCACACGTATAAGTNGGTTAGCAACCCAAGGAGGTCAGGCTGGATCCCACTTCCCCTCCTCTTAGGTTGTTTCCAGCCAACCTGAATATCTAGACTTCTCTTCCAATTAAGTGACCTGCCTCTACTCTGTTTATTCTATTCACACGTATAAGTAGTGCTGCCACCTGTCTTCTGATCCAGTGAGCTCAGAGATGGTGCTTCTCTTGCCCCCAGACACTTATACCCCTGTGCCCTCCTATTTTTCAAGATACTATAATTATATTCTATTTTCACAGACTTTGAAACAAAAAGTAATTTAGTGGCATTTCATATCGGGCATCTGGGCCTTTGAACGTAGAGCTCAAAAGAAAAACCAGCCCACTTGTGTAAGTGACGCCTCTGTCCTTCTAATTCTGTGGGTAATTGATTCAAAGGTGCTAGAACCAGGGTTCTGGGTGAGGAGGACGCTCACCAATCACCATGTGTCATCACGGACACTTACACATACTTGAAACTCCGAATAAAAGATTTATGACCTGCAGGTGTGTTTCATTTGGACCTCTGCGTGCAGCCCCTAAGCCACAGGGCTCCTTTCCCCAGTCGCAGCCAGGGAGCTGCACACCCTCACAGGTTCTCTCTTGTAGGGACGTGGGTTCCAGACACCTACCATCAGGCATTGGCTACAGGTTGGTGTTTAGTCCCTAAGTTGTGTCTGACTCTTTCGCAACCCCATGGACTGTAGCCCACCTTGCTCCTCTGTCCATGGGATTTCCTAGGCAAGAATACTGGAGTGGGTTGCCATTTCCTCTTTCTCCTCTTTCAGGAGATCTTCCTGACCCAGGGATCAAACCTATGTCTCTTGCGCTGCAGGCAAGTTCTTTACCACTGAACCATCACAGAGGCCTCCTTCAGTTCACACCACAGAGGACGGGCCTCAGCCTTTCTTCGGCTCTTGTCTTTTAGGGAAATGTGTTAGGGGCACCATGGTTGCTGAGGATCAGAAGGGACATCCAGCCTTCAGCCTCAGGAAATTTCCCCAAAGGGTGGCACCTGGGCTGGTCTCTGGGGGAGGGACGATGAAGCAGATCAGGGCCCCACGCTCTTCCCCGAGGTACAGTGAGGGTGGACCCTGAGTCCCCGGGGCACAGTGAGAGTGAACCCCAATCAGCCAGGCCTGGGGCTCCCTCTGCGTCACAGTGGGCTGTGGCCCAGCAAACCGAGGGGTCCATGATGACCTCAGAGGGCCAGGATCGTCCAGCTCCACTCAAACCAGAAAGACCAGTGTACTGGGATCCTGTCCCCACAAAGCTGCCTTCCCACCCATTCCTGCAAGGGGAGGGGACTCAGAGGGCATTTCAGATTTCACCTGGAGGCAAGTTCATGTTTATTTCTGCAGGGACCCCTGTGTAACCCACACCACTGGTAACACTAGGGCCAATACTCGGCAGAGGCAGGGGGTGTCTCAGCATGGCCAGTAGCCCAGAGTTGCTCTGGGGGAGGCTGGGCATATGTCACACAACAGGTGCAACCTACCCCCACAAACTGGGCAGGCTCTGCTCAAAAATGCCTTGGAGGCCCAGCTGGTTTGAGGTAGAGTCACCTAAAGCAACNGGGGGTGTCTCAGCATGGCCAGTAGCCCAGAGTTGCTCTGGGGGAGGCTGGGCATATGTCACACAACAGGTGCAACCTACCCCCACAAACTGGGCAGGCTCTGCTCAAAAATGCCTTGGAGGCCCAGCTGGTTTGAGGTAGAGTCACCTAAAGCAACCAGCTTCTTCAGCAGCCCTAGGTCTCCAATGGGAGGCGAACGGCGCCCCCTAGTGTTCCACTGCGGACCATTACATTTTGAAACAATCATGTTACAATTCTTTAATTTTTATTTTTTACTCAGCTTCCGAAACTAGACCAAACTAAAGCCCACCACGCCTCATAGCGATGCTCCAAGGATGGCTCAGGGATGCTCCGGTGTGTGTAAAGGCTTGTGGTGTTGGGGCCCGAGCTGGGTTGGGGAGCTCGATCCAAGCGGGCTGGGCCTCTCAGGGCCTCAGAACGGCAGGAGGCTCCACTGCAGGCCGCTCCTTCTTTCTGTGTTGGAGCCCCAGGGCCCGGGCCACCAGCCTCCGGGCCACGGCTGTATTTGTCTGTGGTCTCTCCTTTGCCAGATGCAGGAGCTCTGAAAGGAAAGCCCCATGGGATGGGGACTTGAATTCAAGGCTGTGGCCTCTCCTCCCAGCGACACAGCAGCCTTGGAGGCAGTTAGAGCCCAGCCCTGAGGCCCAGCTGCACCCCTCTGAGAGGGTCACCGAAGGCTCCTGGCCCCACGTGGGGTGCTGACTTACCCTGCCACCTCTCCGCGCCCTCCCTGTTTCTTCTGTTGGGTGCAGGGGGTGGCGTTAATCCTGTCCACCTCCCTGCCTTGCAGGGGCCCTTTGAGAGGGCAGGCAGACCAGGAAGGGACACCTGGAGCTCCTGGATCAACAGACAGGATGTTTATCGTCCCTAAGAAGTCTGGGACAAAGACCATGTAATCCACAAGAATGTGGATGGCCTCAGCAGGCTTCTCTAGGCCAGTTCTGCCAGCCAGCCACTGCTCTGCAGCCATGGGAAACAGGCCTCTAAAAGACCCTCGTGCTCCCTGGAAGGAGGAGAGTAAAGGGGAGGGGCCATCATTTACGTGGCACCTTCTGTGTGCCTCTCACCACTGCGGGGGCACGTCCGCCAGGCTCTCTCATTCACTCCAACGCTTATGTCACAGAGAAAGGGACTGACTCACATACATCCAGTGACTTGCTCAAGGCAAATTTAAGGGAGTGCCAGTGCCAGGGTCACACCAAAGCCCAAGCTCTGTATACCTTACAGCAAAGCATGGTTTCCCTGGCTGGACACAAAAGACCAAGCTTCCCCTTTGCACCCCAAACCAGACTCCCAAGAGGTGTGAATGGAGGGCAAGCCTGGGACAGGGCAGCTGGCAGACAGCTCTCCTGATAGGCCCCCTGGGTTGGGCGAGGACCACCCCATGGGTCACTGCAGCCCAGGGGCCAGAAAGCAGAGAACTTTAGAGGGAAGTGAATCAGAGGGCAGACCCACACTCGAGCCACCCACCCACCCAGACCACCGGCTCCCTTACTTGGCCTCTGCAGGGCCTTCAGCTTGGACTGCCTGGCTGCCTGCGTCAGGGGCCGGATCTTCAGTGTGGAGAAATCCCTGGTCAGGGCCTCGGCAGCTAAGGAAAGAAAGCAGGTCTGGAGCCATCCGCATTTCCTGCTGAGGCCTCAGGACCCAGGAACACACGTGTCACCCTAAAGCCCAGGCAGCCACTTCTGACACCCATCCAAACTTCAGGGACAGGACTGCCCCAGCAGCTCACCCTTCCCCTGGAGCTCGCAAGCCTGCACAGGGCTGCCATGCTCTCAGATGGAGGGCCCATGCCCCAACTTCTAGCCTCCTGCCCTGGGGGGTAGTGGAGGGGGGCAGGAGCCACATGGTGAGCCTGTGGTTCTGACATCAGCAGGGGTAGGCCCCAGCCTACCAAAGCCTGGGAGCTTAAAACAAACACCACCACCACCATCACCACCCTGCCCCGACTCAAGACCCCCCCAGGGTGCATGCTCTCATTGCCTCAGGCTGTGCTGGGCCCTGGGGGACTCAGGCCACTTACAGACAGTCACCTCACAGCTGGGAGGGACCTCAGACCCAAGCCACCATACAGATGAGGCCAGGACATGAGGAAACTGAGGAGGCCTACCCCTGGCTCCTGGCCAGCTTGGCAGAGCCCAGAAGGCAGCCATGGCCATGCCAAGCCCGATGCTAATCCCTTCCGCGGACCGGGAGGGCCTCCCCCATCCCCCACCTTTCCGTGGCTCCCTCTCTGGGGCTGAAGCCCCAACCTGGCCCCAATCCTTTTGCTGCCCGGAGACTGACCCCCGTCCCTAAACACTCAGGATCTCCTGAAGACTGGGCCCACACCAGCCATGGTTACTCCCCATGCTGTGTTCAGAGCCCGTGGTTGTGAGAAGCCCAGTCGGGGGGGGGGGGCAGGGACTGACTCTATAAACATACACAAACTGTGCAGTGCTGCGGCAGGGGCAGTACAGGAAAGTGCTGAGAGGGAAGAGCAGCACCGGAATGACAACCAGGAGACTAGCTGGCCTCCCCAGCCTTGACGACTGACGAGAGGCTTCATAACCTTGATTGGAAACTGACATAGGGGAACTCAGTCTCCCCATCTGTAAAATGGAGTCATCTCACCTATCTCCTGAAGCTCTAATCTAAACAGAATGAGAACAAATCTGCTCAAACCATAAGAACCTGCCAATACTTTAATGCTTTTTTTTTTTTTTTTTTCTGGCTGTGCCACATGGCATGTGGCATCTTAGTTCCCTGACCAGGGATTGNCGGGGGGGGGGGGCAGGGACTGACTCTATAAACATACACAAACTGTGCAGTGCTGCAGCAGGGGCAGTACAGGAAAGTGCTGAGAGGGAAGAGCAGCACCGGAATGACAACCAGGAGACTAGCTGGCCTCCCCAGCCTTGACGACTGACGAGAGGCTTCATAACCTTGATTGGAAACTGACATAGGGGAACTCAGTCTCCCCATCTGTAAAATGGAGTCATCTCACCTATCTCCTGAAGCTCTAATCTAAACAGAATGAGAACAAATCTGCTCAAACCATAAGAACCTGCCAATACTTTAATGCTTTTTTTTTTTTTTTTTTTCTGGCTGTGCCACATGGCATGTGGCATCTTAGTTCCCTGACCAGGGATTGAACCCATGCCCTGTGCATTAAAGCCTGGAGTCTTAACCACTCGAATACCAGGAAAGTCCCACCAGTATTTGAATGTTTTTGATCTATAAAAATGGCACCTTCACAAGCTTTCATTTAGGATGTGGAGGTGACCCAAATCTGAAACCTCTGAACTTAAGACGCAAGGGTGAAGAGGTGTGAGCTTCCTGGCCCAGTGCCCACTCCGCCCTCCTGGACTTCCCGATTAGGTGGCTGGGAGCTGCCCTGCCAGTCCCGATCCTCACCCCAGGAAACGAGGCTCCCTCCCTTCCCAACAGCAGTCAGAGGAGGAGCCAGGCCACCATGCACCACCTTACCTGAAGCTGGGCAGGGGAAGACGCCGAGTGCATGCGTGTCGTCCACCCACTGGATCTTGAACCCCTTCTCTCTGTGCCGGGGACGAGACAGAATGACGAGGAGAGTGAATGCGGAAAACCCCTCCTGCTGCAGGAAGACCCTCCCTCCTCCAGTCCTCAAATACTCCAAGCCCAAGACAAGTTCATCTCCTCTAGGAAGGAGGTGACCATCGGGGGCAGACTTGCCCTGAAGACCATCCAACAACTTCGGAAAGACAGCCCCCACCTCTGAGATCTGGTGGGCCCCCAACTCCTAGAACTGAGGAAGTCAGGACTCAAAGCTTGTAGAACACAAGGCCAAGGGTGAAGAGGGCCCCTCACAGACATGGTCACCCCAGGCCAAGGGCGTAGGGTTTGAGGCTAGAGACAAAGGGCTTCATGGTGAGGACAGGACTTGATACGACAAGCATGTCAATGAAACTGCCCTGACTGAGTGATACTCCAAGCTAAAGAGAGAAGAAATCCAGCTCCACCCACCAGAACTCCAAAACAAGCCTCCCTNAGCAACTAATATTTTCACTTTTAACCTGAGGTTTAGCCAAGGAACCAACTACCACAGGCAGAGCTGGAACTTGCTCTAATCCAGATCTAGCCCATCACACCCATGTTCCGGAACATCACCTGGTTAAGATTTTCCATCTTTAGAATGTCATTAGAATTGATGCTGTGGTCAATAACCAGACACAGAAGTCAGGCATTAAATAAACTAATGAATCCAATCAACTAGAGAAGCATGTTAGGTATGTACTGTAGAGCTTTACCTGAAACAAGAGGTATGATTGGAAGATGATGAAAGGATTGCATGCAGGTGACATGGGGTTGCAAGCAGCCCCATCTGAAGGCATGAATCTAGAGTTCCCTACTACCATAGCGACTCTAAATTATAATCCAGCGCTCCTTCCCTTTCCACTGGGGTCACCTGCAGCACTGGAATCTACATCCCAATTTCCCATCTCCTTACTCTAAGCAAACTGAGACAGTATTAACCTCAGCTTGCATGAGCTAACCAACTGTTCTCTCCATGTTTAAGATGAAGTTTAAAAATATCCAGTTAATGTTTGCTATTGAAAGTCTTTGTATTGTTTACACAGTTTTAACATGTGTATTAGAGAACCTAATACATTAGGTGGTGAAACTTAAAATTTTTCAGTGGGCAGATATAAGAGCATTTGACTAAGTTAGTAAACAGTATTATAATATTAAAGAGAAATGGAGTCACAACATTTGAAGATCAACAAGAGTTGTTTAGATACAGCATACATAAGAATGTTTGGCTTGATACATAGCCTGCTGGAACATCCATTTGATGTAAGAAGAAAATTAGGACTTCCAGGAAAATGGAGTAAACACACTTTGCCAATTCCTTGCACTAAATATAATTAAAATCCCCAGACATTATATATAAAACAAACGTAAAAGGTGGAGAAAAGAAAGAAGACCAGCTATGGGTCTCTGGTTCCAAGGAACAACAAAGAGCTGGGTTTTCTTTATGTCTCAAATTTTTAGACTTGGAGCTTGAAGAAGCCAGCAACCCAGAAGTACCAATGGACACAGAACAAAACAGACACACACAAACAACAACAAAACTCACCCTGACGAAAGGGGTGTTTTGTCTCTAGCCAAATGTGCAGGCAAGCCAGACAGAGCACTCTGAGCTAATAATTTCTCAACCTCAGCCAGACACCACTCCCACTCAGACCAGCTAAGGCCATGCTGGAGCCCAGACTGCCACCCTCACCAGGTTGTAATGAAGTGTCACAACCTCGCCACCAAGATGATGTGAAAGGTCAAGCAGAGAGCTGGGACTGTCATGCCCTTCAGGCAGTAAGGAGCCCTGGGCCCTGCCTGCAGTGCCAGTAGAGACCACCAGAGAACATGACCCCCACCCCCACCCAGCAGTAAAAAAGCTCCCTCCCCACTGGAGTACTGTCAGAGGACACCTAGTGAGCAGTAGGACTTTCACAGCCACCCAGAGATCAAGAGGAAACCGCACTCCCCATGGTGTCAGCAGAGGCCATGTGGGAAGCAGCAGCACATCTACCCATTCCAGCCAGGAAAGCATCCCTGGGGGCCTTGTGGGAAGCCAGACTCCCACCTTCACCCATCAGTGGTGAGGACCATACATCTTAGTATCAGAGGAAGCTAAATGGGAGACCTGGACTTTAACCCTCACCTGGCAGTAACAATGCAATGCCCCTCGTCCCCATTCTGGAGTGCTGGCAAAGAAAGGTAAAACAGAAACTAAAAAGATCCAGGGGACTTGATGGTTCAGTGGTTAAGACTCTGTCTGCCAATGCAGGGGACATGGGTTTAATCCCTGGTCGGGGAACATCCTACATGTGGCAGGGCAATTAAGCCTGTGTGCCATAACCACTGAGCCCGTGCGCCACAACCACTGAGGTGCTCATACCTAGAGCCCATGCTCTGCAACAGGAGAAGCCACTGCAATGAGAAGCCCATACAATTGCAATGAGGAGTAGTAGCCCCCACTCACGGCAACTAGATAAAGCCCAAGTGCAGCAACAAAGATCTAGCACAGCCAAAAATTAATAGTTAAGAGATATTAAAAAAAAAAAAAGATTCAGAATCTCATAACACTCAAGATGCCCAGGATTCAATTAAAAAATAACTTGTGGTACCAAGAATTAAGATCATCTCAAACTCAATGAAAAAAAGGTAGTCAATAGACTCAAATTTGCATTGAGATGTCAGAAATGTTAAACTATCTGAGATTTTGGAGCAACCATGATAGAAATACTTCAATAAGCAACTATGAACATATTTGAAAAAAAAAATGGAAAAAAAAAATAGTCTCAGCAAAGACACAGAAGATATAAAGAAGAACCAAAAGGAAAGCTTAGAATTGAAAGCTACAGTAACCAAAAGAAAAAGCTCAGTAGCAGAATAGAAAAAAAGGAAAGACTCTGTGAACTAGAAGATAAGACAACAGATCTAACCTGAACAACATGAGAGAAAATAGCCTGAACACAAAAATGAAGAGAGACCAGGCGACTGGGAACTACAAGAGGAAGATTTAACACTTGTGTCGTCAGAGTCCCAGAAACACCGGAGAAAGGGTAAGGCTGAAAAAGTACTTGGAGAAATGATAACTGAAAACTTCCCAGATTTGAAAAGAGACATAAACCAACAGATTCAAAAAGTAAAAAACAGAACAAAACCACAGAGATCCAAGCCAAGACACATCATTATTAAATATCTGAAAACTTAAAACAAAGGACTTTATAAAATCAGCCAGAAAAATAATCTTATCTTACCTAAGGGAGAAAATTATCTGAATGATGGTGGATTTCTTGCCAGACACCAGAAAACAAAAAGAAGATCTTTTTTTCAAATGCTGAAAGAAAAAAACAGTGAATCCAGAGTCATATATCTAGTGAAAACCTATTTTAGGAATAAAGAAGATATCAGCACACTCTTAGATGAAGGAAGATTAAGAGAATTTGTTGCCAGGAGACCTAGCCTGAAAGAACGGCTAAAAGTTCTCTGCACAAAAAGGTAACAATGAAAGGAAGAAGTCTGGAACACCAGGAAGGAAGAAAGAACAGTAAGCAAGCGTGTAAGGAACAGGGTGTCCTTTTCTTGTCTTGTATCTTCTGCATTATGTTTGACAGTTGAAGCACTTTCCAGTATGTTCTAAATGTATGTAGAGAAAAATATTTAGGACAGTTACATTATAAATTGTTGCTTTTTAGTCACTAAATAGTGTCCAACTCTAAAACATGAAAAGAAAAAAAACTACTATAGGTAAGAAAAGACACGCCAACCAAATTCAAGAGATTGGCCTTTGTACATCCAGATTCAAATAAACCAAATAACTATTAGACATGTTTGATAAAGTCAGAGAAATTGGAAGACAGGTTGGGTACTAGATGATATGAAGGATTGTTCTTACTTTTCCAGTGTGTTTATGGCTGCTGAAGTTATGCTTTTTAATATGCTTCTTCATACTAAAGTGCTCATGAATAAAATGGTATGATGCCTCAGATTTGCTTTAAAATACACTGGGGTGGGGGAGCAGTGAGGAATTCTCAGTGAGACAAGATTGGTAAAATGCTGATCATTATTGAAACTGGCAATGTGTACACTATTCTCCTTCTTATTGCGTGTGGCAGACATTTTCCATAATAAAACATTAATTTTTTTCAAGACAAACTAAAGCCAACAATAAGATGACGGGAAGGGGGTGATGTTCAACGCACAGCTAGAAGATCTTTAAATTCTTGAAAGTGAAAAGAGAGATAAGGAAGAATTTTATAATTTGTTAGAAAAATATATAGTTAAATCTATATGCTAAAAATTTGAAGGTAACCATTGAAAGGCTAGGAAGATAATCATAGGTTTCAAATAATAATAATAATAAATAAGAATGATATAAAAACTTTATCCAACATAAAGCTGTTGTTAGCTTCACTGAGTTACACAAGCCTGTTTGCCATGACAAGGCTGTGATCCATGAAGGGGCCAACATAAAATACAAATGCTGAACAAGAGGTGAAACTGAAAGTGAAGGCACTCAGTCATGTCCGACTCTTTTCGACCCAGTGGACTGTAGCCCACCAGGCTCCTCCGTCCATGGGATTCTCCAGGCAAGAATACTGGAACGGGGTGCCATTTCCTTTGCCAAGAGGTAAATGGTACAAATACTTTGGCCACCTGATAAGAAAAACTGACTCACTGAAAAGACCCTGATGCTGGGAAAGACTGAAGACAGGAGGAGAAAGGAACGACAGGATGAGACAGAGGATGAGATGGTTGGATGGCATCACCGACTCGATGGATATGAGTTTGAGCAAGCTCCAGAAGTTGGTGATGGACAAGGAAGCCTGGCATGCTGCAGTCCATGGGGTTGCAAAGAGTCAGACACAACTGAGCAACTGAATTGAATCGAAAAGTTACCAAAAGAAAAACTGCATCTCTTTTGCCCTAACAAAGATATGAAGAATTAAAAAAAGGGGGAGGGGGGGAAAGACAGGAAAAGAGACTTTCCTGATTTCCAGTGGTTAAGACTTCATGCTTCCAATGTAGGGGATGTGGGTTGGATCCCTGGTCAGGAATGAAGATCCCATTTACTATGCGGTGCAGCCAAAAATATATATATGTATATATATATAAAGAAAACAGGAAAAATATATAATTTTTTTTTAATGACGATCACATGATCTAGCCTAGCCAACACTTAGAAGTGAATTTGCAATAGACTATAGATGATCTGTCCTAAGAGAACTGGGTGAAATGAAGAATTTATAATGAAAATTTAGACTCTTATTTGCTTAATCCTTTAAAATGTCTTTACATTATTTGTCAGTATTTGACTATGAGGATCTTAATGTTTATTTTTAATCTAATGTCTCTCAGTAGCACACTGCAGAGGGCACAGACTCAGAGAGGCATAGAAAAGCATGTGATGGTTCATCCAGATACAGACACTATCTAAAACAAAATGCAAACTCCGCCTTACCCATCTCTTAGAACGTCCCACATAGTCACCCACTGGCAAGAGAGGAGGGTTCCACAATGAACTCAGAGGGTCCCTGGATGGACCAGTCTGGAGGGCAACAGGCCCTTATGAGACTGAGAGCAAACACATGTTGAATTGACTTACTCTGTACTAGGCCAATGCTTCTCTGGTGGCTCAATGGTAAAGAATCCCCCTCCAGTGCAGGAGATGCAGGAGATAGGGTTTGATCAGGAAGATCCCTTGGGTCAGGAAGATCCCTTGAGGAGGGCATGGCAACCCACTGCAGTATTATTGCCATCTTAGCTTCTTCATCTGTGAAATGGGGCTAAGAGTGCTGGCCTCACTGAGTTAATCAATGATGAATTAATCCATAATGAGATAACCCATGTAAAACACCTAGCATGATATAAGACTGGTGGAGATGGGGCTCCCTGCATATAGGTGAGGCATTCTGGGTGCTCTAGTTCTAAAAGAATCAGATCACAGTTTCTCCCGATCTCCTCTAGCCACAGACCAGGGGCCAGGGCCACAGAATCACAAATCCAGCTGCCAACCTTAGATGGTGACATCTCTCTACCACCCAGTTAAAATCTGTAGACCAAAAATCAGAAAAGGCTACTCCATTCTGCTTGCTCAACCTCCACCCTATGAAGGAGAGGAAGAATGTTACAATGTTAACCTAGTGACCTTGGGTCCCAGCTGAGCTGGGACCCCTGCTGTCCACACAGAGCTTGGCTCTGAGGGCCCTCAGCCTACTCCCCACTTAGCATTAAGGAGTTACTCCCTATGCAGAGCATGTCTCTAAAATGTGACTTCCACCCACCTCTCAGGTCCTCTAAGCCCACCAGCACCCACTCCAAGCCTACTGCCTTAGCATCCGCATGTGCTATGGTCCTCTTATCTCACCACCTCAAAACTTACCTGTTATTGACTCATTTCCACAAGTCCCGCAGAAGATTAGCTGGTTAATCTGCCAACTAAATTACGTGCCAACAAACAAGTTAAAAATAATAGTTTGGGACTTCCCTGGCACTCCAGACTCTGCTCCCAATGCAGGAGGCATGGGTTCCATCCCTGATCACAAAGATCTTGTGAGCTGCATAGTGTGGCCAAACAAACAAACAAACAAACAAAAATTATGGCTTAACCAAGTAGGCTTCAAGACTGGTTTCTACAGCGCCCCCCTACCTATGTGGACAGGGTGCCACCGACCAGGGATAGACCTTGGGGCGCTGGGGCTGCCTTTAGTCCAAATGACTCCCAACAGGAGTATGAACCATGGCACTAGATTCCTGGTTTCTTCTCTGTCCCTCACAAACAGGGTGATCTTACGAAGGTGACTCCCCTTCTAAGCCTCATCCTGGAACTCTGGTCTCTGAGGTTGATTCCCTCTAAAGTTCTGACGATGATGCCTAGCCTGAGAGAGTCCCACCTTCACATTCACGCTCCTTATCATTCTTTCTCCATCGCCACCATCATCACAACACTACAGCCACATCGGGCAGGCCACCGCAGAGATGCAGCTAAGGCTGAGCGGTGCATCTGTGAACCCAGATAGGGAGCTCTGCACTGCTGGGCTGGACTCTGTCCGGTGTCACCTGCCCCATTTGCCTGATGTCAGAGAGGGATAAAGGACAGGAAAACTGAAGACAACCAGGTCACCACAGTGGCCACTAGAACAACCCTGGGGGGCCCCATGCTGCTGGTGGTGGAAGGGGCTGACCTGCTGAGGCCCAAGTACAAGGTGGAGGAGGTGACACACATGATGCCAAAGGCCACTGAGATGTCACATAAGTCCCCAAAGGGCTAGTTGCCGGCGGCCCAGATTGCCACTTTCCAAGGCGTCACCAGCAGAGCCACCAGGAGAATTGGAGGACACTGGCAATCCTTGAGTGCATGGAGGTGGCACAAGTGCAAGATGCCAGCGCACACCACGATGGTTCCCAGCAGCATACAGGTGAGAAGTCAGAGGAGCTCTACACCAGTGTCAGGATCTGTGCACCAATCTGTGCACCGCCGCATTGCGGGCCTGCCTCACCCCTGCCCCTGTCCTCTGGACCAGGGCATCTGTCACCTCTGGTACCTCCATGAAGGCCTCCTGGCTAGGAGTTCTAGAGGTTTCAGCAGGGCCGGGATGAGGGACAAGAGTCAGGCCGTGAGGTCAGGATGGAGGAACCAGTGTGTGTTCAGTCTCTCAATCGTGTCTGACACTTTGTGACCCCATGGACTGCAACACGCCAGGCAGGCCTCCCTGTCCCTCACCATCTCCCGAAGTTTGCCAAGTTCTTGTCCACTGCTTCGGTGATGCCAGCCAGCCATCTCATCCTCTGAGATGCACCAGCCCCCTCCCTAAAATCAGCCAGGTCCTTCCCCCACCCCGCCCAGCTTCCTGCGGGCTCCTTCTCCCTGCGCAGAAGAGGTGCCCCAGGCAGAATCCTGCTGTGGGAGAAGGTCCCTGCCCAGCGAAAAGAACAGGGCACCCCGGAATTTACACGGTGAAGGGAGCAGGGAAGTCAAGGTGCGTGACTCCCGGTCTCCTCCCAACGTGGAGGGCGGTAGGCGCCAGTACTGGCTGCAAACAGTGAGTAAGGGCCCAGAGTCTGCGCTGGGGAACAATGTGGGAGCACTAAAGATGCGGGCCCAAGAAACGGCTGGAGAGGGAAGCGATACCTGGGACAGGCAGGGACCCGACCGGTGGAGCAGGGATCCAATCTTACTGGACTTTCCGTTCTCCTCGGTCGCCTTCCCCAGGGCCCCTACACCCGGGATCCGACTCCGGAGACTCCTGATTGACGATTCCCCGCGCCAGGCATCCAGCTTTGGTAAAGACGCCCGCCCCGCTCCAGAGCCCTGCGGCCCGGCACCCGCCCACTTCCCCCGAGCACAGGGCGCAGGAGTCACTCTCACCTTCTTCCCTGGAGGCCCGGGACCCGAGCTGAGCTCCGTCCCGCCAGAGTCCCAGAAGGGCCAGAGGCGCTGGAGCCGCTCTGAGGGCAACTGCGCGCAGTCCCCGCCCCTCCGCGCCCCCTCCCCGAGTCCACGC
>SJYA01001351.1:0-35167 GCA_006410615.1 Neotragus moschatus | reverse complement strand
CAAGGAGGCCTGGCATGCTGCGATTCATGGGGCTGCAAAGAGTCGGACACGACTGAACTGAACTGTGCTTCTGCGAACAAAACTGGGAAGGGAATGTACCCAAAGAGGTGGAGGATGAAAAGAAAGGCAACTTTCCTTGTATAATTTTTGCAAATCACAATCTCTATAGGCAATTTTTACTGTTTTGTATTTCTTTCAAATAAGATTAAAACTTGCTGGCTGCTTTCTGCATTTAGACTTGGGAAAGGCAGTTAACCTCAGAAACAGGCTTTCTTTGTTTTATAAAAATATCCAGATAAGACCCTTTATTTTCACACATGAAAACAAGTCTCCTTCCCAGGAGAAAACCATGTATTTGAAGTCATCATACATTTGGTAGCAGATGTCACTGAATGAGATTAAGCATCAAAGTGTTCTGTGTAGTGATGTAAGCTGAAAGTGAGGTTGCTCAGTTGTGTCCGACTCTTTGCGACCCCATGGACTGTAGCCTATCAGGCTCCTCCATCCATGGGATTTTCCAGGCAAGTGTGCTGAAGTGAATTACCATTTCCTTCTGCAGGGGATCTTCCCAACTCAGGAATTCAACCCAGGTTCCCCGCATTGCAGGCAGACGCTTTACTGTCTGAGCCACAGAGAGTTAACAGTCCATGCCCCTGAAGACCCAGATTTATTCTTCTACCTAAAGAGGATTAGACTACTCTGCTGTCAAAAATTGTTGGTTCTTAGATCTCTGTGAGTCCACTCCCATCTACCCCCATCTCTGCCTTTGCTCTCAAAACACTGAGTCCAAAACCACAACTGTGAGGATAAATGGATGGATCCCCCGTTGCTCCAGGTTGGAGAACACCTGAGGGAAAAGACCTCAAGGAGGGAAAGGGCTGGTCCAGAACCACTTAAACCACCAAGCAGTTTCTGTGTGTCCCTGGCCGAGCCTTGGAGGCTGAGAGGGAGGGTAGTCCAGAAGGGGAGAGGTGATTTTCTGAAGAAAATGCATGTTGCTTAGTCAAAAATCCCAGGGGACAGGGAGAGCAGGTAGGTTTTGGAGACTTGGTCCCCAGGCTGAGGTGGCAGGCAGGAGGGCTATCTGTTGGGGTGAGGAGAAACTGGAGCTTCTCATGGGGTGGGGGCTGGGGGTTGCGACCTGGCCCCAGCTGTGTGGAAGCCTCCAGGGCTCTGAGGCTGGACTTCAAGTGATTATGGCATTCAAATGTTAGTCACTCAGTTGTGTCCGATTCTTTGCAACCCCATGGACTGCATTCCACCAGGCTCCTCTGTCCTTGGGATTCTCTAGGCAAGAATACTGGAGTGGGTAGCCATTCTCTTCTCCAGGGGGTCTTCTCAACCCAGGGATCGAACCCAGGTCTCCTGCATTGCAGGTGGACTCTTTATCACTGAGCCACTAGGGAAGGTTGGGCTTGTGAGTTCCAAAAATAACCACTGTCTGCAAGTCTACTTTATAGATACTATGTTCAGTCAACTTTATACACACACACACACACACACACACTTAAGGTTACTATAACCTTGCCCACCACAGTCAGGTGGAGTGGTGGGGGTGATGCAGGTCTGCCCTGGGTTATAGAGTAGGTAGAGGACTTCCCTGGGGGTCCAGTGGTTAAGAATCTGCCTTACAATGAAGGGGACACAGGTTCCATCCCTGGTCAAGGAAGATCTCACATACCATAGAACAACTACGCCCATGCGCCACAACTACTGAGCCCATTTGCCTATAGCCCGTGCTCCACAGCAGGAGAAGCCACCACAATGTAAAGTCCATGCACCAGAACTAGAGAATAGCCCCTGCTGGCTGCAACGAGATAAAGCCCTCTCACAGCCACGAAGATCCAGCACAGCCAAAAATAAAATCAAATAATCTTAAAAAAAAAAAAAGTGTGTGTGGAAGTAAAGATGTGGGGACAGCAAAGCTTGCCTGAGAAGGAAACACAGCAGTGACCAGTCGGGGCCCCAGGTCCCACAAGGAGTCATCCTGAGATGGGAAAACTGGGGTGGGCTTACAGGCTGAAGGAGATCATGAAAGAGGGGGAAGGAATATACATATCGGGAGGGTCACTGATGCCACTAAGGGCTGGGACAGACTTGAGAGCACACAAGGGACAGAGGAAGGACACTTCATCCTCTGAGCTTGGGGNGCAGTGACCAGTCGGGGCCCCAGGTCCCACAAGGAGTCATCCTGAGATGGGAAAACTGGGGTGGGCTTACAGGCTGAAGGAGATCATGAAAGAGGGGGAAGGAATATACATATCGGGAGGGTCACTGATGCCACTAAGGGCTGGGACAGACTTGAGAGCACACAAGGGACAGAGGAAGGACACTTCATCCTCTGAGCTTGGGGAGGAAGCAGGGCTGAGAGGAAGTCAAATTGGAAGTGGTAAGACAGAAAGTTGAAGTGCGACTAAGGGGAATCTATGTTCTCAGTGCAGTATCTGCAGAGAACATGAAGCACATTGTGGGGGGGAGGGGACAAGAACACTAGGCAGCAGAGTGGCTCCGAGGGCCCTCCTAAAGCTGGGACTTTGAAAGGGGCCCCACTCCTGGTGACAGAGCAATTTTTCCAGCAGAAATGAAGGACCATGGGGCTGATCTAAGATGGTTGACTTGCTGGTGTCTTTGGTGTGGCCTGAGAGCTGCAGAGGAGCCAAGGGTGTAGATGAGAGAAGCAGTCAGGCCTCAGCTGCATGCTCTGGGCTTTGGACAGAAGGCAGGCCAGGAGGAAGCTGAATGGCCAGAAGAGCATGAAAGGAAAAGAGCCTGGTGGTTTCTTTGACGGTGCTAAGTAAGGGAGAAAGAAGGATATCCGAGCCTAGTTTGCTGATTTTTTGTTGCGGTTTAGTCACTCAGTTGTGCCCAACTCTTTTTCAACCCATGGACTGTAGGGACCCATGGACTTTTTTCGACCCAGGCTCCTCTGTTCATGGTATTTTCCAGGCAAGAATACTGGAGTGGTTTGCCATCTCCTTCTCCAGGAGATCTTCCTCATCCAGGTATCGAACCCACATCTTCTGCACTGGCAGACTGGTTCTTTACCACCGAGCCACCAGGGAAGCCCAGTTTCCTTATTTAGGAGAGGGCAAAGCTGAAAGAGGAAATGGCAACCAAGTTTTCTAAACTTTAGTTTATCATGAATCCCTACAAATATAGAAATTACTCAACTGTGTGTAACTGACAATTTCTAGATAGAGGTTCACCCTTGAAATGTACAAGTCCAACCAACAACTCATTGCTACAAAGTATAGCAAAAGGAAGGTCAGATAAAGGCAGTTATCAGCTCTGTCAACCCATAAAAAAGATCGGTTCTTTTTCTAATGATTCACCCAAGCCACCCAAGAAACGTGGAGGGTCCTGTCATCACCCCAGATGACTCCCAGACCTCTCACTCCTGAGCACCCACCTTAAGAAGCTCCACAGCCACGAGCACCTCCTCAGCAGGAACCTTATGATCCCCTAGCATGTTGGAAAGAGTCCACTTGAGGGGCTTCAGCAGGAAGACTCCGACCCCCCAGGAGATCCAGCTGCTGTCTACACTGGCCATGAAGTCAGACTCCCGCTGCAGCTCCCCTCGACTGCCGGTAAGAAAGAAAAGGGCAGGTGGTAGGCTTTACTGCAATGGCCCCACCTCCCTCCTTAGCCCAAAGAGGAATGTGATCGTCATCTTCATAAGCACCATTTACCAGGCACCCTCATGTCAGCTATTGTGAGCTGTGCTATTTACGCTCCAGCTCCAAACCTCATAACAATTTTTGGCAAGAGAAAACTAAGGGACTGAGAAGACAACAGAGGCCAAAGCTAAACTATGATTTGGCTCCAAAATGCAAGCTCTCTGATAAGGCTCCAGAGACACAGGAGGCCACAGGGCCTGTGTTGAGACTTCCCTTGACGAAGGGAGCTCAAAACAATAACGGATCAGTGTCAAGGGCAAGACATGAGGATGAAGACAAAGCAGTTCAGAGAAAGGGTTTTCTGCTAGTCCTAAGCTTGGGTGTAGATAAGGCACAAGCGTTTCAAAGTCCTAGTAATAAGTAGCTAATTTTACTGAATGCTTCCCATGGGCCAGTCACTGTGCTAACGGGTGCTAAGGAGTATCTCTTCATATACACAAAATAAATCTAAGTACAATCATGTTTTATAACTGATCAAACTGAGGCTTATGGAAGAGGTACATATTTCTCCCTCGGTCACATAATTTAGCATATGGCAGAGCCAGGATTTGCACCCAGGCCATCTGGCCCTCAGTCAAAGCTGCTAACTACTCTGCTATGCTGCTTCTATGGAAAAATGTCTCCCTCAGAAATTCTTCAGGTCCCAGACCCTGTCAAACATCAGGAGGCCTCAGTGGGGTGCCAGCAGTCAGGAGAGGAGAAACAGAGGTACTACAAGTCTCTGGGTAGGAAGTGGGAGAGGATGGTCCTGTTGTAATAAGGAAGCTCAGATTCTTCCTGCCGCTCACTGACTTTTTCAGCTACTGTCTACCCCATGTGGGAGAAGTTCCAGAAATGGCTTGCCCCTTCAATGTCAGTCAAGGGAAGGGGACTGGGAGGAAGGAAGATCTCTTAATTGGGAAGAGGGTTGAGCTAAAAGCAACATATCAGAGTTGACTTTCTTCAGTCTCCGACCCCGACGAAATCACTGTGCTAGAGAGGCCGCTNGAGGAGAAGGGGACGACAGAGGATGAGATGGCTAGATGGCATCACCGACTCGATAGACATAAGTTTGAGTGAACTCCAGGAGTTGGTGATGGACAGGGAGGCCTGGCATGCTGTGATTCATGGGGTCACAAAGAGTCGGACACAACTGAGTGACTGAACTGAACTGAACAAGACTGTTATCTCTACATTGTACAAAATACAACTTCCATGTCATGTAATTAATTGTTAATAGTGACATAATTTTTTTTAACCCCAGTTACAAATAGTTGCCAGTTTCATGTTTTGGTTCATGGTTCACTGTCATTGTAGGAGCCTGGCAGGGTACAGTCCATAGGGTCCCAAAGAATCGGACATGACTGTAGTGACTTAGCATGCCTGCATGCACACTGTCATTACTCAAGGCACAACTCTTCTCTTGTTTGGCTTTGTCTTAATTTTATTTCCTCTTTAGGTCCCACTCCAGCTCATATCTACACCCCTTCCCCACAGTATATGGTGATGTATTTTACAACTAAGAAAAATTCTGTATCCCTAGAACACGTAGTGTTTCTTTTGTGGAAAAAATCTTTATGAGTGAGATTGTATGATATTGTGGCAGGAGATTGGGTGGAGCACAGTAGAAAAGTATCAGTGAGTATAAATTTCCTATTTTGTACCCAGCACATAGCTCAACACTTAGATATTATTCAATTAAAAAAGAAAGAAAGAAATTACCTAGACCTGCATTCTGGTTTCATCTCTATTAGTAAAGAGCTGCATGCACTCAGAGAGGCAGATTTCCTCTCAGATTCCTCCTCTGTGAATTAAAGGTTTCTAAATTATGATCTTGAGTTTTTTCCTAGCTCCTGCTTTCTGATTTTAAATGTAGTATTTACTATAAATGTGTGATTGCAGAAAACCTTTGGTTCTGGGGAATCTGAAGAACAGAGTGTCACCTAAACATCAGTGTGTCATGGCTATGATATTTACATACTGATGCCCCAGTATGTTTTTGGCCAGATACTGAAGCAGCCTAANCTACACCCCTTCCCCACAGTATATGGTGATGTATTTTACAACTAAGAAAAATTCTGTATCCCTAGAACACGTAGTGTTTCTTTTGTGGAAAAAATCTTTATGAGTGAGATTGTATGATATTGTGGCAGGAGATTGGGTGGAGCACAGTAGAAAAGTATCAGTGAGTATAAATTTCCTATTTTGTACCCAGCACATAGCTCAACACTTAGATATTATTCAATTAAAAAAGAAAGAAAGAAATTACCTAGACCTGCATTCTGGTTTCATCTCTATTAGTAAAGAGCTGCATGCACTCAGAGAGGCAGATTTCCTCTCAGATTCCTCCTCTGTGAATTAAAGGTTTCTAAATTATGATCTTGAGTTTTTTCCTAGCTCCTGCTTTCTGATTTTAAATGTAGTATTTACTATAAATGTGTGATTGCAGAAAACCTTTGGTTCTGGGGAATCTGAAGAACAGAGTGTCACCTAAACATCAGTGTGTCATGGCTATGATATTTACATACTGATGCCCCAGTATGTTTTTGGCCAGATACTGAAGCAGCCTAACTTCAGCCATAAGGTACAAACAATGCAGATATTTCAAACGCTGCAATGCCTCTATGATGCACAGTGCCCCATGTCATCTCTCCTGTTTATTGGCAATGCCTCATCATTGTTGTATAAATATGCATACCCTGTTGCATTCCCCATTTATTCTAGTTCTCATCCCTATGATTCACAGCCATTAAGACTTGGCAAAAAGAGGAATAAGAAGGAAAATGCATTATTCTTAGCTTGTGAGGTTTACTAAAAGACACTCCTTCGAAGGAAAGTTATGACCAACCTAGACAGCATATTAAAAAGCAGAGACATTACTTTGCCAACAAAGGTCTGTCTAGTCAAGGCTATGGTTTTTCCAGTGGTCATGTATGGATGTGAGAGTTGGACTGCGAAGAAAGCTGAGTGCTGACGAATTGTTGCTTTGAACTATGGTGTTGGAGAAGACTCTTGAGAGTCCCATGGACTGCAAGGAGATCCAACCAGTCCATCAAGATCAATCCTTGGTGTTCTTTGGAAGGACTGATGTTGAAGCTGAAACTCCAATACTTTGGCCACCTGATGCGAAGAGCTGACTCATTTGCAAAGACCCTGATGCTGGGAAAGATTGAGGGCAGGAGGAGAAGGGGACGAGATGGTTGGATGGCATCACCGACTTGATGGGCATGGGTTTGAGTGAACTCCAGGAGTTGGTGATGGACAGGGAGGCCTGGTGTGCTGCAGTTCATGGGGTTGCAGAGTCGGACACGACTGAGCGACTGAAGTGAACTGAACTGAACTGTGAGGTTTACAGGGGAGAAGCCAGGCTTGTTAATATTCTGTTCAGGCACTGTCCTGTTATGGGAGACTTTCCCAATCTCTCTTTCCTCTTCCTTCCTGCTCTAGGCTGGATTAGGTGTCCTTCTTTATCATTCTATAACCTTGTGTTCCTTTCTATCATTCAATGTGCCACATTGTTTCCTTTTATTTGTTATTTTATTATTATTGGCTGCACTAGATGTTTGTTGCTGGGCGGGTGGGGAGTTTTTCTCTAGTTACCGCAAGTGGGGGCTACTCTTCATTGCAGAGCATGAGCTTCTTACTGCGGTTAGGTGGCTTCTCTTGTTGCAGGGCACAGGCTCTAGGTGCATGGGCTTCAGTAGTTGCAGCTCCTGGGCTCTAGAGTGTAGGCTAAGCAATTGTGGAATATGGGTTTAGTTGCTTAGAGGCACTTAGGATCTTCCCAGACCAGGGAGCAAACTCATGTCCCCTGCATTGGCAGGCAGATTCTTATCCACTGTACCACCAGTGAAGCCCCCCACATTGTTTTCTAAGTTTCTGTTTTTGTGCCTGTATCTCTGACTAGCTGAAGTGCCCTCCTGTTAGGGACTGTGTTCTTAATTATGTTTGTTTCTAGCACAGTGCCTGGCACATCTGGAGGAGTTTGTTGAATGAATAAATGAATGAATTTAATTGATCAAACTCTGAATAAAGAAACAATTTAATCAAAGCCTATCCTTTATAGCATAACAATATTTACCTGGATACAATGTATTAATACATAGTTGAATCTTTTATCTATTTGAATGACTGTTTGTTTCTTAGCTGTTTGGGGCTGAAATACCTCTAAATTTAATTGCCTCCATGTTCAGATTGAGGAGTTTGAGCAAAGCACAGGTGTGGGAAATCCCTTTTCTTTCTTCAAAGCACCCAGACCACAGAGGCTGTTGCTATCTATTAACGCCACGACTTTTTAGAATGACTCAGTGACCACTTGTGATTCTGTTCAATTTCACTCCAAAGAATTTATCCCTGTTTATTTTTTAAATATTTATTTATTTGGCAGCATTGGGTCTTAGCTGTGGCATGCTGGATCTTTTGCAGTGGCACCTGGGCTCAGTAGTTGGGGCTTAGTCACATGTGGAATCTCAGTTCTTTAATCAGGGATGAAACCCATATCCCCTGCACTGGAAGGCAGATTCTTAACCACTGGATCACCAAGAAAGTCCAAATTTATCACTTTTTCATTTCACTGTCTTCTCTTCCACTCTTTCCCTCTAAATTGTTCTATATTTCCAGTCCAGCATATAAGTAACTTGGAAGCCATCATTTTGTCCTAACAAAGATCTGAAAAAGCAATAAATGAACAACTCTTAGAGCCATCAGAGAACTAAGGTCAAAGGGCAAACTTCTATCACAAAAACTGGGGAAACAGATAAACTACACATTTACTAGAGAATCACATTTACTAGAGCAGACACCTGCAAGAAAAACCTCCTTTGAAACCAGCATCAAAGTATCAAAAAACTATATGTGTGGATAAGTCTGAAAATTAAAAACACCAAGAAGGCCAGTCTTAGAAGGAATCCCTCTAAGTGAGGAGTTTTACTTCCAGGAGCTCTACCAGATTCTCACAGTGAAGATTAAAAAAAAAAAAAATCCTGTTGCTTCCCGCAGGGAGGAAGGGGACACTAGCAATTTGAAACAGGGTTTAGGAGAAGCTTTTTTTTGGTGTTCTTTAGAAGGAATGATGCTAAAGCTGAAACTCTAGTACTTTGGCTACCTCATGCGAAGAGTTGACTCATTGGAAAAGACTCTGATGCTGGGAGGGATTGAGGGCAGGAGGAGAAGGGGACGACAGAGGATGAGATGGCTGGATGGCATCACCGTCTCAATGGACAGGAGTTTGAGTGAACTCCTGGAGTTGGTGATGGACAGGGAGGCCTGGCGTGCTGTAATGCATGGATTCGCAAAGAGCTGGAAACGACTGAGCACCTGAACTGAACTGAACTGAACTAACTGTGGTTTTATTACCCATTCAAGTACAGTAGGATCTGGGAGTGTTAGTCTCAGTTGTATCTGACACTTTGCGACCCTCATGGCCTGTTAGCCCACCAGGCTTCTCTGTCCATGGGATTTCCCAGGCAAGAACACTGGATTAATTTGCCATGCCCTCCTCCAGAGATTCTTCCCGACCTGGGGATGGAAACTGGTTTTCCCACATTGCTACTTCCTGGAAGTAGCATCCAGGAAGATGTGGGCAAAATCAGGATTTAAAAGTTTCAGCATCTTAACAGTATGAAGGAAGACGCTACATACTCTCCTCAAAAATGCTTTTCTGCATCTTTTGATATGAGCAAACCATTTTATTCTTTAGCTTGTTGATGTGGTGGATTACGCTGAATGATTTTCCGATATTAAACCAGTCTTGCATACCTGGGATAAATCCCACTTGGTCATGGTGTGTAATTCTTCTTATGCTTGATTAGATGTGCTAATGTTTTGTTGAGGGTTTTTGCGTGGGCATTTGAAAGATATTAGTCTGTAGTTGTCTTTTCTTGTAACATCTTTCATTTTGATATTAGGGTAATGCAGGCCTCATAGAAAGTTAGGAAATATTCCCTCTGCTTCTATTTTCTGGAAGAGACTAAAGAAAATTGGTAGAATTTCTTCTTTAAATGTTTGGTAGAACTCACCAGTGAACCCACCTTGGCCTGGTACTGTCTGTTTGGGTATTTGATTCATTACTGATTTGATTTTTTTTTTTTTAACAGATATAGGCCTATTCAGATTGTCTATTTCTTCTTGTTTAAGTTTTGGTAGATTTCCAATCTACCAAATGGAATTGGTCCATTTTATCAGGGTTATCAAATTTATAGAGATAGTAGTAGTTGATAATATTACTTTATTATTCTGTCAATATCCCTGGCATTAGTTGTTATGGTCTCTGCTTCTTCCTTGAAATTCGTAATTTCTCTCTCTCTTTCCACCGCCTCCCCCCACTTCTCTCTATCCCATGAACCTCATGGGATATTTCTCAATTTTACTGATCTTTTCAAACATCCAGCTTTGGTCTGGTTGATATTCATTAATTTCCTGTTTTCAATTATGTTGATTTTTTCCTCTGGTTTTTATTTGTTCTTTTCTTCCTCTTACTTTGAATTTAACTTGCTCTTCTTTTTTCTAGTTTTCTAAGATGAAATCTTAGATTATTGATTTTAGATCTTCCTTCCTTTCTAACGTGCATTCATTGCTACAAACTTCCCTCCATGCACTGCTTGTGCTGCAGCCCACAAAGTTTAATAAATTTTATTTTTACTTCCATTTAGTTCAAAATATTTCATTTCTCTAAATCCTTTTTCATTTGACCATGTGTGATTTAGAAATTATTATTTAATTTCCAAGTATTTTAGGATTTTTGAGTTGTTTCTGTTATAGATTTCTATAGTTTTATTCCATTGTGATTTAAGAGCAGACATTCTAAGATTTTTATTCTTTAAAACTTGGTAAGGAGTGTTTTATGGCCCAGACTGTGATCTATCTTGGTGAATATTCCATGTCAGCTTAAACAGAACATGTATTCTGTTGCTGTTGGATAAAGTAGACTACAGATGTAACAGATGCAGTTGACTGATGGTGTTGTTGAGCTCACCTAGGATCTTACTGATTTTCTGCCTGATGGATCTGTCTGTTACTAATAGAGGCTATTGAAGTCTTTAGCTATAATAGTGGATTCTTGTATTTCTCCTTGCCTTTCTATCAATTTTTGCCTCATGTATATTCTGACACTCTGTTGTTAGGTCCATTCACATTAAGGATTGTTATGTCTTTGGAAAAATTATGGAGAATTGACTTTTTTTTTTTCATTGCATGTTGCCCCTCTGTAATCCTGATACTTTTCCTTACTTTGAAGTCTGCTTTGTCTGAAATTAATATAAGCATTCCACCTTTCTAGTTTTAGTGTTAGCATATTTTTCTCTACACTTTTACTGTTTGTATCTACATTGCCTTTTTTTTTTCTCAAACATCATGCAGTTGAGTGTTGGTTTTTTTTATCCACTTTGATCGTCCCTGCCTTTCAGTTGGAGCATTTTGACCACTGATGTTTTAATTATTATTTATATAGTTGAGTTATAAATCTAAGATATTTGTTACTATTCTGTATTCATTACCTTGTTCTTTGTTTCTTATATTGTCTTCCACTTTTTCTGGGTTCTATGGGTTTAATTGAACACTTTATATGATTTCATTTTTAACCTCTGTTAGCATATAAGTTTTACTTCTTCTTTTTCTTTTTTTTTTACTTTCTAAGTAGCTGTCCTTTGGTTTACAGAGGGCAACCAAGCCTGCGCACCAAAACTACTGAACCCACCTGCTGCAACTAAGACAATGCAGCCAAATAAATAAATAACAAGTATTTAAAAAATAAAACTAATCCAAGTCCTTTTTCTAATAACACTATATCACTTCACAGGTAGTACAAGTACTCAATAGCAATGTCATCCCAAACTCTCCCTCCTATCCTTCATAATACTGCTTTCATTCATTTCACTTCTCAAGAAGTTATCATCACTACATGCATTCTGGCTAGTATCATTTTGAACAAATTGTTATCTGTCACATCAGATAGGCTTCTCTGTGGCTCAGATGGTGAAGACACCTGCAATGTAGGAGACCTGGGTTTGATTCCTGGGTTGGGAAGATTCTCTGGAGAAGGGAATGGCTACCCACTCCAGTATTCTTGCCTGGAGAATTCCATGGACAGAGGAGCCTGGTGGGCTACAATCCATGGGGTCACAAAGAGTCATACATGACTGAATGAATTCACTCAAGAGTTTTTGTTGGACCAAACGAGNTGATTCCTGGGTTGGGAAGATTCTCTGGAGAAGGGAATGGCTACCCACTCCAGTATTCTTGCCTGGAGAATTCCATGGACAGAGGAGCCTGGTGGGCTACAATCCATGGGGTCACAAAGAGTCATACATGACTGAATGAATTCACTCAAGAGTTTTTGTTGGACCAAACGAGAATAAGTAATCATAGAATATCACTTGTCTCTAATCTGAATGAAATAGTCAAAATTCATAGCAGTATAGTTAATATAGTTTTCATGTAATGCTCAAAATTCTCCAAGCCAGGCTTCAGCAATACGTGAACCGTGAACTTCCAGATGTTCAAGNGAAGGAATGATGCTGAAGCTCCAGTACTTTGGCCACCTCATTCGAAGAGTTGACTCAGTGGAAAAGACTCTGATGCTGGGAGGGATTGAGGGCAGAAGGAGAAGGGGATGACAGAGGATGAGATGGCTGGATGGCATCACTGACTCGATGGACGTGAGTTTGAATGAACCCTGGGAGTTGGTGAAGGACAGGGAGGCCTGGAATGCTGCGATTCATGGAGTCGCAGAGTCGGACACGACTGAGCAACTGAACTGAACTGAACTGAAGAATCAGAAAGTGGTTTGTGGTTATATTTACTAGTGGATAAGCTCTAGGATGACATTCTGGCTGTCCAGAGTCTAAATAGTTACTGGTCCATAGTTGGTGTTCAATAAAGAACTGTTGAATATATTAGACTTTTCAAAAAAATAAGATTTTAATTTGCCTTTTTTAAAAAATTGTCTTAATTTATTCCTTCTCTAAAGCTATTTTCTTTATGCAGATCTTAGTCTCTGACCTCTATCATTTCCTTTCTTTCTGAAAAAACAAACAAACAAAAAAAAACTTCCTAAAAGCCTATCTTGCAAGGCCCAAGTTTCCTCAATTCTTGTTTGTCTGAGAAAGTTGTTACTTCTCTTTACTTCTAAAGAATAATTTTCTTCCACAAAGTACCCTGGGTTGGTGGGATTTTCTTTTCTTTCACACCTTAAAGTATTTTACCTCACTTTCTTCTTGTTTTTTTCTTTTTTACTATTCTTATTCTTCATCCTCTGCAGGTAAAATGCTTTTTCCTTCAGGATTCTTCTTTTTTAGAATTGTAATTCAGTTTATTCAGAATAATCATGAAACCATGTAATTTTTTAAATTGGAGAATAATTGCTTTACAATGCTGTGTTAGTTTCTGCTGTACAACATCTTGAATCAGCTATCTATATATATACATATATCCCCTCCTTCTTGAGCCTCAGGCCTCTTTTAAGATTTTCTCTTTTTTTCTTTAGTATTTTGTAGCTTGGGTATAATATGCCTATGCATAACTTTTTTTTTTTTTTTTAATATTTTTCCTGCTTGGTGTTCTGCTAGTTTCCTACATATGTGGTTTGGTGTCTATCATTTATTTTTGAAAATTTGAAGTCATTATTTCCGCAAATACTTCTTTTTCTTCTTCTTTTCCTTTGTTTTCTGGTATTCCCCTTATGTGTCTGTTACTTCCTTTTTAAATCGTCTCACAGTTCTTGAATATTCTGTCCTGCCCTTTTAATTCTTTTGTTGTCCCCTTTGTAAGTTTCTAAGTTTCTGTTGACATTGATTCAAGCTCAGTGATGCTTCCCCTTCTGCTGATTCTATTCATGAGCACGTGAAAAACATCCTTTATTTCTGTTACATTGTGGGTTTTTTTTTTACTAGAATTTCTTTTTAATTTTTTTCTTGAAATGTCCATCTCCCTGCTTACATTTCCTATCTGCTCTTGCATGTTGCTCACTTTTCTATTAGAATCATTAGCATGTTATTCCTAGTTGTTTTAAATTCCTGATGTGATAATTCCAACATCTCCACCATATCTGTGTCTCATTCTGGTGCTGGCTCTCTCTCTTAAAACTCAATGAGTGTTTTTGGTTTTGGTCTTTTAGTATGCCATATAATTTTTTGCTTAAAGTTAGGCATAATGTACCTGTTAAAGGAACTGAGCTAAGTAGGTGTTTAGGGTGAGGTTTTATTTTTGTCCAGCTAGGAGAAGGTCTTTATGGTAGCGGTTGCTGTCAGAGACTAAAATTCTCTTGTTGTGCTTATTTATCTATTCTCTGTTATCTTTGGGTTTCCCTTTAGATTTCTTTGTAAATAAAGTATAATACCTTCTCTGTCGACTTTCCTGGTGGTTCAGACAGTAAAGAATCTGCCTGCAATGCAGGAGACCAAGTTCAATCCCTGGGTTGGGAAGATCCCCTACAGAAGGAAATGGCAACCCACTCCAGTGTGTTTGTTTGGAGAATCCCATAGACAGAGGTATTTTAACATTTTCTGCTATCGATACTCCCCATTACATATCTCTTCCTTCCGGGTAAAGTTTATATCTTTTTACTGGTTCTCACCTCTAATTCATAATAGAATCTCTTTTGGGGAGCTTTAAAATATATGTTCGGTCTGTAGAAAATTATTAAAGTGAACAGAAGTTAGGATATCTCAGCATAGAAGTGATAACTATAAAACAAGAACAAAAGGAAATTTTAGAACTGAAAATTCCATTATCTGAAATTAAAAATTCACTTGAATGTTATTAACAGAGTTTGAACACTGCAGAAGACATAATGAGTGAACTTGAAGAGAGACTTGATAGATCTAAGAGCATTCTGTCTGAAGAGCAGAGGTTAAAAAAACTGAAAGAAAACAGGGAACAGAGTCTTGGTGACCTTCAGGACACCATCATGGAATATATTTGGAATTGAAGACTGAAAAGAAATAACTGAACAAATGAGAAAAAAAAATGGCTGTAATATTCTCAAATGTATTACAAAACATCAATTTACAAATTCAAAAAGCTTAGAAAGCCCCAAAGAAAGATAAATATAAAGAAGACACCACCTGGGCACATCATAGTAACAAAGAGAAAATTTTATGCATAAATTTTTTTTGTTTGCATTCAAAGAACCAATGAATGACAACTGACTTAAACAGTGGAGCTGAGAATTAAAGTGGTGAAAGAAAACCTGTTGACTCATTACTCATTTATACCCGGTGAAAATATTTTTAAAAAACAAAGGCAAAATGAAGAAATTGTGGCAAATCATATATTCGGAATAAAGCTACAACAATGAATGTAACTAGAATAAACATGTCAGTTATAAGGCTGAGATTCTCCAACTGGAAAAAAGCAAGGTGAAATTATAAGCTGTCTAAAACATGCCAGTCAATCACGTCCCACTCTCTGGGACCCATGGACTGAAAATAAAAACCAATAATCTCAACCATTCCACTGAAGTAGCATCAAAAACATTTAGGAGTGCATTTATAAAAGATGTATACAATCTGTACACAGAAAGCTTACAAAATGTTGTCAAGATTAAGTAAGAACAGTCTAAAATAAAACCATCTCATTGATTGCACGAATCAGTATTGTTAAAATGTCAATTTTTGTCAGTCATCACTTTCAATGCAATATGGATTAAAATACCAGCAGGACTTTTTAAATTAAATATTTTAATTTATATAAAACTTATATGAAAACACAAACAATTTCAGAGGAAAAAGAGAACAATTGGAGGACTTCAACTACCTGATTTCAACACTCACTATAAAGCTACGGTAATCAAGACAACAGGCTTCCCAGGCGGCTCAGTGGTGAAGAATCTGCCTGCCAGTGCAGGAGCAGCAGGAGACGCAGTTCCATCCCGGTGTCAGATAATCTGCTAGAGGAGGAAATGGCAACCCACTCCCGTATTCTTGCCTGGGGAATTCCCACAGCCAGAGGAGTCTGGCGGACTCCAGTCCATGGGGTCGCTAAGAGTGGAACACGACAGAGCACACACGCACACAATCAAGGCAACGTGGTATTGGCACAGGATAGAAAATCAATAGATCCATGGAACACAATATAGAGTCCAGAAATGGAATATATAGATGGTCAATTGAATTTCAACAAAGGCAGTAATATTATTCAATGGCAAAAGAAAGTGTTTTCAATAAATGATATTGGAACCGCTGGATAAACATGTGGAGGAAAAAGGAATTTTAATTCCTACCACACCAGCCTCACAAAACTGATACAAAAGGGCTCCCGGTTCGTGTCTCTTCCCTGCCCAGTCCCCAGCCCACAGTCGACCTTAAGTAGGACCTAGCCTTGTGCCGCTTACCCAACACTGGACTACTCCTCACAACCTAAGTCCAGCAGAGCGCGGATGTTGGATGTTTCGGGACAGCTGGACGCGCCTGACCCACGTGGGGACCTCCTCCTCCTGGCCCGTTTGGTTTCATATGTCAATTAGCCCCCAGCAGTTCTGTTTCCCAAAGGCTTTAAAAAGTCTACAGTGAAGAAAAATCTCCAAGAAAGGCTGATTGGAGTGGATTTCTCTAGCTTGCCTGACTGCAGGAGCAGTAGGGTCGAGAGGAGATGGTATGAAGTCCTGCGTGTGAAAGTCAGCCGTTGACCCTGGCATTACGCACAGGTAGTGATGGAGGAAATCCGAAGCCTATTTGTGACTTTAATTCAGACTCACCGATGGCCGGCTCTGTGACCTTCATTCTATCCACCCACCTGTTTACTGAGTATCTGCTCCAGTCAGGCACCTGGCTACTAAGATGCTAAGAGCAAACCTCTGATTCAACAACTTTCCACTGGGACAGAGCTGCCACGTGACTCTGGAGGCAGTGATACCCGTGCACACATACTGTCAATGAACGTGGGAGGAACAGAAGCTGAGAGCCAGCAGAAGGCGGTAGTCAGAGGACCAGAGGTAGCTCAGGAGGGTCGTTGCCTCTAAGAAGGGATCCGGTTCAAGAAGAACCTTTAATGCCAACTCTGCGTGCTTCGGACTTCCCAGGTGGCTCCGTGGTAAAGAATACGCCTGCCAATGCAAAGAGATGCAGGAGAGGAGAGTTCCATCCCTGGATCGGAGGAAATGGCAACCTACTCCAGTATTCTTGTCTAGGAAAGCCCATGGACAGAGAAGCCTGGTGGGCTGCAGTCCATGGGGTCAGCAAAGAGTGGAACACTACTGAGCGAATGAGCAGGAACGCAGGCTGCGTTCAGCTCGCGGTGGAGAGGAAGACGGTGGTTCTTATTTTCCCGGCACTGATTGAGCAATATCCTGAGTAAGACAAGGCGGGGCCACCGCCGCCTGATTTTTCCAGAAGCCTGAGTACAGAGCAGGGGAGCGGAGGTATACAGAAGAGCTCCTATGCCCGGCCATCAGAGGCCAGCTTTCCAAGTTCCACGAACGACCGTGAAGATTCCTCATGACTGTGCCTCCCATCAACCTGCGGGGAATTCGACAGCGAACGCTGCCCGACCGCAAGGGGCAGCGGGGACGGAGGGCACTGGCCTCTTCTAGCGCCGGTGCCGGGCGCTCCGGTGGCTCCAAACTTCGGTTCCGGTACCGCATCTTCGTCATGGGTGTCCTGTTGGTGAGTACCACCGCGGGCACTGGCTCCGGAAGGCGCGCCGGGTGGCTGGTAAATGGCGGCGGGAAAAGACCCGCCGGTGTGCATGCCCAGGTCAGCTGCGGCCGGGGCATGTCAAAGCAAGATCTACCGTGGGCTGAATGGGGGAAAGGAGGAGGGTCAGGGCCTGGCAGGACCGACCCGCGCCCAGAGGGAGAAGAGCCCGTGCTCTCCGTCCCGGTCCTAGGCTTGTCTGGCTGTCCCAGAAGTAAATTCTAAAGGAAAAGGAATGGAAAACCCCTTTGCAAGGTTCTCCGCTCCCCTTTCTTCCCCCCTCATCCTTCCGTCTCCCTTCTTCCTTTCCCTCCCCCCTCCCCTTTTATGTCGCGATTCTAGAACATGCTCATGGCATCTATTAAGTAGCTTTCCCACCCTCCCTTGCATTCAGCACCCCTTCTCGGCTGCTATCGGTCATTTTGCAAATTCCTTCCACTTTCTTCCGCAGCAACCTATGGGGCTTACAGGTTAAATCCCCCGTCATCAAGCGGCTAGCCTCAGAGGCTCTGTCTAGGAGGAAAGGGTCTGAAGATGTTATTTTGATTTCTGTTTTGAGTCTGAAACAGGTGTGGCATTCATCCTGAAAAAACTATTTAATGGCTGCCCTGAGCTCCAGGAGAAAGGGTTTACTGTTAACCTAGCTGTCTTTTTACTTGTAAAAACAACTACCCACAGCCACACAAATCTTAGAAGAAACAGGTCTCAGACCACAGGAAGACCTTGAGAACAAGTCTGACGCTATGGCTTTGTCACAGCTGATGAAGTTTAGAGTAAAAGAGAAGCCCTGTATGATGTTACTTACACTTACACGTGCAATATAAAAATTACAATAAACTAGTGAGTAACACAAAAAAAGAGGCAGACTCACAGATAACAGAGAGCAACCTGGTGGTTACCAGTGGGGAGAAGGAAGCGGGGAGGGGCAAGATAGGGATGAGGGGAGAAGAAGAGTTAATGTGAGATGATATGAAATCATGTGTGTGAATAGCTTGAAAATTGTACAGCACTATAGAATATAAAGAATCTTTTGTTCAAAAATGGAGAAGGCGATAGTGACCCACTCTAGTACTCTTGCCTGGAAAATCCCATGGACGGAGGAGCCTGGTAGGCTGCAGTCCGTGGGGTCGCTAAGAGTTGGACATGACTGAATGATTTCACTTTCTTTTCACTTTCATGCATTGGAGAAGGAAATGGCAACCCACTCCAGTGTTCTTGCCTGGAGAATCCCAGGGACGGGGGAGCCTGGTGAACTGCTATCTATGGGGTCGCACAGAGTTGGACACGAGTGAAGTGACTTAGCAGCAGCAGTTGTTCAAAAAAAAAGTAACGGTGCAGCTTTTAGGGCCCATTTGTCCCCAGGGAGGAAAGAGTAGTGTTGTTTTGGTTGACCTATCAAGGGAAAGTGAAAATCAAACTAGACCCTAAAACAGTTGCATCAGCTCCGGAAAGTAACACGGGCATGCAGCAAGGTCCAGCTAGACTCTGCAAACCCAGCTAACAGTACTGCATCACTTGTGGGAAGTAAGTGGTTAGAAGCACAAAAGGAAATCCCACTCCTGACTCATCTCTGAACGTCACCAGCTTGGTAGCAGAGTAGACAAATTGCTGAGCGTAACTGAAGACACTTCCACAACCCATCGTCCGTTCTCAGTTCCTTTCTTTCTTCTAATTGGCCAAAACTCAAAGGCTGCAGGAATCTTAGTTCCTGACCTAGGATCCAATCTTGACCCCTGCAGTGTAAGTGCAGCATCCTAACCACTGGACCGCCAGGGAAGTTCCCTCGTTTCCCTCTCTCTTTTGTCCCACGCTGCTGCTCCACCGCAGCCCTCCTGTCTCCCTCCTCTGTCTCTGTCTCTCTGTCACACCCCCAACCCACCCTCCACGCGCATACACCACAAGTCTGTGAGTGGCAAAGTCTCACATCTCCATTGCACCCTGGTGCACCCCAGTGTTTGTCTCTCAAACAGGGTGCACTGGAGATTACACACCAGAAAGCCTCCTCCTCGTCCATCTCAGCCCACCCACCCCCCAACTCCCGTTACTTTGACTTCGTTCTTGTCTGTGATCCTGGCTCTGTGGGACTTTCCCCTACATGTCCACACCTGTTCCCTGCCACTGGGAATCTTGTCACATCTGCCTTGCAGCCCTTCCAGGCTCTTTTCACCTTGGTGACTTTACGGGAATTGCTATCTCTGCCTCAGGTTCCTGTGGCCAGAACTGCCCTGAGCTCAGAAAGGAAGGACCTCGCCTTGTCCCCGGTGCCCCACAGCTCCTGAACAGGGCTACTCACTCAGCAGGCTGCAGACAGGACTCCCCCTGAATGTGTGGGTGGTGTGGGTTCTAAGATGCCTGCACTAATGTTAGTGTTTTGTCCTGCTCTGAGGGGCATGGGGGTATTGATCTGGGTGATGGGAAATGTGACCGGCAAGCTGGGGACAGAACAGAGGTAACTGAATGTCAATGCTTGAGGGATTGCCGAGGTCCATTGAAGACTATTTCAAGTTTTCATCTGATGTTACCAAAGATTTTTTAAACGTACATTTGTAGTGTTAAAAGTGTCAATTCATCAGGAAGACATCTTAACCATAAATATATTGTATCTAATAAAAGAGCTTTAAAAGTAGATAAAGCAAAAATTGATGAAATCAAAGGACTATCATATCACCCTTTTCAGGTAGTAACATTATCGGGCTTCCCCAGTGGTTCATTGATAAAGAATTTGTCTGCCAATGCAGGAGACACAGGTTAGATCCCTAGGCTGGGGAAGATCCCCTGGGGGAGGAAATGGCAACCCACTCCAGCATTCTTGCTGGAATATCCCATAGAGGAGCCTGGCAGGCTACAGTCCATGGGGCCGCAGAATCTCTCACAATTTAGCCACTAAACAACAGCAAAAGTAACGCTATCAACCATAATGAGAATTCCCCAGCAGTTCAATGATTAGGACTCTGCCTTCTTATGGAGGGCACAGCAGGTTCACTGGTTGAGGAACTAACATCCTTGAAGCTGCACAGACAGACCAAATTAAAAAAAAGAAAAGAAAAACCAACCATCTTGATTTAATTGACATTCAGAGAGCACACTTGGAACATCTAATGAAGACTCATTCTTTTTTGATGAATGTGGTACTTCCACTAAGATAGACCACATTCTAGACAATTTAAAAAGTCTAAATAAGTTTAAAAGCAATGAAATCATATAAACGCTGTTCTCTGACTTTAATGAAATTACATTGCTAGTCAAGAATGATCTCTAGAAAAAGACTCCAAAATTTGAATATTAAGCAACAACCTTCAAATCAGTATGGTTCTTAGATGAAATCAAAAGAATATTTTTTTTGAATTTCAAAACAAATGGTAATGAATATATACTTGATGGAAACTTGTGAAAAGCTGCTAACACAGTGCTTAGAGTAAACTGTGCAGTTTTCAATTAAAGTGTGCTGCTGCTGCTAAGTCACTTCAGTCGTGTCTGACTCCATGCGACCCCATAGACGGCAGCCCACCAGGCTCCCCCGTCCCTGGGATTCTCCAGCCAAGAACACTGGAGTGGGTTGCCATTTCCTTCTCCAATGCATAAAAGTGAAAAGTGAAAGTGAAGTCACTCAGTCGTGTCCAACTCTTAGTGACCCCATGGACTGCAGCCCACCAGGCTCCTCCGTCCATGGGATTTTCCAGGCAAGAGCACTGGAGTGGGGTGCCATCGCCTTCTCCGAATTATAGTGTGAGTGCCTACTAAGTCATTTCAGTCATGTCCTACGCTTTGTAACCCTATGGACTGTAGCTCGCCAGGCTCCTCTGTCCAAGGGATTATCCAGGCAAGAATGGAGTGGGTTGTCGTGCCCTCCCCCAGGGAATCTTCCCGACCCAGGGATTGAACCCACATCTCTTTAAGTCTCTTGCATTGGCAGGTGGGTTCTTTACCACTGGCGCCAGCTGAGAAGCTCTTCCAATTAAACATGTTCTATTAAAAAAGAATAAGGGGTTGGGAGAAATGGGGAGTAAAATTTTTTTTTAATTAAAGAAAAAGCGACCTGCAGATTCACATTTTTAAATCACCATAAAATAAGTGCAAATTAAACTCAAAAGAACAGGAAAATAATAATAATATGAGTAGAAATCAATGAAATAGAATACAAATAATGAAAAGAATTGACAAACCAAGTGTTGATTCTCTGAAATGATTAACAAAATTAATAAAATTAACCAAATTTTAAAAGAAAAAAGGCCCCAAAACAAACAATACCAATATCAGCAATTAATGATAAGATATTATAACAAACTCTGCAGCCATAGAAAGGACAATAAGGAGAACTTATGAATAATTTAATGCTGATCAATTTGACAACTTGAATAAAATGGACAAATTCCTTGAAAATATTATTTAGCAAAACAGATACAAGATGAAAAGAAAATCTGATTAATCCTATATCTTTTTATGAATTAGAATTCATCACTTAAAATCTTACAGCAATGAAAACTGCAGGCCCATGTAGTTTCATTGATGAATTCTATAAATATTCATAGAAAAAATAATATCAGCCTTATACAAATTCTTTCAGAAAATATGAATAAGCAACAGTTCTTCACTGTTTTATAAAGCCAGCACAACCCTGGTATCAAAAACTTACAATGATGTTACCAAAAAAAAAAAATACCAGTCAACATCTATTATAAATATACATGCAAAAATCCTTAATTAAGGGACTTCCCTGATTGTCCGGTGGTTAAAACTCTCCCTTTCCAATACAGGGCTTCCCTGGTGACTCAGATGGTAAAGAATCTGCCTGCAGTGGGAGAGACCCGGATTTGATCCCTGGGTTGGGAAGATCCCTTGGAGAAGGGAATGGCTACCCACTCCATTATTCTTGCCTGGAAAATTCCATGGACAGAGGCTACAGTCCATGGGGTCGCAAAATCAGACACAACTGAGCGACTAACACTTTCACTTGCATAGTTTGAAATCAGGAAGCAAGAGGCCACCAGCCTTCCTTATCTTTTTTAAAAAATTACTTTGGCTCTTCAGAGTCTTTTGTGGTTCTGTAAAAATTTTAATTTTTTTTCCTATTTCTGTGAAAAGTGCCATTGATATTTTGATAAAAATTGCATCGAATCTATAGATTTCTATGGGTATATGGACGTTTAAAAATATTGATTATTCAAATCCATAAGCATGGACTGCTTTTCCATTTATTTGTGTCTTTTTCAATGCAGTTTTCTGTGTACAGGTCTTTGACCTTGGCTAAATTTATTCAACTTATTCATAGGAATTTTATTTTTTTGATTCAATTGTAAATTAGATTCTTTTCTTATTTCTCTTTCTGCTGGTTTGTTATTCCTGTAAAGAAATGCACTATATGTTTTCATACTGATTTTTATATCCTGTAACTATACTGGATTCATTTATTAGTCTTAAAAGGTTTTTTTTTAATGGAGTGTTTAGCATTTTTTATACGTAATATCGGAGAAGGCAGTGGCACCTCACTCCAGTACTTTTGCTTGGGAAATCCCATGGACAGAGGAGCCTGGCGGGCTGTAGTCCGTGGGATCGTGAAGTCGGACACTGAGCAACTTCACTTTCATTTTTCATTCTCATGCATTGGAGAAGGAAATGGCAACCCACTCCAGTGTTCTTGCCTGGAGAATCTCAGGGACAGAAGAGCCTGGTAGGCTGCCATCTCTGGGGTCGCACAGAGTCGGACACGACTGAAGCGACTTAGCAGCAGCAGCAGCAGCATATAGAATATCATGTCACCTGCAAAATGTGACAGTTTTACTTCCTCCTTTCCAAGTTGGATGCTTTTGATTTCTTTTTCTTACCTAATCACTCTGGCTGGGACTTCCAATACTATGTTAAATAAAGATGACAAAAGTGAGTGTCTTTATCTTGTTCCTGATCTTAGAGGAGATAATTTAAGCTTTTCACTATTGAATGTGGTGTTGGCTGTGGCCTTGTCACATAGGGTTTTATTATGCTGAGGTGTATTTCCTCTATGTCTGCTTTGTTGAGAGTTTTATTATAAATCAATATTGAATTTGTCAAATGCTTTTTTTTTGTACTCATTGAGATGACCATATGACTTTTGTCCTTCATTTTATTAATATGGTATATCACATTGACTGATTTGTGATTTTTTTTATTTGTAAATTTCAAACCATAGTTTGCATTCTTAGAATAAATCCCACTGATTATGTTGTATAGTCCTTTTAATGTATTGTTGAATTCAGCTTTCTAAAATTTTGTTGATGACGTTTGCATTTGTGTTCATCAAGAATATTGGCCTGTAAACTTCTTTGTGTGTGTATGTGGCTGACTTCCAGTCAACCTGTATCTAGGCACTGAGATCTTCCCCTTTGGAATAGTGTTACTGAAAGTGTGTGCGTGGGTCTGGCTGCTCTCTGCCCAAAAGCCAATAAACAGGCCAGGTTGGTGGTAAGGAAAGTTTGCTTTATTTCAGATGCCGGCAACTGAGGGGGCGAGAGTGGTGAACATCTATCCAAAGGCTGACTCCCTGCCCCCTACTGGCAACCTGTGGGCAAGAGCTTTTATAGACAGAAGCGGGGAGGGAGCCACATATAGAAATAGCAGAGTCAGCTCTGATAGTCATCTTCAAATTGGTCATCGGTGGTCTGACCAGCATCATCTTGATTGTTTTAGGTACAGTTCCAGGGTCCATTTGTTTCCATTTCTCTGAGGCCAGTTCTTGGAATTGGGCAGTTCATATTCTGGGTACAGTCTGGTCATCATGTAGTTAACTTCTCCACCTGGGGTTTCAGCATCTGTAAGACAGCTCACCATGAAGATGCTCAACATGACTCATTATCACAGAAATGCAAATCAAAACCACAATGAGGTACCATCTCACACCGGTCAGAATGGCTGCTGTCAAAAAGTCCACAAACAATAAATGCTGGAGAGGGTGTAGAGAAAATGGAACCCTCTTACACTGTTGGTGGGAATGCAAACTAGTACAGCCGCTATGGAGAACAGTGTGGAGATTCCTTTAAAACCTGGAAATTGAACTGCCATACGACCCAGCAATCCCACTGCTGGGCATACACACCAAGGAAACCAGAATTGAAAGAGACATGTGTACTTGAATGTTCATCGCAGCACTGTTTACAATAGCTAGGTCATGGAAGCAACCTAGACAGCAAATGAATGGATAAGAAAGCTGTGGTATATATACACAATGGAATATTAGTCAGCTATTAAAAGGAGTGCATTTGAATCAGTTCTAACGAGGTGAATGAAACTGGAGCCTATTATACAGAATGAACTAAGTCAGAAAGAAAAACAGCAACACAGTATACTAACGCATATATATGGAATTTAGAAAGATGATAACGATAACCCTGTATGTGAGATAGCAAAAGAGACACAGATGTAAAGAACAGACTTTTGGACTCTGTGGGAGAAGATGAGGGTGGGATGATTTGAGAGAATAGCATTGAAACACGTATATTATCATAGTTAACTAGATACCCAGTCTAGGTTCGATGCATGAGACAGGGTGCTCAGGGCCGGTGCACTGGGATGACCCTGAGAGATGGGATGGGGAAGGAGGTGGGAGGGGGTTCAGGATGAGGAACACATGTACACCCATGGCTGATTCATGTCAGTGTATGGCAAAAACCATTACAATATTGTAAAGTAATTAGCCTCCAGTTAAATTAATTTAAAAAAAGACAGCTCACAGGATATGGCTCAGAATATTATCTATTGCCCTGAGAAAGAACTAAAGATCCTTGACTAAGCTTAATGACTACATTATTATTATTTGGTCTCCTTTGACTATTTTCCTTTGTTTCTGCATTTCTCACTCCTTTGATTAAACTTATTCTTGGACTAAAGTTTTCCATAGACAAGAGGCAGGCAGTGGACATAGTTGGGGGGGCAAGGACCATAGTGTCCTGCTCCGTTGCAATAGGACAGGTCTTGGCACAGGCCCAACTACTGGGAACTCTTAAAAATGTAGTAGGCTGCTTCAACAATCCCAAGATTTTGAGAGATGACTAAGAGCAGGGGTAGGGCTGAGTGAAAAACTCATTTCCTACACAAGGCCACTCCTTCAAGACTGGGAGAGAGGTGGTTGTTTCATCTACTGTATAGAGACAAACCCAGAGAGTCAAGCAAAATGAAGAAATAGAGAAACCTGTTCCAAGTGACNTGAGAGATGACTAAGAGCAGGGGTAGGGCTGAGTGAAAAACTCATTTCCTACACAAGGCCACTCCTTCAAGACTGGGAGAGAGGTGGTTGTTTCATCTACTGTATAGAGACAAACCCAGAGAGTCAAGCAAAATGAATAAATAGAGAAACCTGTTCCAAGTGACTAAATAAGGTAAAGCCTTAGGAAAAAGCCTTAATGAAATGGAAATAAATAATTTAGTTAATAAAGAGTTCAAAGTAGTCACTTGAGCGCGGGCGGCTGCGGAGCCGGCTCACTTGAGCGCGGNTAATGCTTATTTGTAAAAGTGTGTATTTGTGTGTGTGTGAACTGCTCGAGGAGGGAGAGGGTGTGATGGGACAGTCTCTGGCTCATGGATCCAGGGCCTCCTCATGGGCCAGGGTACCTGACTACACACACTTGACATTGCTCCAGGGGCTATAGGCCATGGCCAAGAACTTCCTATCAGGGCACCTGGGTACAGACACAGGGACGACATAGGGGACCCATCAGGGACAGCTGGCTGGATGAGGAGAAAGAAGGGGCAACCTCCTGTCCCAGGTCTCTCGACAAGACAGTGGAGGGGGGACAGGCTCCTGCTGTTTGCAGGTCAGGATCCCCTCACTCCCCCTCAGTGGGTGGAGAAGGATCTAGGCTTGTGCACTGCAGCCCCCAGGCTCCCACTGAGTGTTGAGAGCTGTCATTGCAGGGCCTCTGCAAGGCCCACCCTGGCCTCCCTGGGCTGCAGGGGGAGTCCTGTGAGGGGGGGCCTCATCTAGGTCAAGGGTCACAGCCCAAGCTGAGCTTCATCCTTCAGTCAAGTTTTAAATAGGAGGCCCTCTCATCCTCTACCTGTTGATTCTTCCTACCAACCTCAGCCAACACTGGAGCATCAGAGGACAGCGAATTACTATTGACCTTCAAGTTCCCAAATAGGAAAGATTCAGGTGCTACTGGGGAACAAGGGCTGGGTGTGAGGCCAGTCAAGTTGTTGAGTTCAGTTCAGTTCAGTTGCTCAGTCGTGTCCGACTCTACCTTGAAGGAGCACACACATGGCCTCATTGTGACTTCTGTCTGCTGTCAGCACCTTTGGTCTTTCTAGGCCCCTTCTTGCTTACAAAAATAATTAAAGGTTATATTTAGGACTCAATAGGTATAAAGATGAATATACCTGAGACTGAACTATATGCAAATGGTTTTGTATGATTTCAAGATTTTTTTTTTAATTGGAGTATAATTGTATTATTTTCTGGTGTACAATGAAATGAATCAGCTATATGTATACACATACCCCTCCCTCTTGGACCTCCCCAATCCTGTAGGTCATCACAGAGAAGGAAGCTGAATTCCTTATGCTATAGAGCAGGTTCCCACTATTTATTTTACATGTGGCGGTGTATATATGTCAATTCCAATCTCCCAGTTCATCCCATCCCTCCCTGCCCCGTCTCCGCCCCCGTCCCATGTCCAGATGTGTGTCCTCTACATCTGTGTCTCTCCTCCTGTCCTGCAATAAGTTCATCTGTACCATGTTTCTAGATTATACATATTTATTTTAAAATTTTTCGTGGGCCACTGATGGGATCATGAGCCCTAACCTGCAGCCTACTGTGCCCAGTGGAAAAGCTAGCTTGGCTTAAGGGGAAATGTGTTGAAGAGGTGTGGGGACAGACACTGCAAGGGACAGTGTGGGGCCACACAGTCAAATGAGGAGGGGCCTCTGCAGCCTCAGAAGACCCCGCCAGCATGTGAAAGCCTGGGGGTGATGGGGCTGTATAGGAAGAGGGGAGAAAATGGGGTACAGGGAAGCTCAGGAGTTTCCCTGGTGGCTCAGATGGTAAAGAGTCTGTCTGCCATGGGGAGACCCAGGTTTCATCCCTGGGTTGAGAAAATCCCCTGAGAAGGGAATGACCCCCTGATCCCTTGGAGAAGCCAATGGCTACCCACTCCAGTATTCTTGCCTGGAGAATCCCATGGACAGAGGATCCTGGCAGGCTACAGTCCGTGGCGTGGCAAACAGTTGGACATGACTTAGTGACTTAACTTACTTACTTACTTAACTTAGTGACTAAACAACAACAATCAATATAAAACATTGATGGACTTTTTTTTCTTAATACTGTCTTTGAAATTCAGAATTTATTTTTCACTTGCAACACATCTTGATTCAGANCCGTGGCGTGGCAAACAGTTGGACATGACTTAGTGACTTAACTTACTTACTTACTTAACTTAGTGACTAAACAACAACAATCAATATAAAACATTGATGGACTTTTTTTTCTTAATACTGTCTTTGAAATTCAGAATTTATTTTTCACTTGCAACACATCTTGATTCAGAGAAGCTGTTTGAAGTGCTCCATTCCCATAAGGACCTGGTGATTACTCTATTGAACAGCACCACCTGGGCCTCTAGAACTTAGAGAAGGAAGTCCTAATTCCTGTTCTCAATGAGCTCGTAGTCATTAAGAGACACAAAGAGGCACAGAAAAAATACAGTGATGAGGGAAGAGCCTTCAAACAAAGCTTATGCCATTGGGCCCTGGTGGGAAAACAAGAGGAAAAATGAATCTGACCTGTAGAGAGTCAAATAGTGACCCAAAGCAAGGGGGTTCTGTGATCTGGAACTGAGCTGAAGATTTGGAATGCTGTCACAACCCGGGACCCCATGTCCCTAGGCTTGACCTTCACTTCCTGGGCTTTCCTCCTTCAGATGACCTCAGTCTTCCTTGCAGGATCTGTCTCTCTCATCTAGTTCATATTTATTAATAATGAAAGATGCTCTTTAAAAAAACCCAACCTGTAAAACCTTTCCTTAATAATGTGTTATGATGAGACTTCCTATCAGTGATAAAAAATTTTCAATAATGATGATACAGCAACTAGGATGACTTCTGAAAAATAATGATGTTTCTTCCTTATGTTCTTCTTATTGGATAATTTAAAAAATAGGTAGATCAATGAATTAATTGTAATATATGAAGCCAGAAAAGTACTGCAAAAATATGAGAAAAAATTTCTTACCACTTTGGAGAGAGGATGAACTTCTTCAGTATGCCAACAAATTATAAAACTTGCCTAAAGGCTATGTAAAAATTAAGAAGAAAGCCAAAGGGAAGAAATCATGACAAAGATAAAAACAAACTAGAAAAAAAGTCCTCAGAACACAAATCACACTTAGAAATGTAATTTCCTTAATCTGTAAGGATTCATAATGAACTGAAAGAAGATCAACAAGAAAATAGTAGACTTAACATTATAAAACAATTAGACCTAATAGACATCTATAGAATACTCCAGTCAACAACAAAATACATTCTTCTCAAGTGTACATGGAACAGTCTCAGGAATAAACCATATACTAGCTCATAAAACAAATATCAATATATTTAAAAGGAGAGCCACATACCCTCCCACCACAATGGAATGAAATTAGAAATCACAAACAGGAAGGAACTGGGGGACTTCACAGCTATGATAAAATTTAAACAACACACTCTCAACCAATTAGTCAAAGAAGATATCAAAAAAGAAACTGTAAAATCTTTTGAGATGAATGAAACTGAAGATACCACATACCAAAACTTATGGGATATAGCTAAAGCAGCTGAAAACTTAGAAAGAAATTTATGCCTATAAATGACTGCATTAAGGAAGAAGAAAAATCTCAAATCAATAACCTAATACTATACAGTGAGACACTAGAAAGTAAAGAACATACTAAAGATAAAGTAAGCAGAGGAAGGAAGTAATACAGATTAGAACAGAAAGTAATGAAACTAAAGCTACAAAAACAACAGAGTCCGTGCTGATGAGCATGTGATGGACCTTGTGGGGCCCTGGCCCTTCTGTTTGCCTAGAACTTCGGTAAAAACAGGAAAAGGCCATTCTGGTCCAATCTTATGCCCCAAGAGGAAGTGGTGAGGGAGGGAGATCAGGTTCATGGAGGGGAAGGGAGCCAGCTGTGGTAGACTGGTTGCTCTAAGAGGTGTTATGCTACTTATTACCTGTCTTGTTTTCAGTAGCTGTCAATATATTCCTGAAACCTAAAGCAGGCAGCACAGAGTGGGTGCTTCTATGGTGGTTGAATGATTGAATAAAGGCTGCATGTATTCCACTGTGTGGTTGTTAAAATATTTAGTAGTAATCCTCCTACAACTAAAAATTTCTGATTTTTTTCAAAATTATTACATTGAATGTATTTGAAAATAAAACTATATATGTTTTCTGATGATGTTAGTAGGTGACTTTCTAGAAGAGTAGAATCTGTCAACCCACCAAGCATATTTTGTACTTGTAAATATACAAGTGTATTTTTACTGTAACCCAGCTACACGCACATACTTGGGCACAGGTGCATCCAGCTTTGGTTCCTAGAATTCAGTAGTTTTGATCTGATGTTGTAGGTCTTTGTTTTATTTTTCCTAACTGTGAAAAAACAATTTTCATATGATCCATTGATTTATTTTTATTTTTGGCTGTGGTAGGTCTTCATTGCTACATGCGGGCTTGTTCTAGTTGCAGTGAGCAGGGGCTGCTCTTCAGTGCAGCGCACAGGTTTCTCATTGCAGTGGCTTCTCTTGTTACGGAGCATGGGCACTAGGCACGCAGCCTCAGTAGTCCCAGCACTTGGGCTCATTAGCTGCAGTTCGCAGGCTCTAGAGCTCTGGCTCAGTAGTTGTGGTGCATGGGCTTAGTCATTCCACAGCATGTGAGATCTTCCTGCACCAGGGATCAAACCTGTGTCCCCTGCATTGGCAGGCAGATTCTCATCCATTATTTTAAGAAAAGAATGAGGTTGGATCCTAGTTTCTTGTAGCAATTCTTATTATTGTGGATGCAGCCTCCTGTTTTGAGATGGTTTCAAAAAATCAAAATTGGTACTTAATTTTATCTTTTCACCTTCCCTGGAGACTATCGCATGCTTTCATTTCCTTATTTAGACTACTGATAATGGTGCAAAGCATCTCTGCATTTGTGGAGTAACTATTACTTCTGTTTTCCCCATTTGAGTCACATATACTCTGGGATGGAATGCCTGTCCTGGTGGGGTGGGTGGGAAAGGACTACTAGGGCAGAAGAGACTGTGTGGAGTGCTGGGAGTGTTCTGTGTCTTGACTGGGTGATGGCTATTCAGCTGCATATAGTTATCAAAGCTGGAGCAGATACTTAAGAAGTGAGGATTACTGCAGGGAATGGTCTGTAAAAATAGAAACTATCAAAAGGAATCAAAACACAAAATTTTAGGGTGAAAAGTCAAATAGCTGAAGTGAAAAATCCACACTACACGTGTTTAACTTGTGCAATTGACCAGTAGAAGAAAGGATCGTAAGCTTGAAGATAGGACAGAAGAACACAGGACAGATAGCCTCTGCATGTGCCTTTCCTGAAGAAAGCACAGAGTCCCTGGTTTATCTCTTCTCCTAGAAAGGGAAACAGTTGGAGATCCCTTTGAAGAGTTTGTTGATATTCTCAAACAATACAAGAAAGAGCTACTTTATCCACTAGCTAGAAAAGACTCATATATTCATGAGTCCATGACCAAAATACATAACTTTGTATAAAAAGAAGCATGTATGTACTTTCCTCCCCCTCCTTGCAATCTCCTCTGGAGAAGCTGTGAGTGGCACAGGGCAGGGGTATATGTTCTTGCTGGGTGATTCACTCCTTCCTTCCTCTCTTTATGCCTGCATGGGTGTGTCTCCTGCTCTGACTCAAGATTTCCAGGCACCAGGTTTCTTGAAGACTGGAATTCAGCCCCTCCTCCGTCCATCTCCTCCCTGCCCTTCCCCTGGGAAAGGGGCCCCAGCCTGGCCTGACTCCCCACAGCCTCCCCCAGTGGTGTCTCTGGGTTGCACCTGGGCCTGCTAGGCTCCCTGGAGGTGCAGACTGGCTATGACAGAGCTGTCGGGAAGGTATCTTGCTTGCTGGGGTCCTTCTGTGGCCCCTCACTTGTGAGCCTCCTNCTGACTCCCCACAGCCTCCCCCAGTGGTGTCTCTGGGTTGCACCTGGGCCTGCTAGGCTCCCTGGAGGTGCAGACTGGCTATGACAGAGCTGTCGGGAAGGTATCTTGCTTGCTGGGGTCCTTCTGTGGCCCCTCACTTGTGAGCCTCCTGCCACTCTGGGGCCACCTTCTCTTTCTTTCCCCACTGGCCTTTCTGTATCCTTCTCAGTGGGCCTGGTGACTCAGCCCTGCAACCTCACAGAGACCCTTTTTTTTTTCTCTCCTGGACTTTACGCCCTAGCTCTTCTCCCTTTGAGTTCCTGGGAGGCTCCACGGTCAGGCTTTTCCCCTTCCCAAAGACAAGGTGTTTACAGAGCTATATCCACTCCGAGGGGCTGCCCTTTTGCCCCTGCCCACTGGCCCTTCTGTTTCACCCTGAAGCCATGGGAGCACAATCTGCTGTTTTAATTCCCCACAGTCCTCCGGTGCCATCTCTCCTCTCCTCCACAGTCTGCTCCTGCTCAGTTATCCACCCCCCTTTCCTCCAGACCAGCACCAGGTGTCCTGTGAAATCTCACAATAGGAAACTCCCATTCTCCAGCTCTGTACCTTTTTTCCTGACATTTCACTTTTCTCCCAATCTCCCCACCCCAACATGGACACTACACCGCCTGTGGGGCTGTCTCTGACAGTTAGGAAGATAACTGTGAGAAGATTCCCAAGATGGCACATATCCATTATGTTGGAGCCCTTCAACCACCCTCTCTCCCAAAAACCTCAAACACCAGCATCCTGAGAGCCAAGAACTTGTGAATATGTTTGAAAATAGATTATATTAGACTCTTGATCATGTTCTCATTAGAACATGAGGCTTCCTAGAAGAAATAGAATATCTGGGTTAACCTAGAGGGGTATTTTTTTCCCCACACACACACACACACACACACACACACGCACATATAAAAATACTCATGCACTGTTTTGGTTCTTAGCAACAGTTCATTCATTTCAGTCTGGAGATTCGGGGAGTTATGATGTCAGGGTTGCTCACAATGTACTTGTTCTGCCCCATGATGGAGAAAAGTCAGGCCCAGGACTGGAGTTGAGAAGTCAGAGGTTTTCTGTTGGGGCCAGGACAGGGGCAGGTCTGTACAGAACTCTTCAGAATTCTGCAGGTGAATGAGGGCAGACCCTGGCAGAATATTCACACCTTCAGAGGGAGCATGAGATCCTCAGAGGGGGAATGTCATCACTGTAGGGAAGGAAGATCCTGTGGATGGGAAGTGGTCCAGACAAAGCTCACGCCCATCCTGTATGCCCTGGTCTGTAGCGGAAAGCAGGGACCTGCACTTCCTGGCTTCCCTGGTGGCTTAGATGGTAAAGAATCTGCCTGCAATGCAGGAGACCTGGGTTCAATGCCTGCGTCAGGAAGATCCCCTGGAGGAGGGAAAGGCAACCTACTCCAGTATTCTTGACTGAGAAATCCCATAGACAGAGGAGCCTGGCAAGCTATAGTCCATAGGGTTGCAAAGAGTTTAGCAAGACTGCAAATAACACTATTATAGAAAATAAACATACCATTATGGCAATAATCAGATAATACATAAATGTTCCTATGAGAAATCTCTCTCCAGCACTGTCCTGTTTGGCTCTTGACTGCAGCTAAGGACAGGGAGAAATCTGCCCATGAAAAGATGCCCCAAAAAGGTGATGGGGTGACATATGACTTCATCCATACCAATCTCAACTGCCCCAGGAGAAAGAATAATGGCAGTTACAATGACTGCACCCTCCAAATCTGATTCATTCTGGTGTCTTCTTGTGTCCTTCCTCAAAAGGGGAGGAACCCACATGTGACTGGGCTTTTGAAAGCATAACTCCTTCACAAGAGAGGTCTGAGAGAAGCCTAGTGGTATTTGAATCCTGTTTAATGTTTTTTGATTGTAACTAAAGGGCAATAAGAAGTACCCTTTGCTGATCTAGAGAGGTCTTCCTTATCTGGAAGTTCTCTGCTTGGCATAATTCACAGGAAAACTGAAAACTTTCCCTCTAAGATGAGGAAGAAGACAAGGATGCCACTCTCACAACTTTTATCCACATAGTACTACAAGTCCTAGCCAGAGGAATTAGGCAAGGAAAAGAGATCAAAGGCATCCAAATAGGAAACAAAGAAGTAAAACTGTTACTATTCTCAGATACAGGATATTATATGTAGAAAACCCTCAAGACTCCATCAAAAACTCTTAGAATAAATGCATTCAATAAAGCTACAGGATACAAAATCAGTATGAAAAAACCTATTGTATTTCTTTATATTAATAATAAACCAGCAGAAAGAGAAATTAAGGAAATAATGTCATTTACAATTGCATCAGGAAGAATAAAATTTCTAGGAATAGATTTAACCAAGGAGGTGAAAGATATGTATATTGAAAATAAGACATTGAAGAAGACACATCTGTGACAACAGGGATGGGCCTTGAGGGCATTATGCTAAGTGAAATAAACAGGACAGAAAAAGCCAATGCGATATAATCTCTATTATACGTGAAATCTTAAAAAAAAAAAATCAAGCTCAGAAATACAGGGAACAAACTGATAGCTGCCAGAAGTAGGAGGCAGCGGGGTGGGGTGGGAGAAATGGGTGAAGAGGATCAAAAGGCAAAAAGGAAAGGAAAAAGGACTGGATGTAAACTGAGAGTTAACAGACTCAAGAGAGTGCGTGACTGCAGGCTTTAGCACAGGGACTGGGGCGGGTTTTGGGGGGCTGGTTAAAATGTCTCTTGCTTTCTCTTGGTTCTCAGTGATGGTGATGAGGCTGGGGGTACACAGGACCTCCACCAGCCCGAGTCATCAGTTCCATCCCAGTCTACCTTGGGTTCTCTCTGGCAGCTTCCCTCCTCAGGACCAGCTTAGACTTCCCCCTCCCCTAGTTGGACTGTTACCAAAAGACCTGCCTCAGGCCTCAGGGGCCCAGGGACAAAGTATACATTTTTTTAAATTAGAAACAAAACAAAACACGGGGATTCCCCGGTGGTCCAGGGGTTAGGACTCTGTGCTTCCACTGCAGGGGCACAAGTTGGCTCCCTGGTCAGGGAACTAAGTCCCCACATGCCATAAGGCAGCCAGAAAATAAAATGAAACAAACAAAACACTTTCTCAGACCTCCCTGGTGGTCCAGGGGTTAAGAATAGGCTGGGCAATCCCTGCTCCAAGAAGATTCCGTACGCTTCAGGGCAGCTAAGCTCCTGCACAACTTCTGAAGCCTGCGCTCTAGAGCCTGTACTCCACAACAAGAGAAGCCATGGCGATGAGAAGCCCACGCACCGGGACCAGAGAGTAGCCCCTGCTCTCCACAGCTAGAGAAAAGCCAGTGTGCAGCAATGAAGACCCAGCACGGCCAGAAATAATTAATTAAAAATGTTTTTCCAAACAAAACCCCAAACTTTCCTCAGGTCACACAGGGATTTATTGACTCTGGATATCAGAACTCAGAGCTCTCAGTGGACATGTAGGTATTCTGCTCCACAATTTAAAAAAGGGAAAAAAAATCCAGTACAGGGTCTGGCTGGGGGGCACTGCTGTGACAAACAACACATAGAAAAGCTCTTCCCCACCCTGGGCCCCCACCAGGCTTCTGAGGGGTTCAACTTCCAGAACACCTCCCAGGGTTGCCGGGCAGCCCAGGCCAGAAACCCTTGTTTCCAGTCTGCAACATTCTGACAGGAAGCAGGCCTGTGGAGCAAAGTGATGAGGGATAGAAAG
>SJYA01001350.1:524157-555648 GCA_006410615.1 Neotragus moschatus | reverse complement strand
GCTTCCATGCCCCACTGGTTGAAGTATGCCTGAGGCGCATTCCTTCTTTATATTTTGAGTTTATCCTGCTCACAGCTGTATAAGCTGTTACTGCTTCAGAGAAAGACTTGAAAAAGGAAGTCAGAGAGATAAAGTGGGCACTTGGGATGGGACTCTGTCAGCACGCTTGTGAGCATCCCCTACTCCTGTTATGAAAATCAAAGGCAGGCTGAGTGGAGGCGGCGGTTTACTAAGAGCTTCTACTGCAGCACCAAAGCCAGTCCCATACACCAGTAAGTGGGCTCCTTGCATTAATATTTCCATTTTATGGGCCCTATTTATTCTTACCAGAGTAACCCGTGTCTCTTCAAGGGCACTGAATGAGAAAAGAAACAATCTATGCACACTTTATAAAGTTAGTGCTGAAGTTAGGAAAGGTCCTTGCTCCTAGGAGTTGAGTGATTGTGTGACTTCCTGTCAAATGTGTGTGTGTGTGTGTGTGTGTGTTAGCCTGTGTTAAGATATTGGAGGAAGTGAAAGTGAAAGTCTCTCAGTCGTGTCCAACTCTTTGTGACCCCATGGACTATACAGTCCATGGAATTCTCCAGGCCAGAATACTGGAGTGGGTAGCCTTTCCCTTCTCCAGAGGATTTTCCTAATCCAGGGATAGAACCCAGGTGTCTTTATCAGGTCCCCCTGGTAAAGAATCCTTTACCAGCTGAGTCACAAGGGAAGCCCAAGAATACTGGAGTGGGTAGCCTATCCCTTCTCCAGTACATCTTCCCTACCCAGGAATCAAACCTGGGTCTCCTGCATTGCAGGCAGATTCTTTACCAACTGAGCTATGAGGGAGAATTAAGCAAATTATCAATTGTCCAATCTCTTCTTCCAAAATCCAGTGTCCAGAACATAGAACTTTGGTTCACCTTGCATGACAATATCTGGGGGGCCTCTTCCAGAGAAGATACTAAAACATGTAGATGAGAAGTAATACAGGTTTTTCTGTTCTTTGGTGAACTTCTGGCCAATCTTCCGTCCTTCCAGAGAATGGAAGAAAAGGAAGAAAAGAGTAGTGCTTACGGCTCTCATTAGTATTGTGCCTGAATCTAGGCTGAGATTCAGTGTGGGGGAGAGAGCACTTTGGGTAAATGTTTGGACACATGTCCCCCCTCCCCACTTGCTCCTCTCGGGTCATGGCCTGGCCCTGGCATCGGTCGATGTGGGCTGGTCTCCAGGCAGCGCATTCAAGTTCAGAACTTAGAGACAAAGCTGTACCTATTGGCACATACTGCTTGAAGCTCTTTATTCCCCTCCCTCATTTGAGATTTAATGTGTCACCCTGAGGGGATGAGGAATGGGGTTAAGAAGAAGGAATGAGGGGGGTACAAAGAGCAGGGGCCAGAAGAGGCCGTAATGAGAAGAGTCCAGATTTAGAAATTTTATATTTAAAGGAATATTTGGGTCAGAACAGTGACATTATCTTTTATCCTTTCCAGCCAGTGGTTCACACTGTTCTCTCTCACCTCTGCCCCATGATGGATTTTATTCACAACCAGAAACGTGCTACTTCCTTTTTCAAAAATGCTTCTTCACTTAAGGAAAGGAGCTTAGTTTTCGGATCTTCACTTCTTTTCCTCTTTCTTTTTCCTGTCCTACTCTCCAGTGTCTCAGACCAGCTTTATAAAAAGAGCAATTAAAAGCAAAGACGGAAACAAATTGAGAGGCATCACCAACAAACGCCTGTAAAACGAGGTTCACTGGTCTACACCAAACTTAGAAAATGGAAAACTGAGAGGTCTTCCTTTCAGATTCATCCTGAAGCAGATTCTGCAATAAGGATTTGGGGACAAGGAGTCTGGAGAAGGCAATGGCACTCCACTCCAGTACTCTTGCCTGGAAAATCCCTTGGATGGAGGAGCCGGGTGGGCTGCCGTCTATGGAGTCACAGAGAGTCGGACACGACTGAAGTGATTAGCTAGCTAGCTAGCTGCAAGGAGTTTATCTGGGGAGTGATCGCAGGCAGCAGGGTGACGGAGGGGGGCAGTGAACCAGCAAATGGAAGGAGATAGGGCAGAACGGTGGACGCTTCCGCAAAGGCTACTGGGGCGAGCAAATGGCCCTCACTGCCACTGCAGCCTCTCTGGGGGATTCCTGAAACACAGCTGAATAGTCCCACAAAGGACAAGGAAGTAGAAGTATTTTCCCCTCAAGATCCACTCATTAATGGTTGAAGACCCGGGAGCCCTCAGGAATCGCTGGAGGTAAGCAAATTGTCTGCCTGAATGCAGCTGGCCTCCTGGGTGGGCCGAGGGAATGTGAGCAGGGCACTGATGTCAGAGTTGTATATTTTTGTTTTTTGACTGAGTCTTTAGCATTTTCTATACATAAGACCGTGTCATCTGCAGAAAGAAACAATTTTATATATTCTTTATTTCTGATTTGGATAATTTCATTTTTCTCACTTGATTGTTCTGGTTAGAACATTCAGTATTATGTTGAATAGGAGTCATGAGAATAGGCAAAGTGAAGTGAAAGTGAAGTCGCTCAGTCATGTCTGACTCTTTGCAACCCCATGGATTGTAGCCTACGATGTTCCTCCATCCATGGAATTTTCCAGGCAAGAGAACTGGAGTGGGTTGCCATTTCCTTCTCCAGGGCATCTTCCCGACCCAGAGGTTGAACCCAGGTCTCCAGCATTGCAAGCAGACTATTTTACCATCTGAGCCACCAGGGAAGCTGAAGAATAGGTAAACTTCTTCTGAATTTTAGAGGTAGCTTTCAAGCTTTCACCATTTGGTGTGTTAGCTGTGGGTGTAAGCATCGTTGGTTTTAAAAGATTAATCTGAGTTAGCAAATTTTCTAGATGCCATAGAAAGAGAAATGAGGAAAGGATTGGCTCTCAGGATGTGAAATCTTTATGATAAGACTTAAACCTTTAGAGGGCAAGGATGATGTCTTAGATTTGCATTCCCATAGTTCAGCATAGTTCCCGATAAACAAAAGGTTTTCAAATAAATAATCTAAAAAACTGGAAACATTTAATAACACACAGTAAGTATCCAAACGGTATCTCACAGAGAGTATTCCTACAAAGATTCCAAGAATGGGATCTAATCTTTTCGAAGTTTCAAGATGCTAAAATTCACAAGGACTTTCATTATTTCATTATTTAAATAGTCCATACTTTCAAAGTTATGAATTCCATTTTATTCACACGTAAAAAGTATATAGCTCTCCACTCAGTTGTGAAGTGCACACTTCTTCCAAAAGAGCACTATGGGAAAAAGGGAAAAGAATAACTTTAGGGTGCAGAAACTGACAAACACTACCTTAGCCAGACGATCAAGATGAACGTCAATGGTGATAAATCATTTTAATAGCACACACCTTTGATTATAGGGCTTCCCTGGTGGCTTAGACAGTAAAGAATTTGCCTGCAATGCAGGAGACTCAGGTTCAAGCCTTGGGGCTGGTAGATCCCCTGGAGAAGGGAATGGCAACTCACTCCAGTACTCTTGCCTGGAGAATTCCATGGACAGAGGAGTCCATGGGGTCACAAAGAGTTGGACACTACTGAGCAACTAACACACACCCTTGACATAGTGTGATGAAATGGCACTTTAGTTCTGTGATCTTTCTCCTTAAAATTTGTAAGCCCAGGCGGATTATAAGAAAAGCATAAGGTGAATCTCAATAGAGAGATGTTCTTCAAAATATTTACAAGCATACCTCAAAACTGTCAAGGTCATAAAAACAAGGGAAGTCTGAGAAATTGTCACAGCCAAGAAGAGCCTAAGGAGACATACCTATTAAATGTAACTTGGTACCCTAAATGAAATCCTGGAATGGAATACTGACAGCAGGTAAAAAAAAAAAAAAAAAAAAAAAAACTAAGGAAAACTGAATAAAGGACAGACTTAGTTGACAGTAACGTAATTATGGATGTGCGTATTCAGTCATGTCCGACTCTTTGCAACCCTATGGACTGTAGCCCACCAGGCTCCTCTCTCCATGGGATTGTCCAGGCAAGAATACTGGAGTAGGTTGCCATTTCCTTCTCCAGGGGATCTTCCCAACCCAGGGATTGACCTCTTGTCTCCTATACATTAATTTAAAATGTTAATAACAGAGGAAACTGGGTGGAGAATATTGGGAACTCTGTACTGTCTTCAAAATTTTCAGGTATATCGAAAATAGTTCAAAAAATAAAATTAATTTTAAAAATATATGGGCTACATTTAAAATGGATAACCAATAAGGACCTATTGTATATCACAGGGAACTCGAATCAATGTTATGTGCCAGCCTGGACGGGAGGGAAGCTTGGGGGAGAATGGATACATGTGTATGTATGGCTGTGTCACTCTGCTATCAACCTAAAACTACCAAAACACTGTTAATTGGCTATACTCCAATATACAATAAAAAGTTTAAAAATAAATGATCTTTAAAATATATACATATATATACTACAAATAGTCAAAACAGAAATATTAACTTTCTAGATTCCTGTTTTTTACATCTCATACAAAACTGTTTTTGCCCTTCCAATAATAGAAATACACATAGAAGCATATTCACATCACAGAAATTCATAATAATCTGTACTTTGACGGTAAGTATCAAATACATTTACTGCCAAGATGTAAAGTAAGTTAGTTGGCAAACATTAGTTTTAATTAACTATGTGTAAGGAGATCTGGGGTTCAATTCCTGGGTCTGGAAGATTGCCTGGAGAAGAAAATGCAACCCACTCCAGTATTCTTGCCTGGAGAATCCCGTGCACAGAGGAGCCTGGAAGGCTACAGTCTGTGGAGTCCCATGAGTTGGATACGACTTAGTGACTTCACTACTACTAACTAACCTAAAGACATCATGAACAGCCAAGTGTCAGTAAGTTACCAGTTTTATGTTTAAAGAAATTGTATCACTATAGAGAATTGTCTTGGTGTGCTTTTTATAAATTGTCATTTGTGAACTGGATATTACCATGAAGACAGATGCTATTAAAAAATCAAACTGATTTATTTTATACAAGAACATGTCACACAATAATTTGTATAGCAATTACCCAGAATGTTACCTTTTTCTTCTCATCTGTTTTCAGTTTTATGGTTTTTAAAATAGGAAGCCAAGTATTGACAATGCTATTAGGTTATTTTCTTATTTCAGCTTTTATAATTAGAGGTCATATGAACTATTCAGAGTAAAGTCAGTATATCTGCTTAATTGCTTGGCTCTCACCTTAGCTTTAAAATTAATCAACTGGATGAACTTTGGCAAATTATTTAAACGTTTTGTGTCTCAGTTTCCTCATCTCTAAAATTGTTGGCTAGTATTATTTCATACGACACAAAGTTGTCATGATGATAAGTAAAGTAATAGACATGAAAACTATATGGTAGGTAAGTTATCTTTCAGAGTACTAAAAGTTCTTTGTAAATAGAAACATTCACTGAAAAAAATTATCTGAAGTTATGGGAATGGGAAAGATTCTGTAAGAAGAAAGATTGGTAACTGGGAGTAACTTTTTTCAAAAATGGGGGAAAAGCCTCATATATATTTGTTATACTAATTTATTCAGGTTACTCACTTTATGAACTGTTTCTGTAGGCCATATATTCCTTTCACAGCTCTCAAGGGAATATCAAACTTTGGGGCTAAATCCATTATCTTAAACTTGTAATAAAAGATAATTAATAAAAATAATTAATTGAAAATACTACTTAATGCATGCCGCTGCTGCTAAGTTGCTTCAGTCGTGTCCAGCCCTGTGCAACCCCAAAGATGGCAGCCCATCAGGCTCCCTGATCCCTGGGATTCTCTAGGCAAGAATACTCGAGTGGGTTGCCATTTCCTTCTCCAGTGCATGAAAGTGAAAAGTCAAAGTGAGGTAAACATTAAATGTATAAACTGGATATGAAAAAGAATTTCTGCATGATCTCAATTTGCTAAAGCCCTTAACTTCTCTCACAGATACTCATGTTCAAAGTACTTTCCTAGGTTGTCATGGTTTATTAATATTAACCTGAATATGAACTCAAGGTTTCTGAAGCAGAACAGACTAATATTTGCTTACAGCAAAAAACTGTACCAGTTCCCTTTTGTCCCAGTTCTTAGCCATACAACAATGTGATGAGAGATGGATCTGGTATCATCAAACACATATCAGAGTTTGTAATATGGTTAAGAACTCAGAGAATATAAATCTGGGTGTTTACATAGAGAGGGACAGCTCTTTCCCCTCCTCTTCTGAAAGATAAGGACAAAAACCTTTTTTCCCTTGAGAAAGATCCTAGGTTGCTGCCCTGATCCTTTGAAATAGAAATAAATCTCACCAGGAGAAGATAAGACTAGCATCTCCATGGAGGGTTTCATAGCAATTTTATAGCTTCCCCAAAAGGGTTGTCCTGAAATATGAAATGACAAGTATCCCATTCGTGCAGGCTATAAGGATAAATTTGATGGGCATATGTTTAAAAAGAAAACCAGAGGTGGAATTTCTGTAGTAAGAAGGATGATTGAGTAGAGAATCTTTAAGTTTTTCTTGTTTTTGAGTTTATGGTAAAAGTAAAAAAGGCATTGATTCTTTCCTGCTATTCACAGTCTGAGGAAATTGAAGACATTCAGTAGGTAGCAATATTCTTTATAAATATCAACTAAATTGGGAGAAAAGGGTCAGTCAGGTTAGGTTCACCAGAGAGCAGAATCAGGAGAGAGTGAGGTCCAGAATCTATGTTTCAATGAGCTCTTCATATCATTCTATATTCTAGTTTGAGAAGCACCAGCAACAGTGATACGACAGTCATGATGATTTTTCCTGCAGAATTTTGCATGATTACCATAATATTCCTTTTCTTATTTGTGGTTAATATAGGTGACAGACTTCATTTTACTGGGCTCCCAAATCACTGCAGATGGTGACTGCAGCATTATAGTTAAAAGACGCTCCTTGAAAGAAAATCTATGACCAACCTAGACAGCATATTAAAAAGCAGAGACACTACTTTGCCAACAAACATCTATCCAGTCAAAGCTATGGTTTTTCCAGTAGTCATGTATGGATGTGAGAGTTGGACCATAAAGAAAGCTGAGTGCTGAAGAATGGATGGTTTTTAACTGTGGTGTTGGAAAAGACTCTTGAGAGCCCCTTGGACTGCAAGGAGACCAAATCAGTCAATCTTAAAGGAAATCAGTCCTGAATATTCATTGGAAGGGCTGATACTGAAGCTCCAATATTTTGAGTCAGTTCTTGGTCTGATGCAAAGAACTGATTCATTTGAAAAGAACCTGATGCTGGGAAAGATTGAGGGCAGGAGGAGGAGGGGACAGCAGAGGAAGAGATGGTTGGATGGCATCACCGACTCAATGGACATGATTTTGAGCAAGCTCTGGGAGTTGGTGATGGACAGGGAAGCCTGGTGTGCTGCAGTCCATGGGATCACAAAGAATCAGACTCGAATGAGCAACTGAACTGATAGGTAGCTCATCCAGGTCTTTTGATGCCTTGGTATAGGATGGGTGAATTTGCCTTGACAACCTTACTAGTTACTTTTTTGTCAAATAAGGATGTGGAAGTGGGAGGAACTGGAGGACTTGCCTAGAGCAGAGTAGAACCATTGTATAGCCAGGGACCAAAGGTCTCTACTCTCTACTGAAATGCTGTACTCTTAAGATTGTTTTCTTGGATTTTTGTTAGGACTCCATTTGCCTTTCCAAATGGTATGAAACAAAGTCTCTCAGTCGTGCCTGACTCTTTGCGACCCCATGGATTGTAGCCTGCCAGACTCCTCTATCCATGGAATTCTCCAGGCAAGATTCACCAGGCAAGAACTCTGGGGTGGGTTGCCATGCACTCCTCCAGGGGATCTTCCCGACCCAGGGATTGAACCCAGGTCTCCTACATGGCAGGCAGATTCTTTATTGTCTGAGCCACTACTTCTCTTCACATTGCAAAAACTAGCTAGTTTTCCAGCCCCTCACCATGAATTGGAAAGGACAATGTCCTCTGTTGGTTAGGTTAGTTTCTATTTTGGAAGGAAGCAACCAGGACTTCATGGATGGTTTGATGAAGAATGAAGAGAGCTGCTGGTCCATGAGCTGAGGTTCAGCACAAACTTGGGCACCTTGAGATGCTGCTAGGTTATCCAGTGATCAAGGGTTTGAATGGAGCTGGGAATGATAGAACCAATCATCTCTGTTTTTCAGGAAGTAGGATTGCATCCTCCTAGTCCTCTTCAAAGCTTTTCCTTCCTAGCTTTTGAGGGCACCCATGAATTGATGCAACACTACAAATCTAAATCTATTTTCACCAATTTTCCTCTCCATCCTACAAAGAGGTTGATTGTGTTCATACCACTTTGCCTTTCCTTCCTTTCTATTTGGGAAGGTTTTTTTTTTTTTTTCCTCCTAACCGCTCCTTTCACAATTTCCCCCCTTTCCCATCTCTTCCATAAAACCTTCTTGAATATTGTTGGTCTTATATTCTCAGTTTCTGTAGCACTTATCCCCTGAACCATGTAATTTAACCATTAATTATATGTTGCGCCACATTGTTTGCTCTAGTGTTAACATGACTTAGTTTTTTTTCTCCAACTAAATTATAAGTGTCATGAGACTTTTCACATCTCTCACTTTACAAGTGCAAAACCCTGCTCTTAGCACAGAAAAGAGATTCAGGTCCCAGATTTAGATCTGGTTTTAGCACGTGAGCCTCCGCCAGTTCTCCTATTTAATTCTACCAGATGCTTCATTCTGGAATATTTTCTCTGAACTCTCTTATCTTACTTTGTAAATGCCTCCTTCTCTTTCTCTCTCTTGGATGTTGATAAATGTTCATTTCACAGGATGAATGTGTTAGCTACATACATAGACCACCAAATGTTCTTATAAAAATGTAATAGACTATTGATGGGAGCAACATTATCTTGGCCTTAGGGCATTTTACACACGAGTTATTATAGCATGTGGTAAAATCTGGTAAGTTGAACTCTTTAATGAATAGGGACTCCCACATTCATGAGGATTTTTACGAGAAATATTAAGAAACTCAACTCTACATTTATTGTTTAAAAACGTCATTCTGTTCTGCTATTTCCACTGCTAAATGCCACTCCTTCGTTTATCTACAGGTCTCCTAACTTGTTACTTTTAATGTTGCACAATGTTGGCCTTAGCCAATTATTTCTAGAGGCATATCTGCTAAGTTGCTTCAGTCGTGTCCGACTCTGTGCAACCCCATAAATGGCAGCCCACCAGGCTTCCCTGTCCCTGGGATTCTCCAGGTAAGAACGCTGGAGTGGGTTGCCATTTCCTTCTCCAATACATGAAAGTGAAAAGTGAAAGTGAAGTCGCTCAGTCGAGTCTGAGCCTCAGCGACCCCATGGACTGCAGCCTTCCAGGCTCCTTCATCCATGGGAGTTTCCAGGCAAGAGTACTGGAGTGGGGTGCCATTAACTCATCTACCCATCTCAGAATGTCTATCCATCTGACTAAGGGGTTGGGTCTGCTTCGCTGATGTAACTTGACGATGATTAAAACAAATAGGGGAATATTTTTCTCACATAACAGGAAGTAGGAAGTCCTCCTGGAAAGCCAGAATCCAGCGAGGGTAGCCCAGGGATGGTTACACCTCACTTGGGTCATCATCTCCAGGCGCCTTTTCCTCCCTTTTGTTTTCCTAATAGTCTTGTGGTTACAATACACCTGCCCCACATTTTGTTTCCCATCCAACTCTGAGGTAGGAAGCCAACAAATCAAGCGAAAATAAAACAATAAAGGAAGCAAGGAAAACAATAAGGAAGGAGGAAGAGCCTATATCAAGAAAATAAAACTTTTGATCTGCAATAGATTTGAGGCTACATGTCAAGGATAGAACTATGTCATGTGGCCTCCTCTGGCTGTAGTGGAGATAAGGAATTATAGGTTTTTTTCAGTTGGGTACACTGTCAGCTGGGGTTTTTATTATTAGGGAAGAAGGTGAGAAGGATATTGGATAAGCAACAAGCACTGTCTATCACAGAAAAGCCAGAGGCAAGTCACTCATGAACGATTTAACCTACTTTCAAAGTTCCAAGAGATTGTGGCAAGGAGATTATCATGTGTGTGTGGTTGGCAGAGACATTTCAGGCAAGATCGTTGAAAGCTCTGAGCAGAATTTCAGCCCTTCAGATACTGCTTGCACTGATTCATTAGTCTTCTACATTTCTCAATTAAAGACACCTTATTAGTTAAACCCAAATAAATGCCTCAAGAGTTCCTTATATTGAACGTAGGAGACTAGAGAAAAATATTCATTCTACTCCGAAGGCTCAAAAATAAACAGGAAAAAAACAGCTATCCTTTTGGTAAACATTGTGCTTAGTTTATTGATGTTTGCTGCCACCTGCAGTTTAAACTTGATATTCACTCTGGAGCATATTGACCCAGGAAGTAAAAAGAAAGAATTAGACTAAGAGTATCTGCCACTGCTGCGGGGGGTGTGTGTGTGTATGTGTGTGTGTGTGTGTGTGTGGGTGTGTGTGTGGGGGTGTGTTTTCATTTGACTCTTTGCCTTTAGTTGAGTGATTATTTGATATTTAAGTGTAAATTAACTCATCAGCTATATCACTTACACCTGGGTTCATGCTCAACAGATTAGAAGCCTAAATGGATTAAGTGAAGTCACTCAGTCATGTCCAACTCTTTGCAACCCCATGGACTGTAGCCTACTAGGCTCCTCCTTCCATGGGATTTTCCAGGCAAGAATACTGGAGTGGGTTGTCATTTCCTTCTCCAGGAGATCTTCCCAACCCAGGGACTGAACTCGGGTCTCCCACATTGTAGGCAGACGCTTTACCATCTGAGCCACCAGGGAAGTCAAGTGGGTTAAGGCAAAGTGATTTCTCAAAAAGGCACAAAGATCTGAAATGTCAGTGAAGCTGAATGGTGGTATACTCTGCTTTGCTAAGAAAATGATGCAGTCCCTAACAGAATTTAGCTCTATCTATTATCCTTTCTAAGTAGACTGTCCATTTTTAGTGTGACTTTTTTTCTTTGAGAGTTAATTGACCATTCTCTAGTAGGATATTGGTCTTCTGTATTGGGTTGTGGATCATTAAAGAAACACCAGATGGGCAGCCCTCCTGTATGGAAACATCCAGGCTCAGTGGTCAGAGAAGCAGGGGAAAAAGTCTCCTAAGGACACGTCCTGCATAAAGAGGGCTTCCGGGGGAATTCAGATATTGCTGGAAAATGTAGTTCCTTTGTTAAACCTGTGCTATTTACATTGGTAAGTTGATTACTTTTCACCCTATTTGCCGTGTGCATAGCTGTTTTGGTCACATAATATTTGGTGAGACAGACTGGTATTTAGGAAATAAATCTAGGCAGTTATTTTTTAAAACTGTAGAGAAGTATATCTGGAAACATTGTTCCTCCCTATTCTATTTTTAATTCTGTCTGAGACACCCATTTTTTGTGGGTTTTCATTATAGTTGTAATATGCAGGTGTAGATGTTCTGACACAGATGTTTGCAAAGCACACCCCAAAGCATGAAGTTGAAGTGAAGATTGCTCAGTCGTGTCTGACTCTTTGCGACCCCATGGACTATAGCCTGCCGGGCTCTTCTGTCCATGGAATTCTCCAGGCCAGAGTACTGGAGTGGGTTGCCATTTCCTTCTCCAGGGCTTCTTCCCAAACCAGGTATCGAACCCAGATCTCTGGCATTGCAGGCAGGTTCTTTACCATCTAAGTCACCAGGGAACCCCAAGGCATGTTCACTGTCAATTGCTATTTATGGAACCCCATGTCGCGGATAAGTAAAATTGGCCTTGAAATTTTTCATTTTATTTCTTTTATAAATTGAAAGTGTTCTTGGCTATTCATAGCCTTAGCTAATCAGTGTTTATGGAATTAAAGATGACAGTCAAAGAAAATTTTAATTAAAAAGATTCTTGCCTTTTCATTCATTTGGTTTAATTACCTGGCCAATGAATGAATTAGCAGTCATGTACAGATGTGAGAGCTGGACTGTAAAGAAGGCTGAATGCTGAAGAAGTGATGTTTTTGAACTGTGGTGCTGGAGAAGACTCTTGAGAGTCCCTTGGACAGCAAAGAGATCAAATTAGTCAATCCTAAAAGAAATCAATCTTGAATATTCATTGGAAGGACTGATGCTGAAGCTCCAATATTTGACCATCTGATGCAAGGAGCCAATTCATTGAAAAAGCCCCTGATGCTGGGAAAGATTGAGAGGAGAAGGAGAAGGGGGTTACAGAGGATAAGATGGTTGGATAGCATCACTGACTCAATGGACATGAGTTTGAGCAAACTCTGGGAGACAGTGAAGAATAGGGAAGCCTGGTGTGCTGCAGTCCATAGGGTCGCAAAGAATTGGACACAACTTAGCAACTGAACAACAATAAAAATGGACGAGTTAAATTCTGGCAGAGTTTCTATTACTCCAGTTCTTAGCCACTTCCTTAAAGACTTTTTATATATGTGTATTAATGATGCAAAGAACTTTACAGTATCAAAATTCATCTTATAAGTTCAATAAGTTTTATTGACTGGCAAAATTTTATGAAATTTTTGGATTAAGTTATGCTGGAACTTATGATAACAACTCTTGAATTTTTAAAGCAAGACAAAAATGACTATAACTAGCCAAGTGGCTTCAACTTTGTGCTAGTGATTGTAATTATAATAAAAAAATCTACATTTACTTATGAAATTTTACCTGGGGGTATAAAAAATACCTCACAGTCTATGAGAAAGATGATAGTTTTAGATGCTATTAAAATGAGTCATGCTGAAATTATTGCTTACAAGGGGTCCATCTAAATGATAATGGGTACAAAATGTAGGTTATGCTCTGACAATAGAGGTCTTATTTCCATCTGGCAAATCTAATGATACTTGAAAGATGTTAAGTCATGGACAAACTAATAGCCCAATTAGAACATCAAATAATCCATGACCCTAATGGTTTATTTTATCTTACACCTTTAAAGTACTTTTGGTAACAATTACTAATCTCTATGTTCCAAAAAGATATAACCTCAGAACCTCTATAGTACTGAAGTTGTTTTTGGCTCTCTTGGGGTTATGTATCTGAGGAATATTCATACCTAATTTTGCATAAGAATTCCTGGGATTCATAGCTCTCTAGAAATCCTGTTCTGTTAGGCATAGAAAAGAATATTAAATGAAACAGAGTTAATTTTACTAATGCTTTGAAAGGTATGATTTATAAATGATTCTTTATAAACACTGCTGCGACTTGATATGCAGAAATATTAATTCATACCCAGGCCATAACATTTATTAATATTTTCTTAGGATAAACCTTCAGAAAATTTGCATACACACCTGGTCTAAGACTTGAGCCCGCTTTATTCTATCATTCAGTCAGTCAGAAAATGCATGGTTAACAATTACTGTTGTGGCCATCTATAAGGAAGTCACAATACAGGAAATATTTCCTTCAGGGTTATTCTCTTACATTCATTGAAGAGCTAGTTATAAACTTAGATGGACACACCAATTTGCTTATCTGTGTTGGGGACTTTTTCATTTTCCAGCATAAAAAATACACATCTACAACTTTGCACCCACAATTGGCAAGCGACTTTTGAATTCTCAGAGTTGGGTCTAATTCTACAGGGTGTCCATTAGTCAATATTCTGTGATGAGGAATTTTTAGAGTCTTGTTCATCGCATGTGCCACAGGGAAAAAGCAAACATCAAGCCAACAAGTAGGAGAGTTTCCCCAGGAGCATGTAGCCAGGGGGAGGTTTGACAGTGGAAGTCAGGATGCTATCTTGAAGAGTTTCTGAGTGGTGAGAGAACCATTCAGGGTCCCAACAAGAAATGGATGGCACCCTCAAATTAGGGTAATTTGCGAGAGGTCCATTTACAAAGAGATGACTACAAACACAGAGATGGAGCAGGGAAGTTATTACAATAGTGCAGGGACCTGGGGCCACTGATGGGGACTGTCACCACCCCTAGGTCTGAGGACCCATGATGAGGAAGAGGTTGCTAGGAGCCGGAAGGGAAAGCGTGGTGGAGTTCAGGTCACCTCTCTCTGGGGACACATCAGCCCAGAGTGGCCTCCTGAGATGGAGACAGGGAAGGAACTATCTCTGTGTCACTCTCCTCCTACCTCTGATCTCTTGTTGGGCTCTCTTTTAGCAAGAACCAATAAAACCCCCTGGTTTTCCCAGGTGGCTCAGTGGTAAAGAACCCACCTGCCAAGCAGGAGACACTGGTTCGATCCCTGGGTCGGGAAGATCTCTTGGAGAAGGAAATGGCAACCCACTCCAGTATTCTAGCCTGGGAAATCCCATGGATAGAGCATCCTAGGGGACTACCATCCATGGGGTCATCAAAGAGTCAGACAAGACTTAGTGACTAAATGACAACAACAATAAAAACCTCTCTTGGTCAACCTCCTGGGGCAGAGGGTGACAACAGATAACGGGGAAAATGACTTTTTAGGCAAAGGGAATGTTCTTCCACCCAGAAGCAAGGTGGCTGAAAGCCCTCCTTTTTCAATCATTGATGGCATTTAAAAACTTATGAAAATACCATAAGGGTAGAAAATTTTTCTGGTCTGACCTTTTTCTCTGAACCTCAGCCTGCTTTTTCCTCTCCTGAACCGAGTAAAACCAGTTGCTTTAAAATCAGACCCTCTGAGGATACAAAGCACAAACTTCTCATTTTCTGTGTTCCCTGGACTGAACCTGAACTATTAGCCATATTCAAACATTTTCCCAAAGTCACTGAAGATCCCCACAGATTTGCTGAGGAATTTAGTATAGTCATTTAAACTTATCAGCCTGGTTTCTCTGACTTTTATCAGCTAGTTCATGTGCTTCTCTGTGAAGGCCAGGCCCAGTGGTAGATGAAAGCTGCTAACTGGGATGATCTTGAGAAGTCTTTAGAATTACATCTTGGAGACAAAGGAATCCCTGTTGTTTACTGTTTGATGTAATCATATTGTCTATGATCAGGTATGAAGAACTGCTAGGTGACTGCATCTGACAGTTTCTAAGGCTTTCCCAAATCCAGTTGATTGGAGTAATATTCAGGCTTTTGTTAAAAACCCCAGTGAGTTCATGCATGGTCATTAAAGCCAGCTCCAAATTGCCTTTAAAGGAAACTTTTTTTTGTATGTTGAATCTACTTGAGAAGACCTTAAGTCTATGTTCATTGACAGGCTGAACCCGAGATCTTTTTCTTCCAGTTAAAAAGGCCAGGATGGAATGAGAAACTATGTCCTGTCCAGATTTAGTTTAGCAGACCAGCTCACCTACGCCCTAGATAATTAGACCAAAGGGAAGATCACTAAAGTCTTTAATTTTCAACTGCAGAAAATGAAGTCCCCTAAACCAAACCAAAACTCTCTTAGTCTCTGCCATTGTTGCAAAAATCCAGGGCATTGGAGGAAAGATGGTTACAGGCTTAAGTGCTCCAGATGCCTTCAGACTTTTCAATGTCCTCCTGACTCCCCAATGATGGGACTCTGAACTATAGGGGGTTTTCCCAATCCTTCCCCTTAAACAACTTGGAGAAACCACTCTCCAGATTGGGAATGAATCTTTCTCTGCCTTTATTGGCACTGGAGCTATACCTTTGGTGCTCAGCCCCACTGTTATGAAAGTCCCTGCCTCAGAGTGCTAAATAAAATGGTTCAAATAGTAGGGGGTCTCACACTTGGACAAGTTACTGTTTCTAAACCCATCCCCTTTGGTTTAGGCCCTCTAAGACATTCTTACCCCCTTTCTCTTTAGTTCTTCCACCTCTTATTTATGTATTGGGGAGAAATTTCTTAGAAAAACGTCATGGTGAGATATCTTTCTCCCAAAATGGGAAAATAATTCTAGGATTTGATAGTAGCAACCAAAACAACCAAATAGGCAAAGCAAATAACCCTTCAACATCCCCTCTTTCCTCTGTCTCTGAACACACTGGAGCTAATTTTAGGGACACTAATCATTTGTCCCCATTGGATCAGCTACCACATTCCTTATCAACAAAATCCGTAACTGATATTGATAGAACGTACCTTCTTCTGAAGTCCAAATAGATCCCTCAAAGCCTCTCCCCAGAATTAATCCATATCTTATAAATAAAGGCTTCCCTGGTGGCTCAGATGGTCAAGAATCTGCCTGCAGTGCGGGAGATCTGGGTTCAACACCTGGGTTGGGAAGATCCCCTGGAGAAGGGAATGGCAACCCACTCCAGTGTTCTTGCCTGAAGAATCCCATGGACAGAGGAGCCTGGCGGGCTACAGTCCACGGGGTCCTAAAGAGCCAACTAACACTTTCACTTTCACTTCACTGTAAATAAAGTCCTGCAAGGCATTAATCTGATAATGAAAGACTCTAAGACCCAAGACTTCCTTATCCTCTTCACTAGTCCCTCCCATAACCCTGTTTTACCAGTAAAGAAACCTAACATCTAAGGATGGATATTTGTCCAAGACCTCTGAACCATAAACAATATTGCTATCCCTCATCAACCTTTTGTTCTCAGTCTCAGTTTATTAGCCTTCATCATGCTGAAAGCAAAGTGTTCACCATGACTGATTTATGTAGCTCTTTCTTTAGTATCCCTGTGATAAAGCTGGTCAGTATCTCCTCGCCTTTATTTGGGAAAGAAAACAGACCTGGAAGTGATATCCCAGAGTTTTACCAAAGGCTGTTCTTAACTCTCACCTTGAAAGCAGATTTAGATAATATCATCCGTGTGACCTGTTGCCATTTCAGTGTAGAGAGTAGACTAGTTTGTTGCCGTATAACAAGTTGCTGTTAACTTAAAGGCTTACAAGAGTAATCACTGACAGGCTCACAGTTCTACAGATCAGAAATTGGCATGCCATGTTTATGCTCTCTGCTCAGTGTCTTCCTAGACTGAAATTAATGTCAGCCAGGGCTGTGATGCTTATCTAAGGCTTGTAGTCATCTTCCAAACTTATTCAGATTATTGGCAGAATACAGTGACTTGTGGTTGTCTATCTGAGGTTGCCACCTTTTGCTGGTGGCATTGCTTAGCTGCCAGGGACTGTCTATTTGAAAGTCACTTATTTGGAACCCTTGGAGATTATCCTTAGTGAGCTTGACCTAGTCCAATAAGTTACTAAAGGCATTTGACTTTTTCTGGAAAGAGATCCAAAGCATGAGGGAGATGTGATGGAAGGGAGGGTCTCCGCTGCTGAGTGTGTCAGTAGGAGGAGTCACGTGGCAGGGAACAGTGGGCCGATGTAGTCACAGTTCTGAGAGGTGGAAGGGAAAGGCTGACAAGGAGGGGAGATGGGCACGCAGTGTGGAATGTTTCCTTACCTCACCCATCCATCCATCCATTCCACAGATAGTCACGTAAGACCACCTACTTTGTGCCAAACACACAGAAGGGCAGCTAGAGAGAATCAAGTGGGCAGCCTCTCTGCTTCCTGTCCAGCCAGAGAGACAGAGGCAAGTGGATGCAAGATGGTGAATGTTGCTGAGCGGGGACCACAGGATGCCAAGAGGGAGAGGGCAGGAGTCCTTTTTTAGGAGCTAATGCTTAAGGATTCAGTATTAGCTAAGAGGAGAGAGTGGGAGAGCAACAGACTGGGAGAGGGGGAGACCTTCCTTCCTTCAGGAAAGGAAAAAAGCACTGACGAAGGGTGGAAGCTTTAATGACTAAAGGCACATTTAAGGAACTATAATTAGCCCACTATGATCTGAATTGTCTCAGCCCACCATGCAAATCATGCTGATGAGTTTGAATTTTTCTCCTAAGCACTATGGGAAGACACTGCAAGGACTTAAGCCAGAGTAACTTGAAGAGATTGGCACTTAATATCACCCAGGTTGTAGTGTGAAAAATTTACTGTGGCCGTAGCAGAGTCATTGAGATGACTGCAGATGGGTGGGACCAGGAGAGGGAGGAGAGAAGAAGGCAGATTTGAAAGAGATGCATAGTGCTTGGTTGGACTTGTGTGATGATTTGTATATTATCAATTATAGGAGTTGCGGGGTTAAATGTGACTGCATGTACTTGAATTCACAGTTGCCCCTTTATACGACTCAAGATGTGTCTTTTCTGTTATCAGGATCTTTAGGTTGCAATAAGACAGCATGTCTTCCATCCACGTTTGGAATACTTGTTCCATCAGTTTGGAATATTTCACTGGGAATACGTTTTTAAGCAGGATAGAGAAGATCTGGATTCCCGTGGCTTTTATTTCCTTGTCTGCTCAATGAGGGGACTGAATTGTAAACCTCAAAGGCTGACTCTAGGACTGACACCCCTGAACTGGGCTCACTCTTATTTCCACCCAGGCTAGCCAGAGTTTCTGGCTGTAGTAAGAGCAGAATTGGCAGTACCCCGAGAACAGTGCATATTTGGATCAAGGGCTGCTTTTGAACTTTTGTACTCCTCCAGTCCCAGGAGTAACGTAAAGAGAACAGCCAGAAACAGTCAGGTGTACAGATTTAGCTTCATGGCCTGATACCTCTGAAAGTTGCCCAATGTGTCACACAGCAGGGTCATCCATCTGAGCACATGGGGGTATTTAATCACTGTCAATTTCCCTTTAATTTCTCCTCTCTCAGTAGGAGAAGATGCATTGAGTATGGTGAATGGCATGAATTCCACATAAAATTTATATTTTATGCATATATATATGTAGAATTCCATACTGCATTTATAAACTTCATTTTGTTCTGTCCTTAGAGATTCCAATCAGCAGTGGAGTTCTATGCTTGGGCAGAAATGCCTGAATGCACACTGCTGAAGATGGGAAGGGGAAAATTCTGTCTGCAGCTAAACCTACCAGTGCCAACCTGGGCTCCCCCAGCAAAACCTTCAGTGAGGCAGATATGATGGAGATTTCCACTCTTTTAAGACCCAGACTCATTTCACTGGATGCACATTGCCTTTTTGTGAATGCGAAGAGTCACCTCATGCGAAGAGTTGACTCATTGGAAAAGACCCTGATGCTGGGAGGGATTGGGGGCAGAAGGAGAAGGGGACGACAGAGGATGAGATGGCTGGATGGCATCCCTGACTCGATGGACCTGAGTCTGAGTGAACTCCGGGAGTTGGCGATGGACAGGGAGGCCTGGCGTGCTGCGATTCATGGGGTCGCAAAGAGTCGGACCCGGCTGAGCGACTAAATTGAACTGAACGGAACTGAATGGCTTAGATGGAGAAGGAAATGGCAACCCACTCCAGTATTCTTGCCTGGAGAATCCCAGGGACGGAAGAGCCTGGTGGGCTGCAGTCTATGGGGTCGCACAGAGTCAGACAGAACTGAAGCGACTTAGCCGCAATGGCTTAGATGAATTGTAGAAAGCGCATTTTATTTTAATCCACTAGAGGGAGCCAGAGGGATTTAGACAATGGCACAAAGGAGACAATCAAGCTTCTTAAGATCTAAGAAATTTAAACGTTTAAACATTTAGAGNCAGTCTATGGGGTCGCACAGAGTCAGACAGAACTGAAGCGACTTAGCCGCAATGGCTTAGATGAATTGTAGAAAGCGCATTTTATTTTAATCCACTAGAGGGAGCCAGAGGGATTTAGACAATGGCACAAAGGAGACAATCAAGCTTCTTAAAATCTAAGAAATTTAAACGTTTAAACACTTAGAGAAATATCCAGGGTTTCTCAAAGTGGGCTTACTGTCAGTATTACTGGGAGGTGCTTTTTGTTTTTGCTTCTTAACTTGTTTGCATTAAAAAATAGACTAAGAGAATTTTAGATTTACAGCAAAGCTGAGCTGAAGGGAAGTTTTAAAAATATGTAGAGTTCCAGACCCTGTCTGAGATCCATAACATCAGAAGCTTTGCGGTGAGGAATCGCTACTGTAAGGGTTGGTAGAATGCCTGGCTTGTAAAAAAAAATGTATGCAAGCTTAAAACCAAGAACAGGGGCAGAAACACACTGAGCTTTATGTAGCATACACAGCAGGGTATAGGAACAAAGACTCACAAAGATTTAAATATTTTAAAAATATATAGAGATTAAAAACTTAGAGGCTGTCAATATTTAAACTATGGGTCATATATTTTTCTAATTTCAACTGTTATTAATGAACATAACCTATGTGATTTACACAGAGTCAAAGGAAAATCTGAGAACTACCATTAGGATAAGTTTTCCAAGCTCCAAGATGAGATTTTTAGGGAACCCCAAATCAGTAAAGAGTATACTGTTTCGGAAATAAGCATTTCATGAAAGACTGCCCAATTCCTGTGGATGTTACCCGGGGAATAGAAATAAATACTCTTGATCTGATTGCTACCAGACCCAGATGTCTCCACAGGGTCCAGTGCAATCTGTCACATTGGCCCCGACACAAGCAGCTTAAAAAATTAAAGAAAGAAAAGAGGGCACGTGGATTAACAGAGAGAATTTAACAAATTCTGTCCCTATAGAAAGAATTTTTCAATAAAATGAAAGTAATCGGATGGATTTATAGAAAAGTGTGTTAGAAAACCCAAGTGGTATGATGAAAATTAGCAACCCAGCCCCTTTGGATGCTGCTGGCCCTGTGGATATTTATAGATTTGTTTAAATCAACATCAAATAGCCAGAATCCTTGTGATAAGAATTGGTCTTTATAACTGGTGTCTGAAGGCTAACTTAAATATGAAATAAAAACTCAGAGTGATGCTTTAACCAACCCCACCAAGGTCCAGCTAACTAGCTTTTCTTTTTTTCTTATCTCAGTTTATTTATTTGGCCACACCACCTGGCATGTGGGATCTTAGTTCCCAAACCAGAGATTGAATCCACACCCCCTGCAGGGAAGGGCAGTCTTCACCACTGGACCTGAGGTTGTCCCCCGGACTGGGTATCTACTACAATCTCAGGGTCAGAAGCGTCTTCCTGATGATGGTGCCTTTCCAATGTCAAGAGGTAAAAGGGCACACCTCTTTTTGCCTCTATGTAAAAACAGAGATTCTGAGCACAGTCAAACTTGAAATATTTTTCCTCAAAGATTAAATACAACAGTAATTTTAAGAGGAAAAAAGGCAAGGCTCAATTGGCTCAACAGACCCTGATAAGTGTGGAACAAGAGTCTTCCCTTTGAGCTTCTGCCTGAGAAAGCTGGGCAGGTTGGCCACTATTTTAAGAGTTCATCATTTTTTCTTCAAAGGTTTCTTTCCTCTGTAAAGAGGGCCCTCATACTTTTATAACCGAATCTACTCAATCATAAAGCATAACAGAATTGTATTTTATGTTATAGATGTATTTCAACACAGAAATAAAGGGAAGTTATGTGATGGAGAACAATTTAGTAATGTACCGTCAACTCTGAGTAGATCATGCAAATGAATAAAACTCTTTTTAGCTAACTTGATTATATATCCTTCCTCTATATAATTATGTTCCATTTTGAAAATAAAATTTTAAAGGAATATTTTTGTGGATAAAAAATTTTTGGGGGAAAAATCTTTTATTTTAAAATAGTGAATAACAGGGAATTCAGGGAACTATGATCCTGCATGCTCCAAGGTGCGAATAAAAAACAAAAACAAAAAATGAATGAAAAGTTCCCTCTGGATTTTAATGGTATTTAACATAAGACTATGTGCCATTTTCCTCATAATAAAATATAAATATGCTTATACTGTTATTCACTCCCTTGATTGCAGAATCATTTTCAGTCCCCTGTCTGCCCTTACCAGCTAAATATTTTTCTCCTATCAGCCTTTGGTTAAAAATGAAATATATCTTACAATAAGTTAGTTGGCTGCAAACCTTGGCAATTCCTACTAGGCTGGCTTGGCTAGAGGACAAGAGCTCTCTCTTGTTTGAGGTTCTGATATAGAGTCAGGCCCTCGAGATCATTAAAATTGTCAGCTGGTCTGTAACAGCTGCCTAGGTCCCAAGTTCAACATCCACACGCCAAATCCACATTTTTGAAGAGACAGGTAATTTTAATAGTAAATACCATTATTTTTTTTCATTTGCAAATTTCTTATTCAACCTCTGATTTTTTAAAAAAACGTTAACCACTTTCCATTCCTACCTTAGTTATCCCACCTCTGAGAGGCATATTTAACGGATTACAGTTCTTTTTCCCTCAGAATGGGGATGTAGACTTGTAAACCATCTAGCATCATGATCCATAGTTTCCTTTACTGGAAGTTGGCACTTGCAGTGAAATCTATTTACTACCCTGGCCTTAAGTTACATCTTTCGGAAACATTAGGTTCCAATTAGCTTTTCCCTTGGTGGTAGGGATCTTAAGGGATTTTAGAGGAGAAGTTCAACTGGGACACAGATGCTTATACAATGCTCCTTTCATTTTAATCAACACAGTGTTGAAAATATCAGGGGACCAAAAGTCAAACCTGGCAAGACAGACTTTGTTCATAAACATTACTGGCCTAGGACTCCTCACTGGGTTGAGAAACTGGGTAACATATATCTTGTTTGACTGTGATTGTTTCTGCTCAATTGTGGATATTTTTGATCTACAATTATCTTCAATGAGTGGAAATCAGATGATCAGAAACTCATCAGAAGTTTGCAAATTAATAAAGTCTCAGGAGGGAACCTGTATTCAAGGGAGAAATCTTGGCAAGTATTTGGCACAAAAGTCAACTCTGATTGGTTGTTGCCAACTGCATTCTAAAACTCCGTTCCTATATAGGCTTTTTCACATGAGTTTTAACTGATTCCAAATTGTTTTACTAATTTATTCTGAATTATCTTAATTGATTAAAAATGTTAGATAATTTGGTAAATGTTAGATAATGTGGTAGATTAGCTATAACTTTCTTATACGAAACAGTCAAATCTTAGTTTTTCAAAGTCTCTCTTCCTTCCTACCTGCATTGGTAAACTGACATTAAAGTAAGAAAACCCCAAACCTCCCAAACAGAAGAGAAAAGAAGAATTCTGAAAGCTAAGGAAGTTCAAACCAATCTTCACTCTGAGACTTTCTGCCAGACCTTGAAATTATGAGGCACTCATATGCAGCTGAGCCCCCAGAGAGCTTTACCCTCAGTCTCAAGGTGAATGAGTGAAACTCCTTGCATTGAAGGGGGAGGTGAGAAAATATGTGTCTCTTGACTTTGGCACCAAGGGAAGGGCAAGGAATAACTGGAGAATTCATAACCCTACACTGTTCTTGAGTGGCTGTGTGTTTTTAGTTCATTCTGCTCACGTGGCCACAGAAAGCCTTATGTGTAGGATGTAATTTAATGTGGCTTCAGGCTGGTGGTGCCCCTGGATAACTGGCAGAAACAAGTGCCTTCTGGAGAGACTCAGGCTATGAACAAATACAAATGAAAAGTTGCCACGAAATGATCCTCATTAGAGCGCCAACAAATTGATGCTTTCAAACTGTGCTGCTAGAGAAGACTCTTCAGAGTCCCTTATATAGCAACGAGATCAAACCAGTCAATCCTAAAGGAAATCAATCCTGAATATTCATTGGAAGGACTAATGCTGAACCTGAAGCTCCAATACTTTGGCCACCTGATGCAAAGAGCTGACTCATTGGAAAATACTCTGATGCTGGGAAAGGTTGAAGGCAGGAGGAAAGGGGACGACAGAAGATGAGATGGTTGGATGGCATCACTGATTCAAAGGACATGAGTTTAAGCAAACTCCAGGAGATGGTGAAGGACGGGGAAGCCTTGTGTGGTGCAGTCCATGGTGTTGCAAAGAGCTGGACATGACTGAGCAACTGAACAACAAGAGGAAACTCTGAAATTTCCATTTTTGCTGAGAAGGGAGGTCTGAGATGCAAGAAAGAATGGGGAGCTAAAATATTGCCAAATATGTAGGTAGATGCAAACAAGGTTGCCGGGAGAAATATCAACCACCTCAGATATGCAGATGACACCACTCTTATGGCAGAAAGTGAAGAAGAACTAAAGAGCCTCTTGATGAAAGTGAAAGAGGAGAGTGAAAAAGTTGGCTTAAAGCTCAACATTCAGAAAACTAAGATCGTGGTAACCAGTCCCATTACTTCATGGCAAGTAGATGGGGTAACAGTGGAAACAGTGTCAGACTTTATTTTGTTGTGCTCCAAAATCACTGCAGATGGTGCCCACAGCCATGAAATTAAAACCCGCTTACTCCTTGAAAGGAAAGTTATGACCAACCTAGATAGCATATTACAAACCAGAGACATTACTTTGTCAACAAAGGTCCGTCTAGTCAAGGCTATGGTTTTTCCAGTAGTCATGTATGGATGTGAGAGTTGGACTATAAAGAAAGCTGAGTACAGAAGACTTGATGCTTTTGAACTGTGGTGTTGGAGAAGACTCTTGCGAGTCCCTTAGATTGCAAGGAAATCCAACCAGTCCATCCTAAAGGAAATCAGTCCTGGGTGTTCATTGGAAGGACTGATGTTGAAGCTGAAACTACAATATTTTGGCCACCTGATGCAAAGAGCTGACTCATTTGAAAAGACCCTGATGTTGAGAAAGATTGAAAGCAGGAGGAGAAGGGGACGACAGAGGATGAGATGGTTAGATGGCATCACTGTCTCAATGGACATGAGTCTGGGTAAACTCCAGGAGTTGGTGATGGACAGGGAGTCCTGTAGTTCATGGGGTCACAAAGAGTCAGACACGACTGAGCGACTGAACTGAACTGCATATAACAATATCTTTTCCCACAAATAAAACATTAAGATTAACTAAAAGACTAGATAGACAGCAATAAACTTATAAGGTATAGAAGGGTAAGAGAGTTAAAAGTTTTTTTAAGGTTCTTATGTCTTTCCGGAAGGAAATAAGGATATTAACTATAATTTTTAGGTATGTGAATTAAAATAGCTTGAATTGCCTTTAAAAGGCTAGAACTAGTATAACTCTTAAAGAAACAGAGAAGGAAAAATGGGATGGTAAAGATACAGCAATTTTAATCAGTTTAAAAGAAGGCAAGAAAGCTAGGAAGAAATAAACAGAACTTTAAGACAAAGAGGAAAGTACATGATTCAGTGCTAGAAATAAATGCAACTATGTAAAAGTCCCTGATGCTGGGAAAGAGAAGGCAAAAGAAGAAGGGCATAGCAGAGAAGAGATGGTTAGATATCACCACTGACCAAATGGACATGAATTTGAGCAAACTCTGTGGTATAGTGAAGAACAGGGAGCCTGGCATGCTGCACTTCATGGGGTCACAAAGAGTCAGACATTACTTAGTGACCGAACAACAACAATAATATAAATAATTACAACCACTCTCTAGTGAAAGGCAAGTTTTTTCAAAATAAATAAAATTCTGCTGTATGGTCTCTAGAAGAGCTATATATAAACATAAAAAAACACAGAAAGATTGGAAGTCAAAGGATTGAAAAGATACTCAGGCAACAGCTAAATGAAAACTGGCATAGCAAAATTATTACTAGACAAAGTATAATTAAAGACTAAAATCACTTTATGATGGAAAAAGTTAAATTGCTCAGGATGATACAAGTCAAAACTTGTATGTACTTAATGAAGTCTCAAATTATAAACCAAATACAGAACTGTGAAGATAAATTCGTAAGTCTGCAAGCATACTTGGAAATATTAAATCTCTCTCATACGAATAAATCTCTCTCATGTGTGTGTATATTCAGTCATGTCCAACTCTTGTGATCCCATGGGCTGTAACTCACCAGGCTCCTCTGTCCATGGAATTTTCCATGCAAAAATACTGAAGTGGGTTGCCATTTCCTACTCCAAGGAATCTTCACGACCCAGGGATCGAACACAGGTTTCCTGCATTGCAGTGGACTCTTTACCACTGAGCGACAGGGAATCTCCAATACCTCTCATAGTAAATAGTAAGGCTGACAGTATCTNCAGGCTCCTCTGTCCATGGAATTTTCCATGCAAAAATACTGAAGTGGGTTGCCATTTCCTACTCCAAGGAATCTTCACGACCCAGGGATCGAACACAGGTTTCCTGCATTGCAGTGGACTCTTTACCACTGAGCGACAGGGAATCTCCAATACCTCTCATAGTAAATAGTAAGGCTGACAGTATCTGTGAAGATAAGAGACGATTCAAAGAGAAAAATAAAACTTAATCCCCAAATTGGAGTATGTACATCTTTTTGAAGCACAGATGAAACATTATGAAAACTGACACTTTGAAAACTGGCGGAGAAGGCAATGGCACCCCACTCCAGTACTCTTGCCTGGAAAATCCCATGGATGGAGGAGNTGATGCTTTTGAACTGTGGTGTTGGAGGAGACTCTTGAGAGTCCCTTGGACTGCAAGGAGATCCAATCAGTCCATTCTAAGGGAGATCAGCCCTGGGTATTCATTGGAAGGACTGATGCTAAAGCTGAAACTCCAATACTTTGGCGACCTCATGCGAAGAGTTGACTCACTGGAAAAGACCTTGATGCTGAGAGGGCTTGGAGGCAGGAGAAGAAAGGGACGACAGAGGATGAGATGGCTGGATGGCATCACCGACTTGTTGGACATGAGTTTGAGTGAACTCCAGGAGTTGATGATGGACAGAGAGGCATGGCATGCTGCTATTCATGGGGTTGCAAAGAGTTGGACATGACTGAGTGACTGAACTGAATGGAATTTAAAATGAATGAACTAAGGTACATCCTTCAATTTTAAGTAATCTAAAAACAATATTGAACAAAAGATGCAAGTCACAAGGAATATGCTCAATATATTCTTTAGAGACCATACATATGAGATGAAACTATCAAGAAAACAAGAGAATGAATGAACAATATAAAATATAGACTGGTGGCTACTTCTGTGGGAAAGGGATCAGGAAATAATTCAAAAGGGGGTTTTGGTAATGTCCCATTTCTCAAAGGCCATGGTTCTTTAAATTCTACTGATACATTTTATACAGTCCTTTTGTAAAAAGGACATGTTTCACAATAAAAATGCAAATTAAAGTGTTCTTAAAAAATAATTTTAAATGTCAGGGCTATTTCAGTGAGCACACACAAATTGTTCTTAAATATTCATCATCACACATCAAGCATCTTCCCATCCTCCTTGTCTCTTTATCAAAAGAGAAAAGTATAAATGCAGCAAGCCCTCAAGGAGGAGCAAGTTTCCTCAATTCGCAAATGTTACCACAAAAGTCATGGTAATTTGCCCCCAGAGCTCCCTCTGATTCATTGTCTGGCTCCACATCTTTGATGTGGGTTTTCAGGAGAACACTAAAATAGACTGAGAATAATAAGCCCAAATCCAACTTCATGCAAAAGAAAAATTAGAATTTGACTAAAATTGACATCCTAGGTGGATTCTTTTATTCCTCAGGTCTGTGACATCATGCCATTTTAATTTTAAAATAGTATGTTCATATATGACTTGGACTTCCCTGGTGGCTTAGTGGGTAAGAATCTGCCTGCCAGTGCAGGGGATGAGTTCAGTCCTCGGTCTGAGAAGATTCCACATGCCTCGGAGCAACTAAGTCCACGTGCGACAACTACTGAGCCCAAGTGCGGCAGCTACTGGAACCCAAGTGCCTAGAGCTTGTACTCTGCAACAAGAGAAGCCGCCACAATGAGAAGCCCAAGCGGAGCAGCGAAGAGTAGCCCCCACTCACTGCAACTAGAGAAGGCCCACGCACAGCAACGAAGACCCAGCACAGCCAAAGATAAAAGGAAAAAAAAACCCAAACATATATGACCCTCTTTATTCTCATTGTTTTGTAAATATTTCAGAATAGAAATTTCATCAACTCCAGATGAGTTATCCAGATGGCCCGAAATATTAGGGTTTTCTTGTTGATTAAAAAAAATCAGAAGACTATTTCCCGAAACATTGTACAATTTCCTATAGTACATTAATCGCTAAACTCTTTTTTAAAAATAACATTCTTTCCAAACCATGAGTAGCTTTCAAAGTGTATGCATTTTAGTTGCATAATTATACAAAAATAATTCCCTGGCATTAAGATAAGATCAACAGCACAGATTTGACAGACCCACGTATCTGCCAGAGTTTCATGGTTGCAAGCAACCAAAACCAGTGCTGCCTGGTTAAAACTAGAAGGTAATTTATTGTGAGGATATGGAGTCTCACCAAAGTGAAGACATAATTGACCAAGCAGACTTTGGAAATGGCAGGATTTAGTGTAGCTCCAAGAGTCTAGACAGTGAAAACTATTAGGCAGTATTTTTTCCTCGGTATTATCATCAAAATAAATTAGCTCCAGGTCTTCTCTGGTGGTTCAGTGGTGAAGAATCCACCTGTCAATGCAGGAGACACAGGTTCAGTTCCTGATCTGGGAGGATCTCACATGCAGTGGGGCAACTAAGCCCGTGCACCACAACTACTGAATCTGTGCTCTAGAGCCCACTTGCCTCAGCTACTGAGGGCCCACGCACCCTGCAGCCCGTGCTCTGCAACAAGAGAAGCCGCCACAGTGAGAAACTCGTGCACTGCAACTCAAGAGTAGCCCAGGGAGCAATGAAGACCCAGCACAGCCACAAATAAATAAGATGATAAAAGTAAAAAAAAAAAAATTTAGCTCCAATATATTTCAGTCCTTATGTCACTGTGCTCAATTTTCACATATCTGTGATAATCTGGTCTGGGCCACTTCTTGGCAGTAGAAAGTATGGCAGAATTGACAATTCCACTCAGGCTGCAGCAGTCAAAAGTTTGGGGTGGTAGTGGGAAAAATTTGGTAGTTCCCACAGTAAAATCAGGTGCTGTTACTAAAAGGACAGGGGTACTGATGGTGAGCTGGCAAATAGCAGATATCCACTATAACCCTCTTAACAGAAATTAATTTTGCTGTAATCTTCTTATCCAGAACTGCTGCACAATTTAAATTAATGCTATAAACATTTGCGCTTTGTCTTAGTGTGCTTGGACTGCCACAAAAAGTAAATAAATAAATCCAATAGATAGGGTGGCTCACACAACAAAACTTCCTTTTCTCACAGTTTCTGAGGTTAGAAGTCTGAGATCAGGGTGCCAGCATGGTTGCTTCTGCGAAGAGATCTCTTGCTGCTTGCAGATGATCACATGGTCCTTCCTGTCTCTTTATCTTAAGGCCACCAATCCTATCAGATTAGAACCCCACCCTTATGACTTCATGCAACCTTGTCTTTTTTTTCCCTTGACCTAGTAAGTTTCAGTTCATTTTAGCAGTTACTATTTAGGAGTGTTTGCAAAATGANAAAAAAAAAAAAATTTAGCTCCAATATATTTCAGTCCTTATGTCACTGTGCTCAATTTTCACATATCTGTGATAATCTGGTCTGGGCCACTTCTTGGCAGTAGAAAGTATGGCAGAATTGACAATTCCACTCAGGCTGCAGCAGTCAAAAGTTTGGGGTGGTAGTGGGAAAAATTTGGTAGTTCCCACAGTAAAATCAGGTGCTGTTACTAAAAGGACAGGGGTACTGATGGTGAGCTGGCAAATAGCAGATATCCACTATAACCCTCTTAACAGAAATTAATTTTGCTGTAATCTTCTTATCCAGAACTGCTGCACAATTTAAATTAATGCTATAAACATTTGCGCTTTGTCTTAGTGTGCTTGGACTGCCACAAAAAGTAAATAAATAAATCCAATAGATAGGGTGGCTCACACAACAAAACTTCCTTTTCTCACAGTTTCTGAGGTTAGAAGTCTGAGATCAGGGTGCCAGCATGGTTGCTTCTGCGAAGAGATCTCTTGCTGCTTGCAGATGATCACATGGTCCTTCCTGTCTCTTTATCTTAAGGCCACCAATCCTATCAGATTAGAACCCCACCCTTATGACTTCATGCAACCTTGTCTTTTTTTCCCTTGACCTAGTAAGTTTCAGTTCATTTTAGCAGTTACTATTTAGGAGTGTTTGCAAAATGATTCTGTTATTAAAAAGTTGTGAATCTATGATATGATGGGTACCATGGGGTTGTGCAAATAAGTAGAAAGTAGATAATTATGCCTTAATAGTCCTATCTCCAAATACAGTCATACTGAGGGTTGGGGCTTCAACATATAAATTTTATGAAGACACAATAGTTTCTTTTGGCAGATATCACTATGGGATTCACGATTTGCTAACTCACTTTGATACTCTTCTTGTCCTCATGCACAAATTTGATCATAAATACTGGTGAACTCGTGCTGTTTTCTAAGTAATCTGGCAGAGGTTTGTGGGAAACCCTGCTTCTGCTCTTCCTGGACCAGGAAACACTGTGCTCAAAGCCAGAGGCTCATGTCTACCGTCCATATGCCAGACTGACTTGTCTGAGTCCATTACTTTTCCACGCTTCTGCTCTGGAGCACTCTCTGCTCTGGTCTTGGACCCATGTTCCTGTTTTTCGTGAGGCCATGTGGAGTCGTGGAAAGGTGTGGAAGCCGGAACACCTGGTGTCTGTTCCTAGCTCCAGCAATTCAAGCTGTGTGACTTTAGGGAAATCACTTACCTTCAGGAAATTCATCTGTGCCACAAATGTGCCTTGCTTTCCTACTTGCAAATCTGCGGCTAGGTGTTGAGAAGTGAGAGATACATGCTATGAAGGAAAATGTGGGATGCTGTGAGAGCATGTCTGCAGGGTGAGGAGTGAACAATGAATCTGGTGGTGTAGGTTGCAGATGGCTTTCAGGAGGAAATGATAACGAAAATGCAGGATGAGCAGGAGTTACCTAGCAGCAGGCTGTGGGCAGTGTGGGAGAGGGAACACTCAAGACACAGGGGCCAGCATGAGTACAGCCCCTGAGGCTGGAGGGACTGGGCATGCTGAACTTCTGACTGGTCAGAGAGAGGCTCAGCAGGAGTGATGTCTGGTGAGCCTGGGCAGGCAGGCAGGGGCAAGAGTAGGGTGCTGCCAGGCTGCTGGAGATTCTGTTCTCTATTCCAGGACCTGGTGGGAAGTGCGGAGAGTAAAGGACACTCCAGCATGTGTTTTCAAAAGATCCCCTAGTCTAGAATATGGCCAAGTATTGAGAGAGGAGCATGGACGTCCCTGGTGGCTCAGACGATAAAGAATCCGCCTGCAAAGCAAGAGACCAGGTTCTATCCCTGAGCTGGGAAGATCCCCCGGAGAAGGGAATGGCAACCCACTCCAGTACTCTTGCTTGGAGAATCCCATAGACAGAGGAGCCTGCCAGGCTTCAGTTCATGGGGTTGCAAAGAGTTGGATGTGACTGAGAGGCTAAAGAAGATCATGGCACCCAGTCCCATCACTTCATGGGAAGTAGATGGGGAAACAGTGGAAACAGTGTCAGACTTTATTTTCTTGGGCTCCAAAATCACTGCAGATGGTGACTGCAGACATGAAATTAAAAGACACTTACTCCTTGGAAGAAAAGTTATGACCAACCTAGATAGCATATTCAAAAGCAGAGACATTACTTTGCCGACTAAGGTCCATCTAGTCAAGGCTAGGTTTTTCCAGTAGTCATGTATGGATGTGAGAGTTGGACTGTGAAGGCTGAGCGCTGAAGAATTGATGCTTTTGAACTGTGGTATTGGAGAAGACTCTTGAGAGTCCCTTGGACTGCAAGGAGATCCAACCAGTCCATTCTGAAGGAGATCAGCGCTGGGTGTTCTTTGGAAGGAATGATGCTAAAGCTGAAACTCCAG
>SJYA01001350.1:500314-523821 GCA_006410615.1 Neotragus moschatus | reverse complement strand
GAACTGAGCTGAGAGGCTAACGCTAAGAGGTGGCTGAGGCAAGATTAGTGAAGCAGCTGGGGAGGAAGGTGGTTTGGAAAAGAATGGGGAGAGTAGAGATAAACATACTAGTCATTTCTTTCCACGTTCAATATATACGTGTTTAGCTGCACCGGGTCTTAGTTGCAGCACGTGGGATCTAGTTCCCTGACTAGGGATCGAACCCCGACCCCCTGCATTGGAAGCTTGGAATCTTGACCACTGGGAAGCCTCAACCTGTTAAGTCGTTTCTAAACAAAGTTACTGTTAAAGTTACCTGCGGATTACATAATACTACCTGATTGGCCTAGAGTGATGTTTACTGAGTAATACATTCAGCATCTATTGAACTAGACACTTCTCTAGGTGCTGAGGACATAGCAGTGAACAAAACACAGAATTTGACCTCTTACAGCTTTTTTGAAGTAAAATGGCTTGCACTCTACTGAGGTTGTTATAGAGTCCAAACGAGATATGTAAACTACCCAAATGTGAATGGTTACCTTGGGATCTTCAGTTCACAGATTTCTAGAGAATAGTGGTTTTCAGCTTTTTCCCAGTATTAGTTTTACTATGGCTGCTGTAACAAATTACCACAGACTCAGAGGCTTAAAACACCACGCATTTGTTACCTTCAGTTCTGGAGGTCAGAAACCTGAAATGCATCTCAGCGGGCTCAAACCAGGGCAGGGATGAGTCCCTTCTGGAGGCTCCTTGGGAAGAATCTGTTTCCTTGCCTTTCCCAGCTTCCAGAAACTGCCTGCACTCCTGTCTCCGGCCCTCCCGTCTACCAGCCTGCATTGGCCAGTCTCGTCTTCCTCACACCCTTCCACTCTGGCTCTCGCCCGCCTTTCTGTCTTTGACATGTAAGGATCGTTATCAGGATTCTTGTGATTGCATTGGGCCCACCTGGAGAATCCAGGAAACTCGCTCCATCTGAAGATCCTTCACTTGATTACATTTGAGAAGTCCCTTCTATCACATAAGGTGCTGGGGGTCAGGACATGGACACCTTTGGCAGTGATCGTTATTCTGCTGACCCCACTCCCCAGTGCAGTTACAATCTGTCCCAGTCATGACATGGAATCACGTTTTCTCATCTCTCTTTTTGGTGACGTCCTCAGGGTGTTATGGAACAGTAAAGGGGATCACAGAGACAACCACGTTGATTCAGCCCTTTTTCTTGTGTCTGAGAGGTTTAGAGAATCTTGGAGGTTCCCTCTTTACAAGAGGGTCTAGTGTCAAAACCCCAGGCCTCACCCGTGCAACTGGGAAGGAGGGCTGAGCGGGTGGTTCCTAGTTATCTCAGCTGCCTTGATGCTCTCAGACTATTTCTGACAGTATCCGGAAATCTTTAACTGTGAGTGGTCTATCGAGCACAATGTCCGTCCTACAGGGTTACTAGTGGGGGAAAAAACAACACTCTCAAGAATGTACCCTGATGGTGGCTCAGGTGGTAAAGAATCTGTGTGCAAGGCAGAAGACCCAGGTTCAATCCCTAGGTCGGGAAGATCTCCTGGAGAAGGGAATGGCAATTCTAGTATTCTTGCCTGGAGAATCCCATGGACAGAGGAGCCTGGCAGGCTACAGTCCATAGTGTCACAAAGAGTCAGACCCCACTGAGCGACTGGCACACACAAAGAATATGCCCTGACACATTTTACAGCACAGAGGGAGGAAAAGATTCAGTTGATTAAGAAAAGTTCTGGAACTTGTTTCCTTAAGGGGGAAGTGATTCTAACCAATTCCTTATAGAATTACACTTTCCCACAATGCTGCTATTAAGGGATGAGAAAAACACCCCGGGAGATTTATTGGCATTTCTTCATCAGGGACCAGGCTATAATTTTATAAATCTTTCCCATGGCTGTGTTAGAGGAGCAGCTCTGAAAAAAGAAATACAGGGTTAAGTGAAAAAAAGGTTAAGTTCAAGTTCTCTTTTTTTCTCCCTTCAAGAAAATGACTAGGGTTTCCTGATTCCAAGTAAGAAACTGCCAACTGAGTAACAGCAGGTGAAAAGTTACCCGCTTCAAATGCACAGGTTGTAAGAGGTGGGAGTGAGGTCTGGGTCTGCCGAAGTGCCTGGCAGGGTCCCTGGCTGCACTTTGCAGGCAAGTTTGATTTGGATCCTCAGTTCCTGTGAGTGAGAGGGTATAAAGGCCAGCGGTAGAGAGTGGTTTCAAATACGTGGATGAAAAGGGCTTGAGAAGGAGGATGGGTACTAGAGTGGTGCCAGAAATCAAGGCTGTTATCCAAAGGAAAACAGGTCCATCTGCCCTCAAGAGTTGTCCCCGGTTGTGACAAGGGATGGGAGCTGACAGTGGAAAGGTACACTGAGATAGAGGACAGGGAAATACACTTTGTGGGCCCATGTCTTTTTTTTTTGGCTGTTGTGGGTCTTAGTTGTGGCATGCATGTGGGATCTAGTTCCTGGACCAGGGATTGAACCCAGGTCTCCTGCATCGGGAGGGTGGAGTCTTAGCCACTGGACTACCAGGGAAGTCCTCCAGCCCCATGTCTTTATTGCTTGCCATACACCACACTCATGGGTCCTCTGGTCACATTTGCTTCTTCAGTAAACAAGATTCTTCATTTTCCCTGGCCTCTGGGAAGGCCCCTGGGAGAAGCAGACAAATGAATTTCAGGAGGGACGTCTTTGAAGGACAAAACCACAAGAGGCCCGCAGTCCACACTATCCCCTTTCCTGGACTCACAGTGCACATCTTTCTTCCTTTCTCAGCCCCTGTCTGAACCCTACTCTCTGCTTTCTTTCAGTCCTTGTAATCGCATCATCTCGTCCGCGCCTTTCAGTGGCTGGCCGGCCTCTGTTCCCTGAGCGGCGGTATCGGTTCTCAGGGGCACCGGTCGGAGAACAGACGCTGCCTCTGCTGGGAGCTGAGTCTCCTTTCCCACACTCCAAGCAGGGAAATGGGTGAAAGGGAGGTGAGGAAGGGCCTCTCTTTCGTTTTCAAAACCCTGGCATCAAACCCTGCTAGGGTTTCCATGCGGTACTTCCTCGTGCATTGTGGACGTGCCCATGTCCTTTCTATTAAAGCTAGAGTTGATTCACTAGGTAATGAATGGAAAGCTCCTCCCCAGGCTCCCCAGAGAAATTACATACGCTATTAGCAGCATTCAGCAAGCTTTTACAACAGGAGATAAGCTACCCCGATGTTCTGTCTGTCTCAATGTGTAAAAGCCAGGGCTTCTTCACCTGACTTCAGGTGAGTGACAGGGTCAGAGGAAAATGTGGCTGTTTGTGGCTCTGATTCCCAGCTCGGGTTTCTTCCTGTGGGGTATTGGTCTCGCTTTTCCACTAGAAAGCCATGGCATGTTAAAGCCAACTAGACCCAGAGAGCATGAAAAACACACTTTAAAATTCTGACTTTGCTTTAGGGCTCTCCATGTGGCGCTAGTGGAAAGAACTTGTCTGCCAATGCAGGAGACGTAGGAGATGTGGGTTCGATTCCTGGTTTGGGAAGGTCCTCTGGAGGAAGGCATGGCAACCCACTCCAGTGTTCTCACCTGAGAATCCCATGGACAGAGAAACCTGGCGGGCTACAGTCCATAGGGTTGCAAAGAGTCGGGCATGACTGAAGTCGGGCATACTCAGTATGCTTGTCGCCTTAGGGTTTAGCAACCTGCCTAGTCAAATTGCCCTGGTGTTGATCTTAAAGCAAAACTGCCTCTGAAAGTAAATTGCCAGGTGGACCTGTCCAGGCAGCTGAGGAGTTTGTGTCACCGTGTCGGCGGAAATTGCTGTCTGCTGCAGTTTCGACAGTCAGGTGTGGGGTGGGCCCTGACTGTAAGGCAGCTGAGCTGTTGAATGGCAGAGATCAGCTGAACTCCTTTAGAAGTCTAGCTCAGGACCCCAGACTTGCATATCTGGAAGAGTCTATGTGATAGATATATCAGTAGCCCCTTTTTTCCGTAGATGAGCTCAGGAAATTTTTAAGTGAAATCTTTTATTATTATTATGGCTGGTTGTTCAGTTGCTCAGTCGTGTCTGACTCTTTGCGAGCCCATGGACTGCACAGCACGCTAGGCTCTTTGTCCTTTACCTTCTCCCAGAGTTTGCTCAAACTCATGTCCATTGCGTCGGTGAGGCCGTCCAACCATCTCATCCTCTGTCACCCTCTTCTCCTGCCCTCAGTCTTTCCCAGCATCAGGGTCTTTGCCAATGAGTTGGCTCTTCACATCAGGTGGCCAAAGTACTGGAGCTTCAGCTTCAGTGTCAGTCCTTCCAGTGAATATTCAGGGTTGATTTCCTTTAGAGTTACCTGGTTTGATCTCTTTGCCATCCAAGGGATTCTCAAGTGTCTTCTCCAGTTCGAAAGCATCAATTCTTTGGCGCTCGGCTGTTATTATGGCTAGTATACTTTCATTTAAGGATTATTTTCATAGTCTCATTTAAGGAATCACATAACAAATCCTTTATAAACACAAATAATCATCCCTTAATTGTACTTCTAGAATTGCTGATTTTCATATGTTGGAAAATGGTTATTCCTCTAGAGAACAAGTTTCAGGGGTAAGTAAGCTGTTTAGCAGCAGTATAGTTATTTAAAGTGCCGAGAGTGAATGCTTTCTGTTCCCTCTCTCAGTAAATCTGTTTTGTGTGTCTCAGCTTGAAGAACACTGCAGAGGACACAGACAAACATCTGAAGATAATATTTCAGCTAGGCAGCCTGAGCTCCTCTGGGGTGCAGTATTTAAGGAGGGGGTGACAATTAGATAAGCCAGGGAAGGACATGATGACCTTGCAGTCCCCGTAGTCTTGCTTCCCAAGAGTGTCCAGGCACAACACTTTTGGCTGTCCTTTGGGACAAGGCAGGTAGTGCAAAACGGCAGAGAGTGTACTCTTCGGAGATCCAAAGATACAACAAATACAAAGTGTGAAGACAAGACTTGATCTCCTGAAGTCCACCCTGAATGTTCTTCCTTCTCCTAGGGATGAAAATGACATTGAACATTTAACAACACATCGCGAAGGCAGTCCCAGTTAGAACCAGAGGGCACTCAATAAGCAAAAATGAACTCAGCGGTCTAGACCAAGAGGCAAAGGGAGAAGGAAGTCCTTACAGTCAGAAGGCACACAAGCTAAATCTCAGCTTAGACGTGATACTCCCACCCAGTATGATTCTTCGGCATTTACAAAGTGCACTGAATGCTCACAGAGATCCTGGAGGCTAGCTGTTGAGGGCTGAATTGTCTTCCTGAAGGTAATGTTGAAGTCCTGGCCCTAGGACCTGTGTATGTGTGTATGTATATATGTATGTGAAAGTCGCTCAGCTCTGTTCAGCCCTTTGCAATCCCATGGACTGTACCCTGCCAGGCAACTCCATCCATGGGATTTTCTAGGCAAGAACACTTGAGTGGGGTGCCATTTTCCTTCCCAGGGGATCTTCTTGCACAGGGATCAGACCCAGGTCTCCCACACTGCAGGCAGACTCTTTACTGTCTGAGCCACCAGGGAAGTCCTAGTACCTGTGAAGTGAAGTCTCTCAGTCGTGTCCGACTACTAGGCTCCTCTGTCCATGGGATTTTCCAGGCAAGAGTACTGGAGTGGGTTGCCATTTCCTTCTCCAGAGGATCTTCCTGACCCAAGGATCGAACCCAGGTCTCCCACACTGTAGGCAGATGCTTTACCGTCTGAGCCACCAGGGAAGTAGGGTCTTTGCAGATATAATCAATTTAAGATGATGTCATACTGGATTAGAATGGGCCCTAACCCAGTGACTGGTATCCTTGTAAAAAGGGGGAAATTTAGACACACAGAGAGGAGAGAATGTCATGTAAAGACACAGACACACAAGGCAAGACAGCTGTGTGATAAAGGAGCCGTGTGACAACGGATGCTGAAAATCCAGGAGGCCAGGATTGCTAGCAACCACCAGGAGCTAGGGGACAGACACGGAACACACTCTCCCTCTGAGCTACCAGCCCTGCTGACACCTTGATTTTGGACTTTATAGCATCCAGAATGAAGAAAGAATACACGCTTGTGGTTTTAAGGCATCTAGTTTACAGTACTTGGTTATGGTATCCATGAGAAACTAATACTGTGGGTGATATGTTTCCAGTTGTATGAAAAAACCACAGGTTTCAGAGATGTTAAGAAACATACCCTAGATTATATAGTCAGTAGGAGGTTAGTATGGGCTTTCCTGGTGGCTCAGTTGGTAAAGAATCCACCCACAATGCGGGAGACCTGGGTTTGATCCCTGGGTTGGGAAGATCCCCTGGAGGAGGGCATAGCAACTCACTCCAGTATTTTCGCCTGGAGAATCCCCATGGACAGAGGAGCCTAGTGGGCTACAGTCCATGTGGTCCCAAAGAGTCTGACGTGACTGAGCGACTAAGCACAGCATAGCACAGGGAGTTAGAATGGAAACTTAAGACCCAGATTTATGACTTTCAATCCTCAGCCCGTCCCTCAACACAGCCTCTGAAACAACTGACATGAAGGTGAATAAAAAAGAGATGTGTAGATATCTCATTTCTGGCTATATACTCAAAAGGATTGAAAGCAAAGACTCAAAGTGATATTCATATACCTGTACTTATAGCAGCATTACAATGGCTAAAAGGTGAAAGCAGCCATAATGTTCACTGAAGGATGAATAGATAAGCAAAGTGTGGAATGTATATATACAACAGACTATTATTCAGCTCTAGAACACAAGGAAATTCTGACTTACAGTACAACATAGATGAGGCTCCCCAGGTGGCTCAGTGGTAAAGAATTCACCTGCCAATGCAAGAGATGTAGCTGTGGATTTGACCCCTGGGTAGGGAAGATCCCCTGGAGAATGAAATGGTACCCCACTCTAGTATTCTTGCCTGGAAAATCCCATGGACAGTGGAGCCTAGTAGGAGTTGGACACAACTGAGCAACTAAGCACGCACTGCCTAGGCCGTCCACCTTAAGGGAGGCTTCAAATAAGGGGGAGTCACCTGCCTTCCTCCAGGGGGCCTGGAAGCTCATCCTCTCAGGGTGCCGGCCTCACCCTGCATGTCTGTGCAGGTGCTGGTTTTCCGCTCCTGAGACTTCCAGGGTTACGTTCTTCTCTCAGAACCCTTGCACATCCTCAACTTGTTAGTAGGATGGGGATTTTCATTGCTCTGCTTCCCGATTTTGCTGGTTTGTGGTGTAGAAGGGAGGCATTGGAGGAGGGCTTTGCATGGCTTGTTTCCTATGTGGTCCTTGCTAACAGAACTGTGGCCAGGGCTGGGAGATGGCATCCGTTCCGTTTCCTGGATGGGAGCCGAGGGCTGAGCTGCTGAGTTCCTGGGNCCCTTGCACATCCTCAACTTGTTAGTAGGATGGGGATTTTCATTGCTCTGCTTCCCGATTTTGCTGGTTTGTGGTGTAGAAGGGAGGCATTGGAGGAGGGCTTTGCATGGCTTGTTTCCTATGTGGTCCTTGCTAACAGAACTGTGGCCAGGGCTGGGAGATGGCATCCGTTCCGTTTCCTGGATGGGAGCCGAGGGCTGAGCTGCTGAGTTCCTGGGTGGTGGCCCTTGGCCTGTGGGGGGCGGTCTAGATGGGTAGTACATGCCTCTATTTTGTCTGTGCCTTCACTTGTGTGTGTGTCATTGACATACACATTCACAGTCTGATCTGCTTAGCATTTCTTCTGAGAATTTAAGGGGTAGGATTTAAGGACATGCAGACAGACAAGCATCACAATATTAGTAAACATGTTGGTTCCTCTGCATCCAGTCCTCAGCATATTTTTTCCACATTCCGCTGCTGACGTCTAAGGATGATCTGTCCAATGCTCCCCTTGCCCCCTGGCTTCCAGTTGGGTTTAGCCCCCAGGAAGCACTGGCAGGGGATGACAGGCAGGAGAAGGGTCCATTCACGCTAGGTATTTATCCTGTCTTCATCCTCACTGCTGGCCTATGGCTGAATTCCTCCACTAAGGCCACAGCTCCCCCTGGGGGCAGAGTGGGGTGACAGTTCTTGGCTTTGGAGCGCCCAGAGATCCAGGAACAGCCTCCTCCTAATGACAAAACTAAAACATTCTAGNGGTAAGGTGGGGCTAGAGAGGAAACCAAGGCCTGCGGTCCTGCTGGGAAGGAATCCACAGCCCTTCACTGTGTTGGCTCCTCCCTGGAGGCGGAGGTCCATGTGAAGGGGGGCACTTACTGCAAGAGATGGTGCTGTGGGAACCTGGCTTCGGTGGACTCCGACCCAAGCACTGCACCTGCGTGGTAGGAAGCAGGTATTGCTCTCTTCACATCAGCATTTCACCGCCTCCCAGTGGCAGTGAGACATCAGCCAGAGGAATGACGACTAGTTCTCCCTCCTCCAGGAAGCGCCAGAGAGGGACAGCCAAGCAAGTCCTTCTGGGGGAGGCCCCCACCTGCCTGCTTGTTGCCCCTTCTTCAGTCTGCCCCTCCTTCTCAGGGACCTGCTGGTCCACACCCACTTCACTCTTCAGTGGACCCAGTGGCACCCAATCGAGGGTCAGGCCCCCCGATCGTGAGCTGCAGGATAGAACCCCATGTCCCAGTTCAGGGCCTGGTCAGGTATGGGAGTGGAGCGGGGAGGGAGACCCGGCAAGGGAAAGAGACCCTCCCTGTGAACAAAAGTGCGTGCATTTCTGACTCTCTCCCTCCACCCTGGGTCTCCAGGGCGCCTGTGGTGGGCCTGAGCTTGGACTGCTGGCTGCAGGTGGGTATGGGGGGTGGTGATGGTGAAAATGTTCAAATTTGTTGCAAACAAGACACCTTGTTTTAAGATGTTTGCCCTCTGCTGCTCTGCTCTGGGGCACAGCTTCCATTTCGCAGCCCTGCTTTTGGGCTCATTTGCACTAGCTTTGCACCTGAGGTCAAAGAGGTAGAAGGAAATTCTTTGATCTTAATGGAGCTCCACTTTGTGCTCTGCGGAGCCCTTCAGCCCTTATCGCGTTCTCACAGCCCTTCACAGAAGGCGTTTCATATCCATCACACTCAGGAGGAGACAGCGCCGAGGGGAGGGGCTTGCTCCCACAGTGGTCCCCAAGCCCCTGCCTGCAGCACTCCCCTCCTGGCCTGTCCCCTCACTGTTCCTTGACCTTCATGCCCTGTTGTATCTTTTTTTTTTTCATTGTATCTTTTTAAAACAAATATTTTTTATTGTGGTAAAAGTCACATCAATAAAACATACTATTTTCACCATATTTCACTGTACAGTTCAGTGGCACTAAGTACATTCATATTGTGTAGCTCTCACCATTGTCCATCTCCTGAATTTTCCATCCTCCTAAACTGAAACTCTGTCCCCTTTAAACACTAACCCCCATTCCCCCATCCTCTCCCCCTCAGCCCCTGCCACTTAACAGTGTACTTTCTGACTATGAATTGGACTATTCTATTCCAGGTACCTCGTATAATGGAGTCCAGTAGTATTTATCTGCACCTACTGTATGCTGGGAATGCATTTTTAAGGTTAACTTGTCCTACAAACAGATTGCACCTTTTTTTTCTTCCTCCTGTGTTATACAGTAGATTCTCATTGGTTATCTATTTCATACATACTAGTGTATATGTGTCAATCCCAGTCTCCCAAGTTATCTCCTCCCTCCTCCATTGCATCTTAAACCCTTTGCTCTAGCCAGTTGCTCTTCCTGGAACACTCTTCTCCTGGATGACCCAAAAAACTCCCTGCCTAATTCTTCGCATCCTTCATGCTTTTCCACCAGTCTCCCATTCTCCACCCTGACCACCTGATCTTCATACTGCAACATGTACAAAAGGTATCATCCCCGGCTCTTGTGTTGTCTTAATCTTGTCCCATTTCCTATCCTTCTCATCTTCTTTATGTTTTCCTATCCTCCCATCCATCAGTTGCTAAACAGTGTCTGACTCTTTGTGACCCCGTGAACTTCAGCACGCTAGGCTTCCCTCTGTCCTTCACTATCTCTCGGAGTTTGCTCAAATTCATCATTGAGTCAGTGACGCCAACCAACCACCTCATCCTATGTTTTCTCCTTCTCCTCCTGCTCTCAGTCTTTCCCAGCAGCAGAGCTTTTTTTCAGTGAGTCAGCTCTTCGCACCAGTGGCCGAAGTATTAGAGCTTCAACTTTGACATCAGTCCTTCCATTGAATATTCGCAGCTGATTTCTTTTAGGATCGACTGCTTTGATCTCCTTGCAGTCCAAGGGACTTTCAAGAGTCTTCTCCAGTACCACAGTTCAAAAGCATCAATTCTTCAGCGTTCAGCCTTCTTTATGGTCCAACTCTCACGCCTGTACATGACCACTGGAAAAATCATAGCTTTGACTAGACGGACCTCTGTTGGCAAAATGATATCTCTGCTTTTTAATATGCTGTCTAGGTTTATCATAATTTCTGTATTTGTGAAATTTATCATTTTCTGCTAGTGGCCTGTTTGTCCACTGCTGTCTCTGAAGTGCCTGGCAGGTGGCAGGCACTCAGTCCATGGCTGAGGAATCAGTTTAATGAAAGGTCACCCTTGCCTGTATCTAGACAGAGACAGAGCTGGATTCGAACTCTAAGGGTGTCATCTTGCTCTTCCATCTCAGAACCCAAAGCCTGTCCAGGTGGAAAGCAGGCCCTTGGCTGCTCAAGAGATGCGTGTTCACTGGATTTCCCCATCAGACTGCTACTCCTCCACAGCAGGGATATCAGAGGCTGTGAACACGAGGCCTGGCCTTGTTTTTCCCGGTTGACAGGTTTGCTGGCATCCAGAGCGGGTGGCACACTCCTGGTCACAGGGCACCAAGCTTTGTGGTCCTCAGGAATGTCCCGAAGGAGCTCTTCCGAACAACACCAGCCGCTGGGCCCAGGCTGCGTGCTCAAGACACAAGCTTGCGATCTCTCCAAGCCAGACACCTGTCAAATCCAGAATTGGCTCCCGGCCTTGCTCGAAGGATTTGCTCTTTAGGAAATGATGGAGGGAGACAGCTGGGGCTTGCAGGGCATGAGCTGGAGGTATCAGGGCAGCACAGAGCTAGAAAGGATGCCAGGAGAAGCCGGTGGAGCAGGGGCAGCAGGTATCTCCCGAGAGGCTGCTCTCTGGGCAGAAAGGCAGTTGAGTCTAGAGGGCTGAGATGCGACAGCGGTTTTGTCGTTTTTGTTTTTAATGAGGGTCTGGGGATGGAGACTATGAAGAAACTCTATAACCGAGGGTAGACTTGGGTCAGTTGGGGTCCACTGGCTTAAAGGATGAAGACATCTCCCTGCTCATTTCAAAATCAGTTTCCTCAGAACAGAGTCTCCCCTGAACTCCATTTACCTAGGCCTTTTACTTGTTATGCTGTGGTTCTGGCTTCTATTTTCTTTTTTCTTGTTTTTGTTCCTGTTATTAGCTGACCTTGTTTGTGTTGGCATTAAGGACAGTTTTCTTCCTAATCTCGGTGGCTTGGTAATAGAAAGTTACACATGGTTTGGATTCTGGGTGAAAGGGAACATTTGTATTTATTCTCGTACTTACTGGCTATGTTAGTGTTTCCAGGATAGCCCCAGAATTAATGTTTTAATGAACACTCCAACTGCTAGGAACACCATTCTGGAACATATTAACCCAGTCAGAGAACTGCCAGTTAGGCTGGTATTTGGTCAACAACAAGCATTTTCTTCCCCACAAAAGAGAGTAATGGAATTAATTTACCATTTCCTAGCTTATGGCATCTATCTCAACATAAATCTCTATATAGAGATCGATTGCACATATAACTATAAACAGAGTATTGGGAAAAATATTATGATGAGGAAAATCAGAACAGAAGCACAAATCAGGCCTGGCTGATGACATACAGGCAACCAATACATGTTCTCAGGAACGGCATTTAGAAAATGGACTTAGGAACTTCCCTGGCGGTCTAGTGGTTAAGACTTTGCCTTCCAATGCAAGGGGTGTAGGTTCAATCCCTGGTCAGGGAGCTAAAATCCCACATGCCTGCAGACAAAGGACCAAAACACAGAACAGAAGCCATATTGTAACAAATCAACAGATTTTAAAAAAAGCCCATCATAAAACACACACACACACACACACAAAATCACATTAAAAAAAAACTTAAAAAAAAAAAGAAAATGGACTATAATGAAAAGAAATCACCTCTCTGTGATTTTTCATTGCAGATAATCTCAGTATTTGGAATGAGTGTGCCAGTGTTTCAGTCAGTTCTGGGTAATTCTGGGTGATTCAGTCTTGTTCCCAGTGGATATACATTTTCTGTTCATAAGTTACTTTGTAACCAGAAGTGCATCTTCAGATTGACAGTGTCACTTTTTGATGACCTAACAAGTAAAGAAAATAGTTTTTAAAAATAGCATCTTGGTGACCTGAGAAAATCTGCTTGGCTTCCTAAAGTGTATAGCTCACCCGGATGCAGTTTGCCCCTGGCCCCAGACTGCCTGGTCTAGCAGAAAGCACACAGAGTGTCAACACAGTAGCAATATCCTTCTTCATATGCGCTTCATATGAGCATCTCTTCCTTGGTGTTCTCACAAAAGCTCCCAGATGAATAAAAAGACTCAAATTCTTCACCATATGTTAACTGGGATCATAGAAGGAAACTGAACAATTTTAGCAGAATTCTCCAGATCCAAATAGTGCAATGAACCTACACTTGAGAGCGCCTGGGTTAACTGAACTACTTGTTTTTAACTTGTTAACTGTAGCATCTATCTACAACAGTGGTTTCTAGTCTTTTTCAGGTCACCAACTCTCTTTCTCCCATTTCGAGAATCTGGTTAATATTTTAGATTCTCATTTCTGAAAAATGCACACAGAGGCACACCCTCATGTTTGAAAGTTCACTTTAGGCCATTTTAACGAAGACTTACATCAGTTCTTGTTTTCACTAACCAGAAGAAATCCAAGGAGGATTTCTGATTTTATGAAAAAGACAGAAAGTGAAAATAGCATTCTGCACGTGTCTTGCAGTGAGCTGTTACAGAGGCAGCTTACACCTTGAGCAGCAACAATGTCACCCCCAAGCTCCTTCCCATGCTCAGCATCTCAGCATCCAGGCACCATAGCTTTGAACTGTGTCTGTGAGCATCTGGGCTTTATCTCAGTTTGTGTATCCATTAGCAAGATGCCTCCTAAGGTAATTGCTTCTTTGCTTACACCATTTCGGCATATAGAAGGTTTTTCAGATAACAGGGAACCCTATACACTCACAGGCCCCATTCATAGACTCCTAGGCCAACAATTGCTCATCTGACACCATGCCAGCTATCTCTTGTGTTTATATTCTTTGGTATGCTCTCTAGAAATGTGCTAAAATTTACATTGCAACATGTACACATACTAAATATACATATACATGAAGACACTTGAGAGTCCCTTGGATAGCAAGGAAATCAAACCAGTCAATCCTAAAGGAAATCAATCCTGAATATTCACTGGAAGCACTGATGCTGAAGCTGAAGCTCCAATACTTTGGCCACCTGATGCAAAGAGCCAACTCATTGGAAAAGATCCCAGTGCTGGGAAAGAGGGAAGGCAGGAAGAGAAGGGGGCAACAGAGGATGAGATGGTTGTATGGCCTCAGTGACTCAATGGACATGAGTTTGAGCAGATTCTGGGAGATAGTGAAGGACAGGGAAGCCTGGTGTGTTGCAGTCCATGAGGACAACATATATATATATATGACAACATATATATATATATATGACATTTTCTCTATTAGAATGAATAAATGAAATAATATATAAAAAGATATATCATAAAAAGCCAAATTGAGAATGTTGATATTATTATTATTATTTGAATTGGCCATTTAAAATTCAACATCAAAACTTTAGCTTCACATTGCAGCAGGTAGTATCTTTTATGGAAACTGCTCTAACATACGACCTTTTACATTCTAATAATTCAGACTGCCTCTTTATTTTTATTTCCCGCTAATCAATTATTTGAAAAGTTGTGACACACATGCTCACCAATCTTTGTGGGACAGGTACTTTTGGGGTGTGTACTGTATATGAAGTCTTATTCATTTTGTGAAACAAAAAAAAAAAACACTTCTCCATAGTACTCTGATTGGAGTTACTGTAACTCCAATACAGGTCTTGACAAAAGCAATTACATCCTGATCTGAGTTAGAAATCTTATTAATTACACTTAATCGATCAATTGCTTGTTTGTTTTGCTGATTTCTTGTTATAAGCTGATTATAGACCATTAGTGTTCATTAATATACCAAATTAGATTTCACATCTTCTTCATTATACACTGGAAATAACACCAGTTCACACTTTGACAGGGTCTGTTAAAAAGAATGTCTGTTGCAACCATACTCTCCTGTGTGATTCTGGAAGTAGATAAACCACTCAAGGACAATTTATGAGCTTGCTAATTTTTTTTTTTCTGCTCCTTGCCTTTAGCAGTAATATATAGCTTTGATATGGAGAGCCCTCAGGAGTGCTGTCTCAATGAAATTCTTAGAGTAGGGAGGAAAATAACTTACGAGAAGTATAACTTTATTCCAGCATATGTTTTATGGAGAGTGAGACTTTTGCTTAACATTTGGAGAGGAGGGATACTGAATGGGGGGAGCTGGGAGTTGGAGAAATACACAGAGAAGAGTAGGGAGAGAAACAATATTTCCTATTTTGAAAAATGGCATCTCAGTTCAGTAGAATCAGTTTGAACTAATGGACTCATGAAAAGTTTTTGTTAAAGAAAGACCTCTCAATATACATATTTGTTGAATACATGAGAGTGGGTGCCATCTGTAGATACGGATTGAATTTAGAAGGAATGAAAACAAAATTATATTTACAGTTAGTCCATTGGGGCTGCTATAGTAGAATACCGTGGACATTCGTTTCTCACAGTTCTGGGCTGTTCAAGATTCTGAAGATTTGATGTCTTAAGAAGGCCCTCCTGCTGGTTCACAGATGACCTTACTTCTGTGTCTTCCATTGCTAGGAGAGATGAGAAAGCTCTCTGAGGCTTGGGATCTCTTCTTATAAGGACACTTGCCCTTATAAGAGGTCATGAGGGGCTTCACCCTTATGACCTCATAACTTCTCAAAGCCCCACCTCCAAGTACTATTGTATTGGGAGTTAGGTTTCAACACATGAATTTCAGGGACACATATTCAGTCTATAGCACATACTCATTTATTAGGTGCTTATTATACACTATGAGCTAGAGTCAAGATGAATACACGTCAGTATAGTATTTTCTATAAAAAGGAAAACATACCTTAAATATTGTTTTCTAGAATTCAATTTTGGACTTCAAAGTTGTTTCAATTTGTTGCCTAGTACTAGATACTTGTCTTACTCAATCTCCTAAGTTGGTATTTTGGTTGTTTCAGTTTTTATAAATAATACAAAGTAGCAACTAACGGAGAAATTAATTTATCAAAATGAGAAAAACTCCACTTCCAATTCTGGGGGAAAAAAAAAAAAAGACCAAAAGAACCTCCCAAAAAACCAAAACACTGTTCTACAACAAAATGATCAAACTTGGCAACAGTGGCTGAGGATATTATTTTTTTGACCAAATTATAATGCAGACTGGCCTTAATTGCTTTTGATAGATTGTTTTGGTCTAAATCACCAGTAGAGAGAGATAGACTGGCACAAATAAGTGCAGTATAATGTAATAAGTACACCCCTTTAGGCTTATCCAAGATGTTAAGATATCAAAAGGAAAGAAGACAGAGTTAGAGAGGTTCACAGGTAACATTTGAACTGGACTTAGCAAAGTAGGCATTTCCATCTAAACCCAGCCAAGAATGCAGAGAAAAATACTCCAAAATGTCTCTAAGTAATTTTTTTTTAATCAAAGGATTCTATGATGCTAAGTATTATTAATTTCTGTCCTTTATCTCAATTTCTTGAAGAGATCTCTAGACTTTTCCTTTCTGTTGCTGGTTTTAGAAAAGGCAGAGGAACCAGAGATCAAATTGCCAACATCCTTTGGATCATGGAAAAAGCAAGAGTTCCAGAAAAACATCTATTTCTGCTTTATTGACTATGCCAAAGCCTTTGACTGTGTGAATCACAAGAAACTGTGGAAAATTCTGAAAGAGAGGGCAATACCAGAACACCTGACCTGCCTCTTGAGAAACTTATATGCAGGTCAGGAAGCAACAGTTAGAACTGGACATGGAATGACAGATTGGTTCCAAATAGGAAAAGGAGTACGTCAAGGCTGTATATTGTCACTCTGCTTGTTTAACTTCTGTGCAGAGTACATCATGAGAAATGCTGGGGTGGAGGAAGCAGAGGCTGGAATCAAGGTTACTGGGAGAAATATCAATAACCTCAAATATGCAGATGACACCACCCTTATGGTAGAAAGTGAAGAGGAACTAAAAAGCCTCTTGATGAAAATGAGAGAAGAGTGAACAGGTTGGCTTAAAGCTCAGCATTCAGAAAACGAAGATCATGGCATCTGGTCCCATCAATTCATGGGAAATAGATGGGGAAACAGTGGAAACAGTGTTAGACTTTATTTTTTGGGGGNTTATGGTAGAAAGTGAAGAGGAACTAAAAAGCCTCTTGATGAAAATGAGAGAAGAGTGAACAGGTTGGCTTAAAGCTCAGCATTCAGAAAACGAAGATCATGGCATCTGGTCCCATCAATTCATGGGAAATAGATGGGGAAACAGTGGAAACAGTGTTAGACTTTATTTTTTGGGGGCTCCAAAATCACTGCAGATGGTGACTGCAGCCATGAAATAAAAAGATGCTTACTCCTTGGAAGGACAGTTATAACCAACCTAGATAGCATATTCAAAAGTAGAGACATTACTTTGTCAACAAAGGTCCATCCACTCAAGGCTATGGGTTTTCCAGTGGTCATGTATGGATGTGAGAGTTGGACTGTGAAGAAGGCTGAGCGGCGAAGAATTGATGCTTTTGAACTGTGGTGTTGGAGAAGACGCTTGAGAGCCCCTTAGACTACAAGGAGATCCAACCAGTCCATTCTAAAGGAGACCAGTCCTGGGTGTTCATTGGAAGGACTGATGCTGAGGGTGAAACTCCAATACTTTGGCCACCTTATGTGAAGAGCTGACTCACTGGAAAAGACCCTGATGCTGGGAGGGATTGGGGGCTGGAGGCGAAGGGGACGACAGAGGATGAGATGGCTGGATGGCATCACTGACTCGATGGACATGAGTTTGGGTGAACTCTAGGAGTTGGTGATGGACAGGGAGGCCTGGCGTGCTGCAATTCATGGGGTTGCAAAGAGTTGGACACGACTGAGTGACTGAACTGAACTGAAGTATTATTAAACTAATGGAGTCAGTGTTTTGAAAAAAGTCTAAGTTCTCTCTCTTGGAAAATCATTTAGCTTTCATCATTTTTATGTTCCACTAAGTAGGATATAAAACTAAGCTGATATATATGGGTTGGCAGATAAAGGCTTAGAAAAGTGCTACTATTAGTCATGTGAAAACCTGGAGTTAAGATCAATTGTGATCCAAAGCAGGATAGCCAAAGTTTAATCACTGAAATCTGAAACAATCATTTTGATGGCCAAGCTCTTTTCAGGTTTTATTTCAGGTTCGTCTGTCCCTCTTCTCTGAGAACAGGTGCTTCATGGACTCACATATTTCCTTCTCTGAAGCCTATTCTTTGACTGAAAGCACATGCTAAACTTTTTGGATCTTTCATGGATGGGTAAATGTGACTTCTCACCAGCAGGTTCATCACTGAGATATGAAGGCTCAAAAATACATTCCATATTTTTGCTCTGCAGCTCAGGGAGGACTCATGGATTGTTGCAACCAAGGCTCTCAATCTATTAGTTTCTAGCAGCTGGTAGTCTTAAGGCTTATTTTTTTTTTCCAATGAGGATCTCTCAAGCTAAGCAGAGGTTCCAAATGGTGAGTCTAGCTATAGCTAATTTGGTGATATTTACCTGTTTCCTCTCCTATCTATTCCTTGAGCTTAAGGTTAACTCTGCATCTCAGGGAACTATAGTTCTCAGACTGCTTTGTTCTGTTTTCCTGGTAGTCTTGGCCATCTTGGCCAATGGGAAGCATTGGTAAAAGACTGTGAGGTAGGAGAAAGGAAGAAGCCAGGGCATTTTCCTGTTCTCTGTGCTTCCAGCGCTGCCCAGCCATTGCTGTGCCACCTTCATGATTCCAGCCTGTCCTGGACCATTCCTTCCTGCTGCGGTCTCGGTGTCCACTGAGTGCCCCATTGTTGACCCAGCGCACGCTCGGGCATTTTCTGCTCTCTTGCAGCATCGCCTTCACCTTGTGTCTTTCCTCCTCCTGCCCAGAGAGTGCCATATTGTAGCTGCTAATTTCTGAACAGCCATCAGAGTTCACCACCCACTGTTTGATGGCTCAGCTCTTCCATCAGCAATGTAACGCATTCTTCGTGTTAAATTTCTTCTTTTTGAGACCGAGTGGTTTCTGGTTCCCTGGCTGACCCCACTTGTAATAATTACAAAGATAATGACCATAGAAGAAACTGGAGGATTTATCACTTTAAACAAATCTCTTCACAATGTGATGCCTGCTTCTGATAATCTAGGGATCTTGTAACCATGAGAATCACAGAAAAAAGAAGGTTTTGCCAACTTCCTTTGCGGTGTGGGGCATATCAGCAGTTTCACCAAAGGTCTCAGGGAAGCTCCTAAAATATACTGAGGAGCCACCAAGTAACCTCTGTACAGTGGAGCAATGATTGACACTTGGTCTTGGATTTTTATCTCATGAGGTAAAATACAATCTCATTGCCAAATGGATTCTTTTTTCTTGCTTCCAACTTTTTGTAAAAATATCATGGGCAAAACTGTAATACAGCATATATTTGTAGGGTAAGGGAGGAGTATGTACGTCTCATTCTTCCCTTCACACCTTTTACTCCAAAATAGAATAAAACATTTATTTTACAGTGTATTCAAGACTCATTTTAAACAGAATAGCTTCTACAGTTAATCAACAGATAAAGACTCTGGAGAAGTCTTTGCTCTTGCTCAGACGTGCTGAATCTCCTATTTAAAGAATGAGCTGTGTACATGAGCCAAGAATGCTTTTTGGTTTGGCAGTCTTTATCTGATCTTTGGGAGAGGTTAAAAGCCCAGATACACAATGTGGACATTTTGAAACTTCTCTTTAATGCACTCATCATTGTATGAGGAGACAGAAAGAAAACTAAATCTATTCTATACTATTTTTACAACAGAAAAATAAATCCAAGATCTTGTGAAAATTCATTACATTCATTTACCTTTTAATCATGTTTTTGATGTATTATATACTTTTATCTAGTGTTTAAAAGAAATTGTGTATATTGATTGATAATAACGACAAAAGTCGCTTTCAGATTTTCAGGGACTGATTAATCCCTCTGAGATCTCTTGTTTATTCTCCCTCTCGGTATTTGCCTACTTATATTAGCACTTCCACCAGAAATAAAGAAGACAAGAAGATAAGGTTGACGACAGTGAAAATTCTAGCTAGCCATTTTGTCACCTGTTATTATCGCTGAAGAAAGACCAGCTTGGGAAAAGGAAGATGAACTTATTAGGAAGAATATAACAATGTAATTATTAAGGGATTTGCTTGACTCATAAAATCCTTGATCCTATTTCTAGAGAGGATTACAAAAAGGCTGCAGTAGCTACAGCGGTGTCCTTCTTCCTTTACATCACTGACCGTGTCGCCCATGTGTTTCACTGACCAAAGGAAGCCCGTCTCAGATGTGTGAGCAGCCCTTAACTATGATGGCTCAAACAAAAAACCCCCCCATCCCCTCTAAAACAAAATAAACAAGCAAGCCTAATCCTAATGAGAGAGTATCTGGTGTGTCTGCTGATCTTACCAGCAGTGTGTAGTCCAGATCAATTAAAATGGAGGAATACAGCTCGGGCTCCTATGGTTTTGCCTGAGACAACTGATATATTTTGAACATGCTAAGAGATGAGAAAACTGTCTCATCTTTGGTGAGTTTACTGTTGCAAGTACAGTGATGAGAATTTTCTAATGACAGCTTATAATTAGGTATCTCACAGTTAAGGTAAACATGAGATTACCCACTAAAAATAGAATCCGCATTCAATCTTGCAGATAGAAGTACCACTTGGCGTTAGTAGGGCCTAGCAGAGGCTGTGTTCTGTTGCAGGCAACCTTAAGATGAAAATTCTGTTTTTGTTTTTTCAACAAAAGTTTGAGACTTTTCCTTCATAATACTTTGTCTGTATGTGCTAAGTTGCTTCAGTTGCGTCTGACTCTTTGCTATCCTTTGGACTGTAGCTCTCCAGGCTCCTCTGTCTGTGGGATTCTCCAGGCAAGAATATTGGAGTGGGTTGCCATGCCCTCCTCCAGGGAATCTTCCTGACCCAGGGATCGAACCCCGGTCTCTTGTGTCTCCTGCACTGGCAGGTGGGCTCTTTACCACTAGTGCCACCAGGGAAGCCCTTAACACTTTGTTCCGTCTTCACTGTATGTTCTCTGAGTGCCTTCTAGTGCAGGATGGAAGGACATAACCAGATTGAAGACAAATACATGCCAGATGCCACATTAAGTCTTGTACTTTTACTCATTAATAAGCCATGGCAACTTCCTTTTACAATTTTATATATATTTGCATATTTGCCCCTTTTCTAGCTCTGTTCAAGCAAGAAGCAAGTCTAACTTGCTCTCTGCTGAATCCCTAGGAACCTGGGATAGTGCCTGAAACACTCTGGGAGCTTAATGAATGTCTGTGGAATGAATGAGTGAAAAATAATGACCCAAGAGTGTGATGCATGTGAATAGGAGTTTGCATAAAGTCCTTTGGAGACTCATAGGAAGCAAGAACAAATTGGGGGAAGAGAGAGGCAGATAGGTCCCAAACATGTAAACTGAGACTTAAAAGGTGAATAGACATTTTTCCAAGAAGAGTAGAATACAGACAGAAAGGGCCATATCAGGTGGAGTCCAGAGAAGTGAAAGTCAGCAGGGGTGTGGCAGGGGAGGAGAGGGGAACTGTGTGTGCTGTTAGGCAGAATCTAGGGCAGAAATGCAAGCCCCTCTTTAGAAGTGAACAGTCTGCTTCACTGGTGGGGAGTACTAGATGAAAAGGGAAGTGTCACTCTGACACAATTCATGTTCTCAATGCTATAGAAACTCTCAGTTTCTTCTTTTTTTTTTTTTTTTTTGGAAGGCAGAGGACAGGTAACTGGACTCTCAATCAAAATCACTTTATGCATTTGTCTTTGAAAGGATGTGATTAGTTTTAAATCGCTATAAGTACATTTCAAACATTTAAGCCGAGGAGCTTCCAGTTCACGATGGGAGAGTAGAGGACGTGTGCTCATCTCTCTCTGCCAGAGCACCAAAATCACAACTTGCTGTTGAACCACCGTTGACAGGAGGGTGCTAGAATCCACGAAAACAAGATAACCCCAGTCCAAAGACAAGAAGCTGCAAGGAGAGGGTAGGAGGGGCACAATCACAATAAAATGAAACCCCACAGTCACCGAGTGGGTGACCCACAGGCTGGAGAACAATAACACCAAAGAAGTTCTCCCACTGGGAAGGTTCTAGGCCCCAAGTCAGGCTTCCCAGCCTGGGGATCTGGCAAAGGGACCGGGAATTCCCAGGGAATCTGACCTTGAAGGCCAGCAGGGTTTGATGACAGGACTTCCACGGGACTGGGGGAAACAGATTTGACTTTTGGAGGGCACAAACATGTAAGTTGATCTTGGAAGCAATACTGGCTCTTGCAGAAATTATTTCAGCAATCCTTCCTAGTTCATAAAATTGATTTTGTTGGTTTCCAAAGCTACTTTTGGATGAAAACAAGACTATACTTCAATTTAAAAGCAGTTCTTAACTTGCAGTCACTGTTTTATTTTCACGGCGTTATCTGAATACGTCAATGACACAACTGATAATGATGTTCTTACTAGTGCGGCAATCAGGCAGGGGGATCCCTATTTCTTTTCTTCTATAAATGCTAAAAGAAAACCGCCTGTTCTTTAATAAAAAGTATGTGGAAAAGTCAATTAGTGCAGCACACTGGTGTGAAGAAAGAGCTGGATATTTCTGTTCTCATCTCAGAAAATAAGAGCTAAACTCTGACCTTGGAAGATGAGCAATAACATGTGTTTGAAGCAGTCTGATTGAAGGACAGCATCCAAAAAAGCCCAGGGTAGTTGGAAACCGCAAGCAAAATAATAGCAAATGTGTTGTCATAACAAAACAAGCTGGAGGCTTCCCAAGGTAGAGGAGAGATGATTCTTTTGCAGGAGATGATTCCTTTTAGCTCTTTATAAAGCAAGAAATAGGGACTGGGATTCAGGGATTGAAGCATAATCCTACCAGGTACAGAGATAAGAACATGTACATATATGAGCTGTATTAGTCCTCATGATGTAGGTGTTATTATTCCCATTTGACAGATGAGAAAAGTAAGGTTTTGATGTCTTATAATTTGGGTGTGGTGGTCTCAAGTCCACGCATGGAACACTCCTTGTGTATTACGTTTCCTGCTCCACCATCCACAGCAGACATTACTGAAAGTACAGCCTAGCTGCTCCACCTGGGCTGATCCACTCCTCTCATTTTACAGATGAGGAAACTGAGATGCAAAGACTTGTGTCAGATCATACAGGAAGTTAATGCTATAGCCAAGTCTGGAACTCAGTTGTCTTGATTCTTAGTGAAATCTGCTTGCCACTGGCCCAACTATACCTATGTTCTTCTTCTCTACTGCATTATAGAAAGAAAAGAGACTAGATGGATTTTTAGTGGTGGTATTTAAAATATATAAAATTGTGCAGCTCCTGGCCAAGAGTACATTAAGTCACAAAGTTATCCACCTGGAAATAGATAGCAAGGTGAACAGTACTTAAAATGTGCTTAGGGTTTATTTATCTAGTGAGGCTAAAGTGTTGCATTGACTGGCAGGGTGGTGGTGAGGTTTTGCACAAAGAAGGAAGAGATAGCTTGCTAGTCCTTCTGTCACTTACTAAATAGATGCCTTGGGTCCCAAGAGTCAAAGCTGTCATGCCCATGATACGGGGCCAACAGCACCGTGCCTGCCTTAAGAAGGTGGTATGGTGACTTCTCAGCTTAGTTCCAAGGGGCGATTTGATGCTATGTGTTTCTACTCTCTACCAACAACTACAAAAATTGGAAGTCAGGAATAAAGTTCCTAAAATTTCGGCGAATGAGAACCATCATTTCCTCTAGGAGAGTCAAAAAACAAAACAGAACAGACAAAACAAAAAACTCTTAGGTGCCAGTCATTTTTTGGGAAAATGTTACTTGAAAGTCAGTACATTTTATGGCCCTTTGTGCAGAATTATGAATTAATGTGCGTTCATAGCCTAAGGCCAAAATAAGCCAGGATGTGGGAAAGTTGCTCTGCATCCATCTCTGTTCTTCTCTAGGCTTTCATGCTAATTTGCATTCACTGGGGAACTGAATGAATCTGTAACACAAGCTTACATTAGTTTATTAGTAAGTAATGTTTTAAGGGCATTCAAAGTGATCATAACAATGACAAGTCAAAAAAAATCTTTGGTGATTTGCATTACAATGAATGTAAAAATAGG
>SJYA01001350.1:484123-500132 GCA_006410615.1 Neotragus moschatus | reverse complement strand
TGGGAGGGGCAAAGGTGGGTGTGGATGGAAATGAAGCTGCTTTTCAGAGGTCATTTCCAAGAACATCTTATACATTTACGTCACACGTGGCCCACTAGGAATTCTGTGTACTCTGCACAAGTGACAGCCATGTTAAAATTCAAGAAAAACAGAATAATTTAAGAATTGACTTTAAAAACAGCTATTGGGAGCAGAAAGCGAATGGAACAGTCACTGAATTAAAAACTGGGGTGATTGAAGTTAATACTTTTAAAATTCCTTCAATAAGAAAGAGTTGTTTAAAAATCCAATGTAAATCTATTTTTCAAAGATTTAGGTGTATGGCTTACTACTTAGAAATGCTTTTGTAAAAAGACGAAGCTATGTTTCCAAAGTGATCCAAATTTTGTTTCAGGTTGCTGTTGTGCTTAAACCTTGAAGTAGCAATAAAAATTCAGAAGGTACATATGCTTGTTATGACTTGCTACTTAATTCATTATTTCTTCTGCTATTTTAGGACTTCCACCTACTTATAACTTAAAATTGTGGCTCCTGACTTTAGAATGGATGGAAATTACAGAAAGAGCTCACTAAACATGGATATTCCAGGCCACCCTCTAATTTTGATTTGCTTAGTTTAGACCAATGCTCTGGAATCTGCAGTTTAATAAGACTTGCAAGAGATTCTGGCACAGGTGAACAGCAGCCAACAGCTTGAGAAATATAGCCTTAGATCAGTTTCCAACAGTGAACTCTGAATTTACACCTTTATTTTGGAGTGGGCTGGTTGGATATAATGTACGCTCTCATATATTGTTCTTTCTTATAAGCATAAATCTTACTAAATCTCTGTTTCTGGTAGCATACAGCCAGGATAGAAAATAGTTCCTGACCTTGGGAGAATTTCCCAGTTTCCTCATATTTAAAATAGAAGAACTGGACTAAATGCTGTCTAGACTCTTATGTAGTTCCAATACTTTATGTGCATATCTGATGCCTAGCAAATATTTTGTAAAGATTATGACTCATGTATTGGCCAATGTAGATGGAATGAACCAGAAGAAACAGAAATCAGTCTTTGGGCCATTAAATCAGTTAAAAAGAAAAAAAAAAATTATCTTCATCCCCATCTGAGTCCCCCCAGATGTCAGGCACAACCTAAGGAGCTAGAATGGCAATTAGATATACGAACTCTAGGCTTAAATAAACGATCTATATTTCTTAAATATATATTTAAGAAAATCTATATATTTTCTTAAAAATTTAAGCAACAGTCTACTTATAACTGGGCTTCCCTGGTAGCTTAGTTGGTAAAGAATCTGCCCATAATGAAGGAGACCTGGTTTTGATCCTTGGGTCAGGAGGATCCCCTGGAGAAGGACATGGCAACCCACTCCAGTATTCTTGCCTGGGAAATTCCTTGGGCAGAGGAGCCTGTTGGGCTATAGTCCATAGGGTCACAGAGTCAGACACGACTTAGTGACTAAATCACCACCACCACCTAAACATAATTATCAGAAATTAGATGTATTGATTGCCAAATTGTCATCTCTGTATGGATAGTTATTAGTGTAAAAAAAAAAATCATGCTTAGAATCTTTTTAAGTAATCCTGTCACCAACAGAGTAAACAAAACCAACATCATCTGTGTTACAAATAATTGAATTCAGAAGGTTCCCTTTTGATTAACTCTAAGTAAAAAAAAAAAAAATTATTTGCTTGATGCTATTGAAATAGGTTCTTTTTATGATATAGTGACTGGGAGATTAAGTTACAGAAAACAATAGTAGGCTATTCAAATAGAAACACTGAAAAAAACTCAATATTGGAGAAATCGTGACTTACAATTTTTTTGGTCTGTATTTTACACAAGGTTATTATACACAGTACCTTAATGATATAAATGGTGTAAAAAAACATCTGTTGGTTGAAGGTTATTCCAATCATAAATACTAATTTACTCTATATTTTCCTTAAACTACTGTGTGCTAAGTTGCTGCAGTTCTGTCTAACTCTTTGTGATCCCATGGGCTGTAGCCTGCCAGGCTCCTCTGTCTATGGGATTCTCCAGGCAGGAATACTGGAGTGAGTTGCCATGCCCTCTTCCAGTGGACCTTCCCAACCCACGGATCAAACCCATGTCTCTTACATCTCCTGCACTGGCAGGCGGATTCATTACCACAGCAGTTTTAAAAGCTGCCCATTCTTGTGATTAGTCATTTAAAACAATAGCAGGTAATACTGGTACTTAGTATTTTTTTTTTATTGTACTCCTTATTAAGACATTTGTAAATAGCTGCAGCAAAGCCTGTGAATACAAGGTAGAATTTCATTCATTCACTCACCCGTTAACCAAACATTCACTGTGTACACCAGGTATGAGATGCCACTCCAGCACTGAAAACGGCAGGGGGAGGAAGACCCAATAAAGTAACTTTCTGTTCATATGGAGCTTAAATTCTAAGAGGTCAGGCAGAGAGCAGACACATAAGGAAAACAAATATGTTACATAACAAATCTAAATAGAAAATAAAACAGAGTAAGGGGCAAAGGGTGATTGGGAATTTTATATTGATTTGTCAAGGAATCCACTCTGATAAGGTGCTAAGTAAGCAGAGGCCTGAATGAAGCGAGGATGAGCCAGAAAAACATCTAGGAGAGATCTGGGCAGAGAGAACAGCAGCCCAAATGTTTGAAACATTTTAAAAAATACAACCTAAATCTGAAAAACCTAGCCTTTTACAAAATATTAGAGGTTCTCCTGTAGTTTAAGTTGTTTTTTCTATTAAGCCTCTTTGAACACTAAAACCTAGTGACCTCCTTCTCCTCTGAACATCTATAGCAGAATTTAACTTGTCATTTAACACAATGAAATGTTTTGTTTCACTAGTGGTGGTGGGGTTTGATCTCAACTGGACTGTCAACTGAAGAACAAGGACCACTTAGGTCTCCCTGGTGGTCTGGTGGTTGACAGTCTGCCTGCTAAGGTGGGGGACACGGGTTTGATCCCTAATCTGGAAACTGGGATCCTACCTGTCTCGGGGTGACTGAGTCCCCATGCAACAACTCCTGATCCCATTGGCCACAATTACGGAAACCTGTGCACCTAGAGCCCATGCTCCACAACAAGAGAAGCCATTGCAATGGGAAGCCAGTGTATTGCAGCTAGAGCTTTCTTGCTTTTGCTCGCTGCAGCTAGAGAAAGCCCATGCGAGCAACAAACACCTAATTCAGCCAAAAATATATACATAATAATAATAATAGTAAAAAAAGAACAAGAAACACACTTCATGTTATTTCTGATGCCAACTCCCTGTCTCTACTCCATGTGCCCTGGTGTTCAACACATGTCAGATTCTTAACAAAAGGATCTGATTAACCAAAGGTGGTTATGCAATACTATCTGCAATCTAAACTTTTTAATGGGAAAACTGTCCTTGTCACAATTCTCTGGGTATGGTACGGAATCACTGTTAGGTTTTAATATGTCCATTTGTCATGGTACACACTCATCCCCAAACATCCAAAAGCTTACTTAAATGGAGAAAAACATAACAAATGAGGAGATATATCAAAAGACTTTATTTACAATAGAGAAATTTTACAAATATAGTTTTTAAAAATTATGTGTCAATCTATTATGTTTCCCATAACATTAGAGATTTATATAAAGTTGAAAATGACACAGTGGATTTAAGCATAAACAAAAAGCAATGGGAAGAACTACTCGTACACAGGAAGGTGTCATGACAAACATCACTGAAGCTCTGTAAACGGCCATATAACTTATATGTGTATCATACAATGTATACCAAACATGTGCAGAAACAAAATTAAGTGCTATTTTAATTATTCACCTTTTGGGATGTGAAAACATATGTAAACATAATTGCACAGTTTTTGCTGAAAATGAATGAAAGACAGCCTCTACCTAAGGACTTCAGTTGTTTAAAATAATTAACATAAAATATAACTTTAATTAAATTACATCACCATAATAGTAATCTCTTATTTTTCTTACATGATTGGTATTTTGGGTCCTAGGCTAAAAATATCCAAGTTCTCGAATTGAAATACCTTTGTTCTTGCTATTGGCTAGGCAACATATAGTACAATCTTCTTGCCTATTTCTATCAGAAAGCAAAAGGTTCATCATAGTACAGTCCTATGTGTTCATACAACCTGACTTTAATATCCTATCTGCTGCAGAAATACCTATCAGCTTGTGCTCTTTCAGATCAGATTGAAAAGCAAAGAAAATAAATTGTTTTAAATTGCTAGTTCAAAGAAATTCATATGAAAGTTATAATCTAAATACATATGGCCCAATTTTGATGAGAATCTTCTATACTTTGTCTTTAAGTTTTGGAAATAGCAATCATGATGTCCTAAAGGATCTTTTCCAGTTACTAACTTTACTGATTTATTTTTTGACATATACCAATGAATAATATTGAAAAAAGGGGCAGGTCATATGCCTTTCAGGCAATAGAAATCTTCCGAAAAGCTTTCAAAAGCTGAAATAGCTAAAACAACTAAGTCTATTGAGATCTAAGAAAATAACTGTCTTAAAAACTATTAGGCTGAAGCATATGAAATTGCCGATATTGAGCAATTTTTAAACTACAAATGCCTTAATTTCATATGCTTCAACCTAATCTATGGGGTTGCACTGATCTTTGTGACCGCTGTAGTTGAAAAGTACAGATGGTCAAAATCTCTGTAACCCAGTACATGCATCATCATATTAGCCCTTTCATAGGAATATATATAAAATATGAACCAATATGATAACCTATTTCTGGGAAAACAATTCAAATCTCAAAAAATGTTTTGAAGAATCATTTAATTATAATCATTTTGACCTGCTACAGGACTGTAGAGGATTGGGAGTGTCCATTCCTATGCATTACTTCTAAGCGGAGATTGCTACGTTGAACTTAACCAGACAAAGTATACTATATCCTAATTTGGCCTAAAAGTTTATTAGATTTTTCCTCATTTGACCATGAATAGACACACTGCGAAAGAGTCTTTGAGTTAAATCCTGCTTTCATAAACTGAAATGAATAATTTACTGTTTGAGAAAAGACCCTTTTCAAACCTGAAAAACCTAACAAATGTAATAGTTTCTTTTTTTCAAGAAAAATACACTAAAGATGAAATGCAAACGAAAAAATCATATGAAATACCCTCTCTCCAGAGAGTGAGCCCCGATTTCTTTACATATTCAGATAAAAGCAAAAGCTAATACACTAAAAGTTATACAGTTTCTCTTTAAAAAATATAGTTCGGTAATAGCAGAGCTCTGCAAAACTGAAAAGCTCACTTTGTTGTGTGGTGGAGAATGGAAGAAATTAACCAGTACATGATCCAGAGATGACACAGGGCATTTAAAATAAAATCTGAAAACTATTTCCCACATTAGGAAACACTAATATAATTAACTGACAAAAATATACCGTGGATCTGATGAAATGAGGTCGACAAGAGATGATCCTTTGGGGATGATATTCTAATTTGAATTACAATGTGAGCAAAGTATTCTAGAAGATATTCTATCAAATAATGATAGACCCGCATAAGGACACTGTCACAGTTATAAGATCTGTCTCTGGTGGGTAGACAAACCTGATTAACATGAAACTGAACAGGAAAAAAGCTTTTTTATTATTTAATTCATTATTATGGCTTTTTGCAACATGGCAAAACATTACAGCTTAAAGCAGACATCATCTCCTCATAGAGGAGGAAAAAGTTTTGCAGTCAAATCAAAATTGTAATTAAGAGATCACAGGTATACCATTCTATTCAGTTTACTAAAAACAATACTACATCTTCATAAACTTTAGAGATAACAGATTACTTAAAAACAACGACAACAAAAACCCTGTGATTCACTAGCTGAATAATAAAGGATACAGTAAGGAATTTAGGTCCATCTATATGTATGATAATAAACATATAAGACTGCAAAACAATTTTAAAACTTAGAATAATCACAGATCTATTAATAAAAATTCATCATGTGCCTGATCACCAGAAAAAGAATTATTAAGGTATGCAGTAAAAGGAGTGGAGGAGAGTAAAATATAAAATGTCTTTTTATTTCCCATCGTCTTCAACTTTCTTTAAATTCCTAGAGAGTACAGGGAGAAGATGTGCCTCGGTGTTGAAGATCCAGTGTTCCAGAGGAAGTAGATCGTCATCAGAAAATATTAAGTACAAATATCTGGAGAGAGAAACATGGGTATGTGAGGCCTGAGGGACCCGGTTAGTCAGTGAAACCACAAAGACACAGAAAAAAACCACATGGGCGTCTCCATTCCCCTTATGGAGAAGTGTGGACAACAGTCAAGCATAGCAAAACCTTAAGAAGCGCACTTGTTAATGCTGAGGAAAAGAAGCTGCTGTGTGCCTTGGTCCCCTGGACAAGAACCATACAAAGCAGTCCCAAGGGGCTTCCCTGGTGGCTCAGAAGTAAAGAATCCACCTGCCAACGCGGGAGACATGGGTCCAGTCCCTGATCCGGGAAGACCCCACGCTTGGAACAGCTGAGCCTGTGCACCACAACTACTGGGCCTGTGCTCTAGAGCCCTGAGCCCATGTGCCTGAGAGCTCGTGCTCTGCAACAGGAGAGGCCACCGCCATGAGAAGCCCGCTCGCTGCAACCAGAGTGTAGCCCCCTCACCACGACTAGAGAAAAGCCTGTGCAGCAACGAAGACCCAGGACAGCCAAAAAAAAAAAAAAAGGGCAGAACATGCAAAACTGTTAACTTAAAAAAAAAAAAGAGGCAGTCCCAAGCCGCCAAACTTACACAATGATGAAAACACACCGCAGCTACTGCCATGCATGTAGACTGCATTTCGGAAGCAGTCATGCTTGGTATCATTTGAGTGTGCTCATGATAAAGACAGCTAGAAAGACGATGTGTTCAGGTAGCTCGGTCACGCGCACTGAGAGTAACTTCTACTCACTTTAGTGTCTCTGCCAGGAAGAAGCTCTGTTGCACATCATCGTAGCTCTCCTTGTTGAAGTAAACATCCCTGAGGCCGGAATAGCCCCCTTTCACCCTGCAGTGTTTCTCCAGGGCCTACACCGCAAAGAGGAGGGGAAAAAATGGTCACAGTTCAGCAAACTGGCTGTCACCGAGTTTTACTACTAGACTGTCACGTTTAAATGAAATAAGGACTTAAGCGCTCCTCTGCCCATGGAGTATCCAGGCAAGAATACTGGAGTGGGCTGCCACGGCCTCCTCCAGGGGATCTTCCCGACCCAGGGACAGAACCCAGGTAGGTCTCGTATGTCCATCTGCATTGGCAGGAGGCTTTTTTTTTTTTTTTTTTTTTTTTTACCACCAGCGCCATCTGGGAAGCCCATGGACAGTATATCTCATCTAACTGGAAACACTCTTACATTTAATTTCGGAATAATTTTTCAGTGTTTTTTTTTTTTAAACTATTTCGTCTTATAGTCTAGAACAAGATTCGTCACACTACAGATCACAAAGTACATCCAGCCTGCTTTCTGTTTTTGTAAATACAGTATTATGGAACCACAAACACACTCATTTATATATTGCATATGGCTATTTTTTCACTACAGTGGCAGAGCTGAGTAAATGCTTATTAGGCCCCCAAGCCTAATTCTCTTTGGCTCTTACAGAAAGTTTGTTGACACCTGGTCTGGAAAGACTGTTAATGTCAACTGGGATTCTAAACCACTGGTTGAGAGAATGTGCTGGACTGCTACGGTCATCAGAACATCTTATCTTTAAAAAATTGATAGAGTACTAATGAGTGATATGGTGACTGAGAGATTAAAAACCAGTGAAAAAAACATGGGTGGCATCTATTTCTGAAATATATATTTCTTTTCTTTAGACTGAGAAGGAAGAAGATTGATTAAACCACTGGTTAACTACCCAGAGAGAAAGGATCCTACATTCTTACCGCTGACTGACTACAAGTGCGTATTATAGTCAGAGATGGGAAATGGCAAGGGATGAGCAGTGTGGGAGTGAAAATTTAAGTAACAAAATTTTAAAATGACTTGCTTTCCACTGTGTCAGTTACTGCTAACCTGATTGCTCTTTGTAGTGGATATCTGGATATTATACTGGTTTGCCTTACTGGTTACCAGGCACAATCATCTCCAGGAAGTTATTTTCTACTAACTACATCCTATTAATTTTAATAACTATATGGTCAAATAAAGATTCCCACTGTATACAAACTCTTATTGGAAATCTGGTTCTAATTCATAGAATGTGGACAAAAACAATAAAACGTAAGACTAAGTCCCTTACAATGTTTAATGAGATAAAGGAAACATGAATAAGATAAAGTTATTCTTCAGGTTATTTTTCAGTTTTCTTCTACAGATCACAACACTGTCCCTTTAAAAAAAAATTTGTATAATTATATTGCATTTTCCTCCTATTTAGCTCAACTACCAAGAGGATATGGCATAGCTCTTGCCACATTAATTGAGAAAAATATTCATCAGTGAGAAAAGGGTTTAGGAGGAAAGTATGGCTCTAAGAATGCGGAGCCTGGAAAAGGTGAGGTGGAAGGCAAAGACAGGGACCAGGAATGTGGTGCTGAGTGATCCACTTCCATCTGTAGACACTGATAATGAGGATATTGATTCCACACCCTAGGGCTGGAGGGCAGAAGGGAGAGAGCATTGGTCAGGAGAAAAAGCATTTAATTACCAGGTGAAAGAAAATCTAAGTGGCAGGCTACGTGAACATGTCTCCTAGTGCAGAACTTTTTAAAAGCCCTAGGGAGCACAAGAACAATCAACTTAAAAAAAAAGCAGTTTCGATTATACTCTTAGTTTCAGACAAAGAACTAAATGGAAGGAAAGCCTAAAGAAAGGGACTTTCAGGTTCTATTATACATTTCCTTCCTTCCTTTTTTGATAACTGTTCTGTTTGATAAAAAGTCAAATGCCAGATACATGGAGTGGGCCAAAAATTATTTGTAGAAAAGGGTAAAAAAAAAAAAAAGATTCAGAAGAAGTGGGTAAATTTGTTGTTACTGAACGTAATGAAATCCTATTTCCAGATATTTCCTTAAAAGAAGATTTATCCACAAATTTTTTTTTTTTTTTAATATTTTTCCCTTGAAGTTCTTTGGTACTATGATAAACTAAAGAGAGGGCCAGGCATGATAAACAGCTAACCCTCCTTCCTATAGAAATTTCTATGTGATAATGTATTGGTTGCTCAGTTGTGTCCAACTCTTTGCGACCCCATGGACTGTTCTGTCCATGGGATTTTCCAGGCAAGAATACTGGAGTGGGTTGCCATTTCCTTCTCCAAGGGATCTTCGCGACCCAGGGATCAGAAATTTCTATAAGCTCCTTCTTTTGTTGTAGAAAAAAAGAGTTGTTTTGGGGGCAGGTGCTGCCCAAACATTTTTCATCTTTTCAGTTCACTTCCCCTCATTCTTCTTTCTCTCCCATGCCTAATGTGGTGAACCAGAGTAGTCAAGAACACAATTGGACATTTTAGAGGTGGGGGCTAACTCCCAGCTCTAGACTTCCTCACTGTGGCCTGTTTTCTGGATCCAGGGAGCATCCTTTTTCTCATGAGGCTATCCTGAGACTAGAACAAGATGACACACTTACTATTATTAGCACAGCGCGGGCCTTTCAGAAGTTTAGAGAGGTCTGCCTGCGTGCTAGGTCACTTTAGTCGTGTCTGACTCTTTGTGGCCCTTGGGACTGTATAGCCCATCAGGCTCCTCTGTCCATGGGGATTCTCCTGGCGAGAATACTGGAGTGGGCTGTCATGTCCTCCTCCAGGGATCTTTCCAACCCGGGGATCAAACCCACGCCTCTTATGTCTCAGGCATTGGCAGGTGGGTTCTTCACCACTAGGGCCACCAGGGAAGCTTAGAGAGGCCTAGCTACTTTAATATTTTGAGGTTTTTGGTAAATTAAAAAGAAAAACAAGGCAGGGAGACATGCCAAAGAGGCATTTTTAACTTTCAAAAAGTAAAAAAGCCTTCATGTCAAGTCTAAATTTTAAGGCTTCGGAGATGTGAAGCTGGGGACAAGCAGCTCTCCTGGGTCCCCATGACAGTCCCTGGCTTTACAGTTTCTCGACAGTGGAGGAGGCCACGTACCTAGGATGCTTAGTCTGATCAGAACATCATTTCACTACCATCTTTGGGACTCTCAGCCTCTGGACATGGGTTCCTCCAAAAACAGAGCATGAGATGCAGGGGCTTTGCTTTTTACAGAGGTGACATCAGGAAGTGATCGAACTGGTGGGAAAAGTGAAGGCAGGGAGGAGGACCCCAGTGAAGTACACACGGGACAGGTCACAGCGGTGTGCATGGGGCTCGTTCCTGCCGGAAACTCTCTGAAGAGCCAAACAGAATGCCTCTCAGAATGATTCTTCGGAATAACTATTCCGGGACAGTGATGTATCAACTCCAAAACCTCGGTGGCCGAGGGCATCCCCTGGGGCTGCAGCCTCCCACATGTCCCAGACCTCCGCCAGCTGCCTCGGAAGAGGCTCTGAGTCAGAACAGCTGAGAAGCACTGGCACTGGACAAGACGGGGCCAGCAGGCCAGGGTGCTGTCCACTGGAGCTGAAGCCAGGACACAGGGAGGGCTGATGGGACGGGACACAGCAGAAGAGGGACAAAAGGTGCCGCCGTACCTTCTGAGTCTCTGAACCTCGTGGTTGTTCACAGGAGGCAAGAGGCCCCAGCACTACCACCCCCCACTACATTTCAAGTTCTAACAGAAGTTACCACAGGCAAAAACAGGGGAATTCCTGTGTTGCGACACAAGCAAACAATCTGACATCATATGCTTCAGTAAAAGGAGTCAACAGATAAAAACCTCAACACATCAAACCAACCTTCATACCCTACAAACAACCCCCTCCCCAAGAACCAAGCAAATCAAAGCTTTCTGCCCACACGACAAACTACTGTCATATAATTTTTTTTTCACACTTTAACATCTCTAAAATTGGCATGTCATAATTTAATTGGTATTGTTGTATTTTCTTAACAGTATATAAAATAATGCTTGCTTATCAATTATGGTGTTTCATATTTGATGAAATGTTATTACTGAAATTTTTAATTTAAACTAATACTTGCAAGGGAATGTTAACCTTAATTTCCTTGCTGGCCTATTGAAGACTAAAATAATTCCCAATTACCAAAGCTTAACTGAATCTCAATTTTAATATACTTTTTATTTAGAGGAAAAAACGTAAAGAAACTGGAATTACAATTGACTAACCATAATTAGAAAATTAAAAAAAAAGATGCATAAAGAATTGCTATTACTTAAAATAACTGACAACTGGTGATAAGATACATACCAAATGAAAAGAGTAATAAGCAAGATTCATCAACAGCTTCCTAAGATACTAGTCAAATTTTACACAAAGGCAATGCTTATTTTAGATTTCCTAAGAGAAGTTACTCCTAATGGTTTTAAAAGACAGCTAACTTTCTAACAAAGAGTGCTAGACAATAAGAGAATGTATTGATAATTAAAGTGTTTGCCTGTTCTTATCCCCTGAATTTCCTCCCACTCCTCTTGAAATAATAGCTCTTAAAATTAGACATTGTTTGATGCATATCCTAAAGGGCACCTCCTCTGGCATTCAGCACACAAAGTGTTCATCAGATTTGTTTAGGAAGATGATACATCATATGCAGCAGGAAGAATCCATAAAATGCCAAGATAATCCAAATAACACACTGGACAGATAGAAAGCTTACAGCTATTCCGAGGATTCTGAGACCTGTGTTGGAATATTTGTGTACAAAGTAGTTCTTCTATAGGTACTGTCTAAACGTTATATCTAAGTAGCTCATTCGCTCTAATTAAAAGCATATATTACCACTATCATGCTCAAAGACTAAAAGAAACATCATACAGTGGTTTCCTGAAACACACAACAGGTAAGGGTGACTATTCCCAAGTTGCCAGATACCCTCTGTGGGATTAACTGGTCAATGCTTTTATAAACATGAGAACTTAACTTTATAATAGGTCTTTCTAGATTCTCCTTCAATACCAGAGGAGGTATATTTATATACAAAAAACAGAGCTGAAGGCGGGGATGTAGGATGACTTAACTGAAAACAGTCTTGAAAGGAAAGATGGCTGGTCAAAGCTTTAAGTATCAAAGAAAGTTAATATACTAGATTGATAGGGATCACTGAGTATTTTTTCCACACACATATTCCCATATGAAACACAAGCAAACTAAAACGTCACCTCCACAGCTTCCCAGGCCCATTTCCTGTACTTTGGATCATGAGTCAGTCGCCACATGTACATGTAAGTCTCAACAACTTCTGGCCGTAAGATGTAGTATTTCTCATTTTGCCTCGTAGCAATGGCTTCAACACCACCATCGAATCTGAAAGCTTCTGGTCCCAGTTTCACAACTAAAACACATGCAGTGGGGGACAAGGGTTATTGTCTCTGACAATGCTTAGTGTCTATAACTTAAATGAAATTAAAAGATACTTTAAAACATTCAAGAGGGGTGTCAAAATGATCATTTTAAGGAATAGCTATAAACATTGTATAATAAGCAATATTCAATATACATTTTAAATTTATCTACTGAAAAGAGTACATTTAAGAAAGTGGTAATAATCCTTTATTTTCTTTCATTTTACCACCATATACTGAGTACTCACTGGCTCAGTGCAAAGCACCACCTTATTAGCGAGCTAAAAAATTAGTGTTTGAGAATTCTAAGTCATTATGGCATGAAGGTTACATAGTATTTGTGCATCAAACTTTCATAAGAAGGCAGCTAGACTCATCGTATGGGGCTTCCTAGGTGGTGCAGGTAAAGAACCTGCCTGCCAATGTGGGAGACTTAAAGAGACACCGGTTTGATCCCTGAGTCTGAAAGGTTCCCTGGAGGAGGGCATGGCAACCCCCTCCAATATTCTTGCCTGGAGAATCTCATGGACAGGGGAGCCTGGTGGGTTACAGCCCATAGGGTTGCAGAGTCAGATACAAATGAAGGAACTTAGCACGCATGTAGATTCACTATATATTTCATGGAGATTCTGGGAAGATTAATAATGGTTTATAACATAACAAATTTCTTCTATATTAGGACAGGGACTCTTGCCCAATGTTATTTACATAAAGCAGGGTCAATAAGTTAGACTTGACCTTTTATAGCCTGGATTTTTGTTGATTGGTAAACTAAAGGTAAATATCTTTATGTAGAAAAGTAATGCCTCTTAAAGTAAAAATGTAAATTCCTTTAAGATATTAATCATAAATCAAATCATCAAATAATCAAAATCATAATCATCAAATATTCATCAGGCACAGTAGATGTTCTTTTGATGGCAACAAATGGAAAGTTACTTACTGAATGAAATAAAAAGCACAAAGATTATATATGAAGAGTAACAGGGACTCACAGGTGCGATTGTAAGATTCGTGGCAGGTCCGGGCAATTTCAGCCCCAAGCTGAAGGTAGTGTTGGGTCATTCCTTCAGGAGCGTCGTCTGCCCCGAGTGCAAACATGCCTCCAGCAAAGCAGGTCAGGTGGCCCATCTTGTGTTCCAGGAGGCCCCCCTTCCACTCTGCGATGTAAGTCAGTCCATTTCGGGACTTCCGGATCAAGTGAGTCTCAATAGCCTGAAAATAATCCTTATTTTCAACATTTTGTAATCTTTTCTCAGATTTATAATAAAAACACACTGTGGCTCAGATGGCAAAGAGTCCATCTGCAATGCAGGAGACCAGGGTTCGATCCCTGGGTCGGGAATGTCCCCTGGAGAAGGGAATGGCAACCTACTCCAGTATTCTTGCCTGGAAAATCCCATGGACACTGGAGCCTGATGGGCTACAGTCCATGGGGTCACAAACAGTTGGACACGACTGAGCAACTAATACATTGACTTTCACCGTAACAGTATACATATATATATATAAAAGAATAAAACATCACTCACAATTTGAATTTGGTTCCATAAATATAATTCAACTTGAGATTTCATTATTGCTATTGTATATCTCCTCTAATCTATGCTTTGTTAGTTTGGCTCGTTAGAATTAATGCTGTTGGGCCAGCCTCATAGGTTTTTCTTGGTTCCACGATCAAACACTTGTAGTCCTCAGACCAGAAAAGCTGTCTCCTTTTCAAAGACAGGCCACTGGTATAGGGTGGAGAGCTGCTTTAATGCATTTCCATTTTCAAAAATAACACAAAGCCCAGGCTCAGCTCTGAATACTGAACAGAGCATATTTGTGTATAAAACCCAGGCTAGTGCTATTACTCTTCCTTTCCCTCCCTTAGGCTTGAAAGGGTGGCAAAACAGAGTGGAGAGAAAGGGGCTGTTCTTCAGTCAGATTCTGTGTAGGTATGTGCTTAGCTGCTCAGCCGTGTCTGACTCTGCTACGCCATGGACTGCAGCACGCCAGGCCCTTCTATTCATGGAATTTTCCAGGCAAGAATGCTATAGTGGGTTGTCATTTCCTACTCCAGGGGATCTTCCTGACCCAGGTGGCAAACCAGTGTCTGCTGCATCTCCTGCACTGGCAGGTAGACCTTTACCACTGCTTGCTCTGGGAAGCCCCAGTTGTGTGGCTTCAAATTCCAGCACTGACATTTTCTATCTGTAAACTTTGTGGGTAATTTGCTTACTGTGTCTTTAAATCTCAGTATCCTTATCCATGAAATAGGAATAGTAGTATCCACTGAGAAAATTGCAACATTTTGTTTATAAAGCAGTCAGTGCAGTGATTAGCTCTTGATAAAAGCCATTTATTATCATCACATCACCACTGTGGTAACACATGAATTAAATTCCTCCCTAATAATTCTATTAAAAGGAATATTAATATGATAAGTTTTTTTTTTTTTTTTAAGAAAAAAGGTCCTTAAATTTAGGAGAAATGAATTTACAAAAATGACTAAACATCTTTGGTTATTTCTGCCCCAGAACAGGTGATAATCTTCTGAGTATATAAACAAAATAAGCCTTATTAGAAAAAAAGTTGTGGTGTAAGGGCTTGGCGTTACTATTTTTATTTCTTAAATAGGAAATACCCCCACATACCCTCAATTATTAACACTTCTTGGAAGGAGAAGGGCTATGACTGTGTCTATAACTGTTATAGTATCATCAAAAAAGAGATCTTAGGAAGCATGGAATACAGGCTTACCTTTTTTTTTTTATTGTGCTTTGCTTTATTACACTTTGCAGATACTGTATTTTCCACAAACTGTAATTTTGCTGTGACCCGGGGTTAAGAAAGTCTATCAGCATTGTTTTTCCAACAGCATTTGCTCTTTTCATGTCTCTGGGTCACAATTTTGATAATTCGCAATACTTCAAACTTTTTCAATATTATTATATTCATTATGGTGATTTGTATCCGTGATGTTTAATGTTACTATTACGACTCACTGAAGACTCAGATGATGGTTAATATTTTTAACCAGAGTATATACATTGTTTGCTTTATACATACTGTTAGTGTACACTTAATAGCCTAGTTCAGTTCAGTCCCTCAGTCATGTCAAACTCTTTACGACCCCATGAATCGCACCATGGCAGGACTCCCTGTCCATCACCAACTCCTGGAGTTCACTCAGACTCACGCCCATCGAGTCAGTGATGCCATCCAGCCATCTCATCCTCTGTCATCCCTTTCTCCTTCTGCCCCCAATCCCTCCCACCATCAGAGTCTTCTCCAAAGAGTCAACTCTTCGCATGAGGTGGCCAAAGTACCAGAGCTTCAGCTTTAACATCATTCCTTCCAAAGAAATCCCAGAGGCGATCTCCTTCAGAATGGACTGGTTGGATCTCCTTGCAGTCCAAGGGACTCTCAAGAGTCTTCTCCAACACCACAGTTCAAAAGCATCAATTCTTCAGTGCTCAGCCTTCTTCATAGTCCAACTCTCGCATCCATACATGACTACTGGAAAAACCATAGCCTTGACTAGATGGACCTTAGTCAGCAAAGTAATGTCTCTGCTTTTGGATATGCTATCTAGGT